>BLSH010215857.1:504736-525764 GCA_018402905.1 Glandirana rugosa | reverse complement strand
TGATTTTAATTTATTTTCCCTATCCCCATTTATTTGTAGGGCACTTGCCCTAGTTTGAAGATGATTTTAGAACAGTTATATGGCTTCTACCGTTAATTAATACTTTTCAGACACAGTTTGAAGATGATCCACATTCACCTCCATTTTTGCTTTTTTTATGTTTTTATTTTTTTAAAAATATTTACAGTTATTTCCCTGTCCCCATTTTTTTGTAGGGCACTTGCCCTACCCTTACCCCCATTTTACTTCCTTTTGCAGCCCTCTGGGGCTTTCCAGGACTTTCCTACAGCCATTTTTGTGCCTAAAAGTTCGGGTCCCCATTGATTTCAATGGGGTTCGTTGTCCGTGCGATCGTTCGGGTTCCGTCCGGACCCGGACCCGGACTTTGTCCCGAAGTTCGGACGGACCAGCAGAACCCGAACTTCCAGGTGTTCGCTCAACTCTACTCCCCTTCCTTACATGTGACAATGCTGGTGCTTGACAACAACTGGCTGCCAAGTCTTGACATATACAGTGCCTTAAAAAGTATTCATGCTTCTTGAAATTTTCCACATTTTGTCATGTTACAACCAAAAACCTAAATGTATTTTATTGGGATTTTATGTGATAGACCAACACAAAGTGGCACATCATTGTGAAGTGGAAGGAAAATGAGTCAATACTTTATAGAACCACCTTTCTCTGCAATTACAGCTGCAAGTCTTTTTGGGGATGCCTCTACCAGCTTTGCACATCTAGAGTGACATTTTTGCCCATTCTTCTTTGCAAAATAGCTCAAGCTCTGTGACATTAGATGGAGAGTGCCTGTGCAATTTTCAAATCTTGCCACAGATTCTCAATTGGATTTAGGTCTGGACTTTGACTGAGCCATTCTAACACATGAATATGCTTTGATCTAAACCATTCCATTTTAGCTCTGGCTGTATGTTTAGGGTTGTTGTCTTGCTGGAAGATGAACCTCCGCCCCAGTCTCAAGTCTTTTGCAGACTCTAACATGTTTTTTTTTCTAAGATTGTCCTGTATTTGGCTCCATCCATCTTCCCATCAACTCTGACCAGCTTCCTTGTCCCTGCTGAAGAAAAGCATCCCCACAACATGATGCTGCTACCATGTTTTGCGGTGGGGATGGTGTGTTCAGGGTGATGTGCAGTGTTAGTTTTCTGCCACACTTAGTGTTTTGCTTTTAGGCCAAAAAGTTAAATTTTGGTCTCATCTGACCAGTGCATGCCCACATGGCTTCTCGCAAACTGCAAACAGGACTTCTTATGGCTTTCTTTCAACAATGGCTTTCTTCTTGCCACTCTTCCATAAAGGTCAGATTTTTTGAGTGCACAACTAATAGTTGTCCTGTGGACAGATTCTCCCACCTGAGCTGCAGATCTCTGCAGTTCCTCCAGAGTTACCATGGGCTTCTTTGATTAATGATCTCCTTGCCTGGCCTGTTCAGTTTAGGTGGACGGCCATGTCTTGGTAGGTTTGCAGTTGTGCCATACTCTTTCTATTTTCAGATGATGGATTGAATAGTGCTCTGTGAGATGTTCAAAGCTTGGGATATTACCTTATAACCTAACCCTGCTTTGAACTTCTCCACAACTTTATCCCTGACCTGCCTGGTGTGTTCCTTGGCCTTCATGATGCTGTTTGTTCACTAAGGTTCTCTAACAAAGCTCTGAGAGCTTCATAGAACTTCATAGTATTTATACTGAGATTAAATCACACACAGGTGGACTCTATTTACTAATTAGGTGACTACTGAAGACAAATAGTTTCACTAGATTTTAGTTAGGGGTATCAGAGTAAAGGTGGCTGAATACAAATGCACACCATACATTTCAGAAATGTATTTGTAAAAAATATTGAAACCCATTTATCATGTTCCTTCAACTACACAATTATGTGCCACTTTGTGTTGGTCTATCACATAAAATACATTTACGTTTTTGGTTGTATGTTTTGTATGACAAAATGTGGAAAATTTCAAAGGCTATGAATACTTATACTTAGGCACTGTAAGTAAGTCCTCACTCCTGTGGTCAAATGCTGCGGTAAGATCCTGAAGATAAGGTGTGTGTATAATGCAACCTAACTATTTTTTTTTTTAATACAGGGAACCCTTAACATACCTGTCATGGCCCAGAGAAGCCCTGCTAAAAGTTATTATATCTACAGATCTTGGTATATTAGCATTGTCTGTAAGGTACATAAAAGAATGAAAAAAAATCTAAGGAATGTGGTGTATTTATTATATTTGGCACCTAGGGCTGTTCTGTACAGCAAAACTATTCTCAGTAATAATAATCAAATGAAACAGAGGGCACTGCATATTGATGCATTCTCTTACATTGTTGGCAAGTGGAGAAGTGCCCCCTTACATTGCTGGTTAGTAGTAAAAAGACCCTCTCACATTGGAGGACAGTGCGAGATGAATCCTCTTACATTGGCTAGATTCTTTTGGAAGGGTAAATGGGGGAGGATGTGGAAGAATTACAATAGGTGGGTGGTAAGCAGAACCCTATGTTACAAATAAACAATGAAAAACACAGATAAAATGTATAATGTTGTCAATATATGAAATGTATATATATTATTACGTTGTTAAACATTATGTTTTTAGAAGTATTTATGAAATATGGCTTAGTTCGTCATTTTATTTGGGATTTATTATTCCTAGCAATACTCAATTCAGTGGAACAAGGCATATAGAAAAGGTGGTGGCAGAAATGGTGGTTGAAGTCACTTTTATGTGACCTGACACTGAATAAAAAGAGATTGTTTTGTCAATTCAATTTGTGATGATGTTCTTCTTGTGATGATGAGACATATTGGGTGGAGTCATATATTTGCACACATATTTATAAACAAATTATTAAAGTGTGTACCACCTCCACTTGACTTAATTTAACAGTAGGTCTCAGCTACTTACAAAAAGGGGCTTTACAGACTGGAACAATGGTAAAAATAGAAGATTTTATTTTGTCCAAAATAGCTAGTTTGAGCAGCACTTTACCCTTGTTATAGCGGCGCTTTGGCGCCACTAGCAAGGCAGTTTTAACCCCCCAGAAGGGGTTAAGAGGGGGTTAAAAGCACCCACTTAGCGCTGTTTTCAATTCGCTTTTAAGGCAATTTGAAAGCGGCGCCCATTCATTTCAATGGGCAGGGGCAGTGGAGGTGCGCTGTATTTCAGTTACATTTAAAGTGCAACTAAACTCTCTGAATCAACAGTGACTATTTATAATGCTGCTAGCATTAGTAAATAAATAGGAATGTGTATCATATTTACTTGTTAAACAGTTTTTTGTAGATTTCTTCAGTTTCTTCCCAGTATTCAGGCCTATGCAAATGATATCATACATTCCAGGATTATTCAGGAGAGGAGGAGGCATTTTCTCTAATTTTCTCTTAGCTAATCTAAACTTGCCAAGGGGCAGATGGATTCCAGGAAGTAAATGCTACATGAGTCATCCGCCCTTAGTCAAGATGGCCCCAGACAAAAATAGGGGGTGTTTTTCAAAGTGGTTTCTCAGCAAAATATAGCTTGGGACATGGATGATGAATGGGGGAGTTTGCTTTGAATATTTAAGACGGAGGTCTGCCGCCAAACGTCACCCCTTTAACTTTAGGAAACTTACCTGTCCTGGAGTCCAGCAATGTCGGCACCACCACCGATCTTAGGATCGGCTGGTCAAGAGCTGCCGCCACCATTGAGGGTAAGGAAAACTGACAGTGGAGCCTTTTGGCTTCACACCGGACCCCTACTGCGCATACTTACTGGCCCGGTGGTGGAGGAGGAGGAGGAGGGAGGAGGATGGAGCTGGGCTGCTGACATCAGCGGCCGCGGGCCGGACTTCCTGATATGGGGAAAAGGACACCAGTCAAAGACAGGTATCCTCTCTCCCCTACCACCCGAAAGGTGCCAAATGTGACACCTGAGGGGGGGGAGGAATCCAAGCAGCGGAAGTTCAACTTTTGGGTGGAACTCCACTTTAATATGAAATAAATAGCGTTTTCAGTTTGTTGTGGTCAGATGCAGCTATGTTCCACTTTAAGAATCCGGTGGTGTCATCTCTACACCCGCAATCTGCTGACTGGATACTGAAGAAATTATAGCAAAATGAAGAGGTCATTGCTCTGCTTTCTCTACCTATCAGCATGTCTCTTCTCAGCACATCTGCATGCTTCAAATCTGATTAGCCCCAGTCCTATTCTTCTCAGTCTGAGTACTGCTGCAAGGGAGAGTATAATACTGGCTATGTTAAAAACATATTTTATGATTTATCAATGAATATAAATGAATATAGCTGTATTATTTTTCTTTTATAACTGCCTGGAGTTCAGCTTTCATTTTAAGAGTATTAATTTTCCACTTTCTATTCAAGAGCCAACTTCTAAAACAAATGTTGTGAAAGATTATTGACAACCACATTTCACAACATCATATTACATAATTTTATTTTTGTAGACAGCTGTAAATACTAAGATAACATCTAAGTGCCTTGCTTCTTGCATGAGAAAAATAAATGATTTAAAAAATCAAAATCTAAACGAACCACTTTATTATTGGAAAGTTACAAAGAATACAAGAGTTGGCAAAATTAAAAAATAAGGGTAGGCTATTAAACAGAGCTCTGATTAAAGAAAAAAGCCAGGGCTAGACTACTTTGCGCTGTAGGCAAGACCAGCTACTTGCACCCCCCACCCCCCCCCCCCAAAAAAAAAAAATCTCTAGATTTTTAAAAACAGTAGAAAATATTAAAACATGTAAACATGAAACTGCTAAATTTCTTTTAATTGGCAAAAACAAGTACCATAAGATGTCAAAGAAACAGCCCAATCCAGCAAAAAGATAAAACAATAAACAGCCAAATCCAGCAAAGGGTCCAGCCTGGTCCAGCAAATAAAAATCCACATATAGAAAAGAGACATTCCCACATAGCAAAGATACAGCCATATCCAGCAAAGAGACATCCAATCCAGCAAAGAGACAGCCCAATCCAACGATACAGCCCAATGTAGCAAAGAGACATCCCCTTATAGCAAAGGGACAGCCAAATCTAGCAAAGAGACTTCTTCATCCAGCAGAGACAGTTCAATACAGCAAAGAGACGCCCTCATTTAGCAATGAGACATCCACATCCAGCAAAAGGACAGCCAATACAGCAAATAGACATCCCTATATAGCAAAGAGACATCACAATCAAGCAAAAAAAAAAAGTCCAATTCAGCATAGAGACAGCCAAATTCAGCAAAGAGACAGCCCAATCTAGCAAAGAGACAGACAAATTCAGCAAAGAGACTTCCCAATACAGCAAAGAGACAGCCAAATCCAACAAAGAGACAGCAAAATCCAGAAAAGAGACATCCAAATCCAGCAAAGAGGCATCCCAAACCAGCAAAGAGATGGCAAAATCCAGCAAAGAGAAATCCCCACCCAGCAGCCATGCACCACCACTACAGAGTGGGACTGTTTGGCTATGATACTTGACCAGTGTAGGGGCCAGTGCACTTACCTTCCTCCCAGTGTGTCATGGACAGCCCTCTCTACTCCAGTGCAGCTGTCATGGTGTGCCAGCCGGTGTTATGAAGGAGAGAGTCCTCAATGTTCCTTCAGTGCATCTGTGTCGGCCAGCCCGGGAGGTGTGTGTCCCCCTGCAGGCAGTACTTCCTGTGTGTCACTGGAGCTGTCTCTCCTGACTTTTGTCTGCACCTCCTACTATGCTGGCACCAGCCCTGCTTTAAAGCAAGTCTGTGGCGGCCGACCCAATCAGCCCCTGCCAGGTGGTTGTGGTGAAGCTGTCATGGTGCGCCGGCCGGTTTTGTCCGCTGCAGGCCCAGACTGGTACATAAAATAGGCCTGGACACTTTAGACTGAGCAGCCCATTTTTTAAACCAAATTACAAATAACAACAACTACCATTTTTCCTGAGAGCGGGGGGGGGGGGGTCAAGGCAGGCATTAGCAGGGGGTTATTGGTGATTGGAGAGCCTTACCATGTACAGGGACTGCTGACACTAGTGCCCTACCATGTACAGGGACCGCTGACACTTGTAGTGCTCCCACCATGTACAGGGACCGCTGATACTTGTAGTGCCCCCTCCATGTACAGGGACCGCTGACACTTGTAGTGCTCCCACCATCTACAGGGACTGCTGATACTTGTAGTGCCTCTGCCTGCGCTTGTATTATATCACTGCTTGGGCAATGGCAGAGTTCTCTCCTCAGTACATGGACATTCACAAATCACACCAGAGATAGCATACCCCTCCACCGACACTGACAGTCTATACGCATGCTACGTCCACAGACAACTACACATTAGGACTTACCAGAGCTGCCGAGACTGAAGCAGTAGTGTGTGCATGCCTCCACCCTCTGTACAAGGTTCACACAGTTTGCCACTGCCTCTGCGGCCTGCTCAGAAGACATGCTCCTGTCCTCCACCTCTTTAGTATCACTGCTTCCTGCTCCGATATCCTTCTCCAAGGACATGTGACCCAGTGGCCCTGACCAGGTGGCCGTGGCTGCACCCTAAACGGCAGTGTGCCCCAGGCGGCTGCCTAGTTTGCCTAGTGGTAGCGCCGGCCCTAAACATACCTGTACATAGAGTTTTTCTGTACCCCACAAACAAGTACAACAAGTTATTCCAAAATAAACATTTTATTACACAACTCAAGTTATTAAAAGATCAGCCTTTATGATCATGGGGAGCATTTTCCTTGGTATCTATACATTTATAGATTTAATGCCCCAATCCTGGGGTGAGGTACAATAGAAGGGAACACAAACTTCAACCATATTATGATCCTCTATGTGTTTCATGGTGTAAGACATAATAAAGCATTAATAGTAATAACAACAACACCCCCCACATACACAGAACATCAGTAAATTAGTAAGAGCTAGGCTGAGCCAAGAGCCTTACCCACTGCTTAAATGGCAGAAACCCATTCAGAAATTGAAAGTAAAACCCGGGCAAGATCCCACCCAGGGGGCAAATGTGGGAGTAGGCCAGTGCAGGTGACAAAACATAAAATCAAATTCTGCACAAAAAAATATGTATTCAGAATCTTGAAAATGAATAAAACAATAATAGGGCACATCCATAGAGAAGGAAAACCCTGCATTTTAGATAAAGTACTAACCAGTAAATCAAGGCTTGTTCAATCCCACTGAAAGGAGAGGCGAGGCAAAAGAGTATACATGTGTATGAAAACATCCTCCAAGCACCCAAAAGCAGTTCACTCACAGGGTCCAATTAAAAGCAGTATGTCAAATCCCTAATGAAGAAAAACAAGGGGCTGAAATAGCAATAACATAATATAACCAAATCCAAATTTGCGGCATGCTGACAGACAGAGCCAGCTGCCACTCAAACATCAGGTAGATCCCGACTTGAAAATCGGGCATCTTTGCAGAGCTTGGACCGATTCATTGACGCCAGCTGGCAGGGAACTTTAGCCCGCTGCTGGCTGAATGCTGGTCACATGAGTGCAGAACTAAGTGCACTCCTGTGAACCCCAGGAGAAATAAGGCCAAAGGAACCTTGGCCATACTTCTCCTTGAATGGTAACGAAATTAACATTAATGTTAATTTCACAGTTAAATTAAATGTATTTTTCACAGCTACTCCAAGTATCCACATTTGTTTTTTTTATTACCTTCCCATATATTTCTGCAAAGCATGTGTTTATGTTTGAGATTGACAACATAAGTCTGGTTCTATGGCATTGGTCAGTGCTGTTAATCTTTCACTTGGTGCAGAGTGTTGATTTCAGTGGTATACTGATGTTCCTTGGAAATGAATCATTGAGCAAGAGGTTTTGCTTACTTAATAAGGCTGTTTTGCTTAACTGGAGTGGTAAACTATCCTGCTCCGACAATGTAGTCTTGCAGGGATGCCTGGATAACAAGAATGATGCAACATAATAACGATTCTTTTGGCAGAGCTATGAGTTCATTCATTCTTTCACATGGGTGTTCAGCAGTGGTGGCCCATCCATTAGGGGCGCAAGGGCGCCATCCCCCTAATCTACATGGAGGGTGCTGGACGCATGGATTACTATGGATTTTTTTTTTAGAAGCACAAGATTAGAGCCTGAGGCTCTAATTGGCTTCAAAGAAGGGTGGGCTCAGGGCGCAGGGCAGTGCACCCTGAGCCCACCCTGTTGTGTGACATTAGCAAATTAATATTTGCTATTGTCTTCCTGTTTCTCCTCCTGGCCATACAGTAAGCGGGTCCTGAGATCCCATTGGCCAGGTGTCCTAAGACCCAATTGACCAGGAGTCTGAAGACCCGATTGGCCGGGAGGAGAAGCAACGGAGGAGAAAGAGGGGGGAAGCCACCGTAGCAGCCATGACCTAAATGGGGTAAGTGCGGGGTCTGGCGGGCAAGAGGGCGAGCCGAGGACTGGGGGGTGGGCAGTGTTGTCAATGGTGTGCGGAGTGATGGGGGTGTGTGGTCAGGTCTGTCTGTGCCCCCCGACCGATGGAGCATCAGCCACCACTGGTGCTCAGTCTAGATCCATCTCTCAGTTTTTCAGACAGATCCAGACTGAACCACAATGTACTGTATGTCTATGGGTGTGCGGATGTAAATGGATGATCATCCATTTAAATCCACCTACATCCATGTATGGTCAGGTACATTTTTTTTAGGGTCCAGTCACATGGGGTGCTTTACTGTGGGCCCCGTGCAGGTTCATGTTTCCCCAGCCTGAGGATGCACAGGTGTTGTGTTCATTCCTGTGCCATGTCTCATTCATTTCTATTGAGACACAAGGCTGCACACACAGACGCTGTATCCTAATATGACATGTGGGTGAGTACGGGCACAGATGCCCAAACACATACAGGGTGCATTCATGTACTTGCATCCACACTCACTTGCATGTCATATTAGGACACAGTGGCTGTGTCTGTGCAGCTGCGTGTATTAATAGAAATGAATGGGACACCGGCAAGGGGAGTCACGCAACACCTGTGTGACCCCATGCCGGGAAAACATGGGCCTTCAATGGGCCCCCAATAAGGCACCCCGTGTGAATGGATCCTTGGTGGAAAGAAAAACAATATTTAGTGAGATTGAAGGATTTTGGCACTGAGAAGCATCTATTCTTGGTGAGCAGATTGGGAGATCTATATACTGCTGACCTCATAGTGAGCAATAATGGGACTGCATGACATATACGTATGTTCTTAGTAAATGGAATCAGACATGTTTCTTGGCTTAAAGTACATTGTCTATGGATTATTTAAGTCTTTTGTAACTGACATCTGTTTGTTTATATTTCTAAATGCACAATAATGAATCATGTTCTAACTAAACATATTTCCATAAACAAACAGCATGTAGGTTTAGGAATCATTATGAATAATAAACAATTGTTACCGGAGCTGAAGAGAGAAAATCTAGACTGGATTTCATTTCGGTTCACACATTAGGCTATTGGAGTTCCCCAGCAGTTACAAGAAGAAATGTCCATGCTAGCCAATCAAAAATAGCTGCTTATCTCCATCATATAAAAGCCCAACTCCAGTCAACTAAAAAAATATCCCTTGCCCACACTGCAAGGGCTATCTGCTTGTTAAAGCCAAGAGGAACAAAAAAATGGAAGATATACTTTCCTGACCCTCTGCTCCTCCCTGCAACTTCTTCTCCCTCGCGCTCTATAGCCCTGCATTGGACATCCACCACCAGAGCATACAGGAGCAATGTCTGCCGGCAGTGGAGGATAAGGTAAGTCAAAGTGTTATTTCTCCTCCCTAGACAAAACAAACAATTAAACCTTGTAGTGTGGGACAGCCGCGCTGCATGGTATAATTAAACATTTTTCTGGAGTTGCAGAAACACCCAAGAATAGGCCCATAGGGAATTTACACAGCACTATTGTCCAAGAAGGGGTGTAACACAATCATATAAGTAAAATTCACATTTATTGGTTCAAAGTTAAAATATATCACATGATGGGTGACACATGAATATAAACAAAGGGAACAACACAAAAAAGCAATGATGAACCACTAAATCATATTTGACCAGTGTAAGAGCAGGCAATCAGCCAGGCCTAAGAATGGCCTGATGCGTGTTGGTCTACTCAATTTCCAACATGTTTCGAAGTTCAAAATTTCATTATACTTCTTCCTCAGGGAAAACAACACTGTATGAAGTGGTTCTGCAAAGTAATGATTCGCATCCCAGTTTCACCTACTGACTTATTTGGGTAAGTACCGCCGTACCCTTGGGACAGACGCACACCCATATGAACAACCAATCTCTGTATATGCATATATATGCCATTGCAATTATTATTACAAAACTGCTGCACTTTGATGAATGTTATGAACATGCTGGATATATGCCATGTATTTATGCTTGTCATTACTTTGCAGAACCACTTCATACAGTATTGTTTTCCCTGAGGAAGAAGTATAATGAAATTTTGAACTTCGAAACATGTTGGAAATTGAGTAGACCAACACGCATCAGGCCATTCTTAGACCTGGCTGATAGCCTGCTCTTACAATGGTCAAATATGATTTAGTGGTTCATCATTGCTTTTTTTGTGTTGTTCCCTTTGTTTATATTCATCTGTCACTCATCATGTGATGTATTTTAACTGTGAACCAATAAATATGGATTTTATTAATATGATTGTGTTACACCCCTTCTTGGACAATAGTGCTGTGTAAATTCCCTATGGGCCTTTTCTTGGGTGTTTTGCCTACAGTTTTAGCTTAAGTAAAAATAATGTGTTTCTGTAACTTCCTCTACAAACAGGCACTATGGAAGCTAAGGTGTAAAGAAGTTGATGAAGCTACATTTTATCAAAGGAATACACTTTTAATTTTTTATTTATATTAATATACTGTTACCATAGCTACCAGCAGTCCCTCATTTGGAGAAACTGCCCTTCTTTTGGAACCGAATCCTTCTGTCCCTCTATGTTCTTCAGGTGTCCCTCTTTTTAGCCTGATATATATATATATAAAGGTATAGACCTCTATAAAAAATGTATTATTTAACTATCAAAAGTGTTTTACTGCAATAAACCTTTTAACTAACCTATAAATTATTTTATTTGTTATGATGAATTTTTTTTTTGGTTAAACCAATCATTTTTGTGCATTAATCTTCCTGGTCCACGTTACTGGAGACATGGCAGGGGTGTGTCTCTCCTGTCATACTTTGTGCTATAATGTGTCCTACTTTTTCATCTTGCAAAGTTGGTAGTTTGGACATATTACTAAAAGCTATTCAAAGTACACTTAGCCATTAACATCAGTCCCAGATGTCCTTACATTCCAATGTTCATAGTGCTGTTATAAATGCACCCATGCACTTTAGGGATATGAAGCACAATTTGAGGCTTCACCAGAAGTGCTTCTAAACTCAACACTAGAATTAAATTTTCTATTACTTTCAATGATATTATTCACCTCTGAGCTCAATGTTGTTTGAAGCTCATCACTTGAAAAAGTCCATGTGCGTCACATGTTTTGCAAAAACATATTGCATAGGCACATTTTTTTGTGTTTTCTTGCCTAGTAATTAACTTGCACCACAATTAAAATCACCTGCAAACATTAAAAAAAGTCTGAAAAATAACTAATGATGTCCAGGTCAATTCTGAAATTGTGCATGGTTAAGTCAGCCCCTTTGGAAATGACTTAACCTTTTAGCATGAATGAGACCTATACAAAAGGAGAAGACACACTTAATAAACGTACTGTAGTGTTCCTGGTGGGAGCCCAATGACCTTTCTTCTGCAAAGAAAAAATTCCCATCACTGAACCACCATGACACAGATTAGTGGCTCGAGCCACTGACAACTCCGAGATGTTAACCTTTGAGGGGTTTTGCTGACTCTGGGGCTTATAGCAAATGTAACCTCTGCTTTGTGTCAGAAGGTAGGAGGGCTTAGTATACTGTGCATACAAGTACTGTGTATGGCTGTGATGAAGAAGCCTAGACAACTGCATTAATACAATAGCTGGCAGTATGAGATTCCTCCATCCATGCTGTTTAGTGTGTATGAAGGTAACTGTTAGATTTATTTTGCTCAGCTTATGGACTGAACAAGAGAAACCTTTACATGTAAGGCTAACATTAGAGTTTATTGGGTTTGTAGAGGGGGTGTTTGAATGGAAGAATTAAAATAGATGTATGGGGTTCTTGTTTTTTTAGATTCATACTTATCTAGGTGGATGCAGCATCTAGCCAATGCTGCATCTGTCCCCCAGTGCCTCTAACACTGAGAACCGAGAGATTGAACATCGCTCAATTATCACAGCTCTGTGAGCAGAGAGCTGCTGGCTGTCAGTCAGCAGAGAGCTGCTATGTCCCCCCCTTGCTCACTGGAGTGATTCGCTGTGGATGGGGTGGGAGCGGTTGGCTCAGGCTCTCAGCAGCTCGCAGACAGCCTGGGCCAGGTGACGGTCTAGGTATGTGGGTGGATCCCGACTCTATGGTCGTGATGATGTCTGAGCCTGGACCAACTCTGTGACGTCAGAAGAGAGCAGACTTCAGCCCGCTCTCTGCTGAAAATGGGTCACATGAGTGCAAACTGCACTCCTGGATCCACAGGAGAAGTACAGCCTAACAAGCTTTGGCTATACTTCTCCTTTAAGACTTGAATTAGACAGACTGTAAGTTGCAGAATGAGTGAAGAAATATGAAAGGGTAAGTGCTGAGTAAGCAAACGTGGCAGATAGACCCAGGTGCTCTTATTACCTAGTATTTATTACACATGCATCTTTAAAACTGGACCTTTATGCCAGGTGCCCACAGTTTTTTTTTTTAAATCACATGGACTGTAACCCACATGGGACAGACGCGGAACACTCAATATGCATAGATCTCTGACTTTGTTTGTGAGATCTGCTGAATGTTTGTACTTGGTGAGATTGGTTTATTTGAGCAGCTGATCATGTTGAATTTCCACTTAAAATAAGGTGAAACAAAGTTAAAATTCACTGTGCGAAATATAACCAATCTTGTGCAAGGAAAATGTAAAAAAAAAGGATTTTTTGCTTGCACGTGATTGGGTAATTGAAGACAGCACAACTCCCTCTCATTCACTAAGCTAAATTAATTTTCTCTTTGAAAGTGAAGTTGTGCTGATTTCACCCAATCATGTATAAGCAAAAATCCCTTTTTAGTGTTCCTTACAAGCTATTGTAAGCATATTTTCATTTTGATGTCCTTGATTCACTAAGATAAGTGAAAATTCACTTTGAATGTAAACATGCACTACTCCTTCAGTAATTAAGAGTAATCCTTTAGTAAATCAGAGTCTTTCTTTAGTAAATCAGAGTCTATGCATATAACAGCCTGCATTCACCAACGAACCACACTGATTGCATACAAGCACCTAGTGACTCCTGTAAAGAAGACACAATTTTAAAAATGCATCTGTTTTGCCCATGTGCCTTGTGCCATAGTACTGTATGTGACCAGATGCTAATTTAATTGAAGTCTCAAGTATGATATTAGTCATTTCCCTGTATAACTGCTGCTAAGGTCAGAACATTCGTTTTATCATCTTTCCTTATTGTGATCTTTCTTTCAGAGCCCTCAGTTTATTTTCCAGCTGCTCTGGCACTCAGAGAAAATACTTCTAACTAGCTAAGGAATCTTCTAAATACTTTTCCATCTCTGCTCATATCTCAGCCCATGGCTGCGTCTGGATGGGAAGATAAAAAGATGGAGCCTAATGCAAGGAACAGTTGCCACTCAAGAATATCTTGTGAGCAATAATCTAATCCTTGCAGCTGTCTTTATTAAGAGTAGTCAGTGTCTGCAGATGAAAAGGAAGAGTATCTAATAGCTATATTAAAATACTTAGGTAGTCTTAAAAAATGGAGGAGTTGCCCTCAGGAACCCATAAGCTGCTTGCTTTCTGGTAATGAATTGGTGTGCACTTTATGCACAAAACAGGACTCTCTTTATTGTTCTCTGAATCATGCCCTCGTATGATGTCTGTGCCTGTTCCTACCATTCTGTGGATTCCCACCGGGATATTAAGTAGAATGTGTAGTTTTTTCACTATTTATTTTTTTTGGCTATGTTTTCTAATTAAATAGTTAATCTGGTTGAAAAAAGATACACGTCCAGTTCAACCCACAGAAAAAAAAAAGCACAAACCGAAAACCTCTATATACACAATCCTATACCCACAGTTGATCCAGAGGAAGGCAAAAAAAAAGAAAAAACCCAATGAATCATGATTCAATTTGCTCCAGTGGGGGAATTAAATTCCTTCCCGATCCTCCAAAAGGCAAGCCAATATGCCCTGGATCAACTTTACCTATAAATATTTATATACAGTTATATTTTGTGCATTTAGGAAACAATCCAGGCTTTTTTTAAAACAATCTACTTAGCTGGATAGAACCAGTGCCTATTCCACATTTTCACAGCTCTTACTATGAAGAAGCCTTTCCATATTTGGAGGTTAAATCTCTTTTCCTCCAAATATAAAGAGTGCCCCCTTGTCCTCTGTGGTGACGTTAAAATGAATAACCCTTCACTAAGTTCGCTATATGGACTACTTATGTATTTATAAATGTTGATCATATCCCCCCTTAATCTCCTCATCTCAAGAGAAAATAAATTCAGTTCCTCTAATCATTCCCCATAGCTGAGCTCATCCATGTTTCTTATCAGTTTGGTTGCCCTTCTCTGCACTTTCTCCAGTTCCCTGATATCCTTTTTGTGAACTGGTGCCCACAACTGAACTGCATATTCTAGATGAGGTGTAAAAATGATTTGTACAGGGGCAACATGACCTCTCTCTCTCTCTCTCTGCAGTGTATACCTCTTTTAATACAAGAAAGGATTTTGCTCGCCCTGGAAACTTCTGCTTGACATTGCATGCTGTCATTAAAGAAGAGGTCCAGCTGCCCCCCCCCCCACGAAAAAATTAAAACTCAGCAGCTACAAATACTGTAGCTGCTGACTTTTAATGTTAGGACACTTGCCTGTCCAGGGATCCCACAATGTTGGCATCCCAGCCAATTTTTTAATGGGCTCTCGGGTGCTGCCACTGCCATTCCTTCTAAGGGAAACTGGCAGTGAAGCCTTGCAGCTTTACAGCTGGTTACCTACTGCACATGCATGAAACACACTGTGCTTTTTCGGTGGCAGGGGAAGGAAGAGGGAGGCCGAACTTCTGGCGGACCTCGCCTCAGTGAGGTCTCCCGAAAGTGGGGATGGATACCTGTAAAAACAGGTACCCTCTCCCCCTTCTTCCCTGAAAGGTGCCAAATGTGGCAGCGGAGGGGGGGAGGAAGCAAACAAGCGGAGCTTCCCCTTTTGGGTGGAGCTCCGTGTTAAGCTTATAATCTACCAGAACACCCAGATCCTTCTCCACCATGGATTCCCCCAGCTGTATTCCCCCTGGTATATATGATGCATGCATATTCTTAACCCCCAAGTGCATAATTTGGCATTTATCAACTTTAAACTTCATTTGCCACATAGTTGCCCAATAAAATAGTGCATTGAGGTTGGCTTGTAAGTTGGAGACATGCTGTAGGGATGTTATTCCACTGCATAGTTTGGTGTTATCTGCAAATACTGAAATGGTACTTTTAATCTCAGACTCTATATCATTTATAAATATATTAAAAAGTAAGGGTCCCAACACTGAACCTTGGAGTACACTACTCATAACTTTAGACCATCCATTAATGTAATTAACCCATTTAACTAAATACATGAGTATTTTCAAACACAAATTCATTGCCAGGTTTTTTTGTTATTGAGTTTTACTATTTTGCTGTTAACAATCAAAGGTTGACCTAGCTGAGAGACTGTACTCAGGTAGCCCATAAAATATGTATTTTTTGTGTAAAATGTGTATTAGCATCTTAAAGACCTTCTTCAGGTATATACAGTAGTTAGTATTAAACATTTACATGGGAGCAAGCCACATTTGATCAACACGTTTGTGGCACCCCTGTATCCCATGGAGATAATGCAATCAATACAGAAAAGACCTTTAAGCCAGACTAGCACTCCTCATTCTTCTGACTTTCTAGCAGTATCAGCACACAAACTCCCTGGATGATCCACCAGACTTCCTGTGATATTCAAGCTTGTACCAAGCTTCTCCTGATAGCCAAAATTCATCCATTGTGCTGTTATCTAGGTTCCAGATTCAATTCTCGAGGGTAAAACCTCTGGCCAGGCAGCACAATTTTACTGACCCCAAACTGAGGCCTTACTTCTTCAAGCACGCATCCTAAGCTCAAAACATATCCTTCCCTCACAAAGCCTGGGCAGCAAGAAATTTTCAATAAGGTTCCACCAAATATTTATAACATCCCCCAACATGTATCAGTGGCAATAAACCTCCTGCTATCCAGGGAGATATAAATATTCTTAAATCTGGTGATTGGATTCTCCTACAGACAGGTCCATAAATATTGGGACATTGACACAATTCTAATCTTTTTGGCTCTATACACCACCACAATGGATTTGAAATGAAACAAACAAGATGTGCTTTAACTGCAGATTTTCAGCTTTAATTTGAGGGTATTTACATCCAAATCAGTTGAACTGTGTAGGAATTACAACAGTTTGTATATGTGCCTCCCACTTTTTAAGGGACCAAAAGTAATGGGACAATTGGCTGCTCAGCTGTTCCATGGCCAGGTGTGTGTTATTCCCTCGTTATCCCATTTACAAGGAGCAGATAAAAGGTCCAGAGTTCATTTCAAGTGTGCTATTTGCATTTGGAATCTGTTGCTGTCAACTCTCAATATGAGATCCAAAGAGCTGTCACTATCAGTGAAGCAAGCCACCATTAGGCTGAAAAAACAAAACAAACCCATCAGAGAGATAGCAAAAACATTGTGTGTGGCCAAATCAACTGTTTGGAACATCCTTAAAAAGAAAGAACGCACCGGTGAGCTCAGCAACACCAAAAGAACCGGAAGACCACGGAAAACAACTGTGGTGGATGACTGAAGAATTCTTTCCCTGGTGAAGAAAACACCCTTCACAACAGTTGGACATATCAAGAACACTCTCCAGGAGGTAGGTGTATGTGTGTCAAAGTCAACAATCAAGAGAAGACTTCACCAGAGTGAATACAGAGGGTTCACCACAAGATGTAAACCATTGGTGAGCCTCAAAAACAGGAAGGCCAGATTAGAGTTTGCCAAACAACATCTAAAAAAGCCTTCACAGTTCTGGAACAACATCCTATGGACAGATGAGACCAAGATCAACTTGTACCAGAGTGATGGGAAGAGAAGAGTATGGAGAAGGAAAGGAACTGCTCATGATCCAAAGCATACCACCTCATCAGTGAAGCATGGTGGTGGTAATGTCATGGCGTGGGTATGTATGGCTGCCAATGGAACTGGCTCTCTTGTATTTATTGATGATGTGACTACTGACAAAAGCAGCAAGATGAATTCTGAAGTGTTTCGGGCAATATTATCTGCTCATATTCAGCCAAATGCTTCAGAACCCATTGGACGGCGCTTCACAGTGCAGATGGACAATGACCCGAAGCATACTGCGAAAGCAATCAAAGAGTTTTTTATGGGAAAGAAGTGGAAGGTTTTGCAATGGCCAAGTCCGATTGAGCATGCATTTCACTTGCTGAAGACAAAACTGAAGGGAAAATGCCCTAAGAACAAGCAGGAACTGAAGACAGTTGCAGTAGAGGCCTGGCAGAGCATCACCAGGGATGAAACCCAGCGTCTGGTGATGTCTATGCATTCCAGACTTCAGGCTGTAATTGACTACAAAGGATTTGCAACCAAGCATTAAAAAGTGAAAGTTTGATTTATGATTGTTAATCTGTCCCATTACTTTTGGTCCCTTAAAAAGTGGGAGGCACATATACAAATTGTTGTAATTCCTACACTGTTAACCTGATTTGGATGTAAATACCCTCAAATTAAAGCTGAAAGTCTGCAGTTAAAGCACATCTTGTTTGTTTCATTTCAAATCCATTGTGGTGGTGTATAGAGCCAAAAAGATTAGAATTGTGTCGATGTCCCAGTATTTATGGACCTGACTGTACATTATTGCTAGGGATACCCAACAACAGGTAGGAGCAAATAATAACCTGAACTTAGGAGTCAACCTACAGAAGCAGTACTATCAATCAGGCCTAGGCTGACTACAGCCTGGCTTCACTAAATTTAGAATAGGGCTTAGGGTACTACACAGGATTCTGTTTTACTGCCTCTCAATAAGGCAAGTCTATGTTTGGACCTTATATAGGATGGCAGATGAACATAAACATGTGGCCGACCAACCATTCCTGTTTAGGTCTATGCAGATAAAAAGAAACAAGAAGCAGCACCAGCCTGCCTTATTGGAATTAGTAGTGATAAAGCAAACTTCCAAACCTGCTTGATTGTTATTTTCTTCTGGGAAAAGTCAGTCAGCTGTTTCTCTGGGAACTCATACACATGAGATTGGCACATGTACCAACCAAAAATGGCTGGATTGAGTGATTTTCAATTCATTTTATGTCTGTGAGTACCTTGTAAGCCTGAATAAAAATAAAAGCTTCTATATGAAAATTGGACTATAATCTCAGCAATCGTTCAGCAGCAATGTTGTCCAAATTTCCAGCTATAAAGAAATCTATTATATTAACAAGATCAATTAGAATCTATTAGGTAGAACAAACAAATGTGTATATTGAATGCAGCGATTTAAATATGGAACAATTGAAATCAAGTAGAACTGTAAAAGCCACAAAAAAACACAAAAAAACTAAATAAAAATTACAATGTTATAATAATGACTCAAAATATATTTACTAAAATTGTAATATTGTTCCTCTTTGAAGGGCAAAAATGTAGGCAATAAGTAAAATCAATCAGTGGAAAGCTAGTGGTTTTATATAATTCAGTAAAAACAGATTAAAAGGTATAGCTGGCAAGTGGCCATCCCTCCCCTTTTACAATCACTTGAAGCACACCATCAATGTTTTGCAGAATGTTGGCAACTATACCTCAGGCAGTGTTGCCAACCTCCCACAGCGTTTTTTACTGGCAAAGCTTGGAAAATTTACTGGCGGAGCACATTTCTTACTGACAGCTTGAAAAATAGCAGAACTCCTATTAAAAACTAAGACAATTGATATTTAAACACAACATGGAGACACTGAAAATACCCATATCAAGCAATTTGCCTGATTTATACTTAAAAAATCAGCACAGCATGACAAATTATTAGACCCTGATATTTATAGACCGTTGTAAAAATCACTGATTTTGGCAAACTGTCAGTAAATTTACTGGCGGTTGGCAACCCTGACCTCAGGCTTTTCACAGTCCCCCTGGGTGGAATAGCAACTTAATGTCACATGAATCTATCAGAAGCAATCTTCCCCTCATACTCTACTCTTTGTGGGCGTAGCTGCAGAAGGCTTAGAAGGGTGGTACTAGATGCATCCAAAGCAGATAAGTAGCTGAGGACATCAGCGTCTATTTATAGTTAAATATATGTTTATTAACAGATTTCTTTCAAGTACATAATAGAAAGTGTACATTCCAAGGCAATGAAATAGTGGTGTAACATCAAGATAAGAATAAAGCATTGTAAATATCACAAACTCTAGCACATTGTTGGGGCCACAAAACAAGTTATGCATCAAATTAATGAGGATCTAAAATTTTAGATAGTACGGATTACCGAAATTGAGAAGATCTCATAATGAACATAATATGCCTTGGAGATGGACTAGATGATAACAGGAAAAGTAAGAAGAAAATACTAGAGAAAATAAGAGGGTTAGCTAAAACCAGTAAGATATAAAGGTATGTCCCAATCTTGGAAGGGATGGGCTGAAAAAGGTTTACACATAGGATAATACATATGGTATGTATGGTCTGCTTCAGGGTAATAAGAAATTACAAGGGTTTTCAAGTATATGTGAATCCTTACCTTTAAGGTCCCTTTCACACAGGCGGACCGATCGGGTCTGCTTGTCAGTTTTTTAGGCACACCCAATTGGATCATCCTCTATTGCCCTCTATGGAGCAGCGTGTTTCAAAGGACATATGTGCGCTGACACCCGCCTACATAAAATCTCATTCTATCCATTAAAAACAGATGGATGGGGATCTGATCCTCATCTGTCTAGTGGATCATATCAGATGGCCATTGGGTGTAAACAGACAGGCGGTCCACTTACATCTGACCACCCATAGAGGAGATCGGGCTGTGTCCACTCTGCATAAGCACAGAAATGCAAGGCAAAATGTTTGTGTATGTGTATATACTGTATATATTGTCGCATGGGGGTGTTTAGCTCTCGTATTAAGTGTTTTTCAGTGAGTTTGCGACAGCCAGGATCTCTGTTGGAGGGCATGGTAGCCCATGTTAATTTAAAAAGAAAGGTCAAAATAACAATCAAAAGGGTTTCCCTCACAGAGGTTGACACCATCAATATCCAGAAATCATAAACTCAGTCTCCTGGCTCATTAACATTCAGTAGATAGATCTCCTGGCTATAAGGTTCAGTAACCCTCCTGGCTAAAGCGATATCCTAGCTCTCCTGGCTTGTAAGCGATCCGCTGCGGTGTGATCGCGGTCACACCTGCCTCCTCACAGATGTGGACGACCAGACTGCCTCCTGCAATCTTAGTCCCCTGGAGACCGTCTGTCCCCTGAGTGTATGTGACCCAGAAGCCTGGTCCTGACTAGAGTTGAGCGAACCCGAACTGTAAAGTTCAGGTCCATACCAAACTTTGGGGTGTCCGTAACCCGAGATTGCAAATATAATAACATCTCATCCTGCATTACAGAACAATCTGATTGTGGACAAGGTAGAGATTACTACTACTACTACTGCTTTTAGGGACAGATTGCAGATCTAATAACATCTCATCCTGCATTACAGAACGATCTGACTGGACTAGGTAGAGTCTACTGCTTTAAGGGACAGATTATTGTTCTAAAATCACCTCCTAGTTCTATAGAGAGAGGTTCCTGCTGTTGCTGTAAGGGACAGATTATTGTTCTAAAATCATCGCCTACTCCTATAGGGTC
>BLSH010215857.1:475301-501816 GCA_018402905.1 Glandirana rugosa | reverse complement strand
AAAAAAGTTTTCGTAGCGACAAATAAATATCGTGTTTTTTATTTTTGGCGTCTCCGCAAAATTTATGGTGGTTTTCTTGGGGTTATACTATTTTTGAAACAAACCCATTTTGCAGCGTGCTGGCGCGTTAACAGTAAGTTTTATGCTGTCGCGGCTTTCGGTTTTTAACCAGACCCGTCCTCCCCCCAAATTCACCGGTCATTCGTACACCAATTAATTTTACTCATGATCTGACTTACCATTCCTCATCTCAACTCGCTTGAAGATCTTCAGACCCAAGACGACCAAGCCGGCTTGAAGCCCTGTTTCAGGCCCAAGCCCAGGCCTGTCTTGGGCTTGAAACAGGGCCGGGGTCCGGGACAAAGTTCGGGTTCTGTCCGGACCCGAACCCGGACTTTGTCCCGAAGTTCGGCCGAACCAGCAGAACCCAGACTTCTAGAAGTTCGCTCAACTCTACTCCTTACCATTCAGTCTAGTACTCATTTTAATTAACCACATGCTTACTGGCCACTTAAACCCCCCTCCTGCCCAGACCAATTTTTGGCTTTCGGCGCTGTCGTATTTTGAATGACAATTGCGCGGTCGTGCGACGTTTTACCCAAACAAAGTTTTTATCATATTGGGGTTCTTTTGGTGGTATTTAAAACGCCTCTGCGGTTTTTATTTTTTGTGCTATAAATAAACAGCGATGCTTTTGAAAAAAAGAACAATATTTTTTACTTTTTGCTATAATACAAATTCAAAAAAAACTATAAAAAAAAATGATTCATCGGGTTTGGCTAATTTATATTCTTCTACATATTTTTTGGTAAAAAAAACGCAACCGGAGTACATTGATTGGTTTGCGCAAAAGTTATCGCGTAGAGTTGAGCGAACACCTGGATGTTCGGGTTCAGTGGGTTTAGAACAATAATCTGTCCCTTACAGCAACAGCAGGAACCTGGCCCTATAGGAGTAGGCAATGATTTTAGAACAATAATCTGTCCCTTACAGCAACAGTAGGAACCTGACCCTATAGGAGTAGGCGATGATTTTAGAACAATAATCTGTCCCTTACAGCAACAGCAGGAACCTGACCCTATAGAACTAGGAGATGATTTTAGAACAATAATCTGTCCCTCTAAGCAGTAGACTCTACCTAGTCCAGTCAGATCATTCTGTAATGCAGGATGAGATGTTATTAGATCTGCAATCTGTCCCTCAAAGCAGTAGTAGTAGTAATCTCTACCTAGTCCACAATCAGATCGTTCTGTAATACAGGATGAGATCTGCAATCTGTCCCTAAAAGCAATAGTAGTAGTAATTTCTACCTAGTCCACAATCAGATCGTTCTGTAATGCAGGATGAGATGTTATTATATCTGCAATCTGTCCCTCACAGCACCGGCAGCATCCTCTCCCTACACTACCCAGAGAGCATGTGACATGCAGCACTAAGTGACTCCAGCTTATAAAGAGGCTGGGTCACATGATGCACTGGCCAATCACAGTCATGCCATTAGTAGGCATGGCTGTGATGGCTTCTAATGGCAAACCAATGAAACGCTTGTTGATTGGCTGCCCTGCAGCTATTCAATATGCGTGATCAAATACCCGAACCCAGAAGCCGAACCTGAACTTTTTTTCAAATGTCCGGGTTCGGGTCCGGGTCACGGACACCCCAAAGTTTGGTACGGACCCGAACTTCACCGTTCGGGTTCGCTCAACTCTATTATCGCGTCTACAAACTATGCGAATTGATTTATGGCGTTTTTATTATTTTTTTTACTAGTAATGGCGGCGATCTGCGAATTTTATCGGGACTACGACATTGGGGCGGACATGTCGGACATTTTTGACACTTTTTTGGGACCAATGACATTTATACAGCGATCAGAAATTGCAATAGCCACTGATTACTGTATAAATGTCGCTGGCAGTGAAGGGGTTAACACTGAGAGGGCAGTGAAGAGGTTAACTGTGTTCGCTGCATGTGTTCTAACTGTGTGGGGGGCGGGGCTGGCCAGGACATAACAGATGTAACTGATCCCAGTGACAGGGATCAGTAGATCTGTCATGTCCCCTGTCACAGAACGGAGAACCGCCATGTTTACATAGGCAGTTCCCCGTTCTGCAGCTCTGACAGGCGATCGCGGGTCTGGAGCAGACATCGAGTCCGTCTGACCCACGGGCATGCTCATGGAGCGTGCGGTGTGCCACGTGCGCGCGCCACTGCCTGTGAGTGCGCCTCAGGAGCGTGCACAGGGGACGACGTCCATGGACATCGTCCCGGAAATTCAGATCCGCGCTGGAGCCATACTTCGGCAATAGGGTGAATCTGAAGGGGCTATTGATGTTTGCTTTGGATGATTTTCTGGGTACCCACTGGAGAGGTAGCCCTATTGTGTTGGGAGCTGCTTAAGAAGTGAACTCTTTTAATTATCATTCTCTTTTTCAATGCCTAATATGATAAGGATTTAATTCCCAGAGCCTCTTGGACGTTATTTTTTGGAAGCTTCATACATTTGCCTCAGTGATAAGGTCAGCAAAAGGGGACCTCCTGTGCCAGGTCCCCCGAGTCTGGAAAGGTTGCTGGTTAGGACCCATGCGTCAGACTTGGGTAAAATTTTGCTTCGCAATTTAATGAAAAAACAGGAGGGGTGAGAGGGGAATGAGGGGTGGGGTTAAGTCTTAAGTATCCCATAGGGAAGTATTTTTTTTGTTCAACCAGTGTGTTAAGCAAAAAAAAAAAAAGAAAAAAGACTTGATTCCACCATGCACACATCCGAGGTAGACAGAAGAATCCTCCCCACCGAGCTTTTGTATTCTGACAGTGGGGAGAGTCAGAACACACTGATCAGCACTGCATCCGATGGAATGGAGAAAACCCAAGAGTGGTTGTACAGAAGATGATCAGTAGATCGACTTCGGTACAACCAAAGTGTCCATACGTGGATTGAAATTCAGCTGGTCCCTGCTTAACCAGCCAAATTTTGATCCATTTATGGCCGGCTTTACACAGAGATTGTGCTTAACCAGCTGTGCACTAAAGCTGGCCATGGGTAGGATTTCAAAAGAAAATTCTTAGGGAAAGAATGTTCTTAGGAAATTCACTCACTTTTCTAATCGTTAGTGGGTCAAATCAATGTTCATATTCGAACGCAGTGACAAAATTTGAAGGAGCAAGATGGAACATTATTCTCGAACAAACTAATTTCTAACAGCATATGTGGATTTCATTCAATAAAGGCCATTCATTACAAAATCAGTTCAAAGCAAACAAAATCTTTTGAATGGCATTTGAATGTTCTGAGAATTTTAGTACAAGTTTTTCTTGGGATTTTCTTTTACTTTCACTTTTAATGATAATGGTAAACAGGACAAATAGAAAGGGTGAATCCACTTAATGGGGGTACACGGGGGTGTTCTCATTCCTCTCCACTCTATCCAAAACTAGAAAACGTTTTGCCTTCAGTTATACTTTAGGTTTCAGATGATAAATGTCAGGATGCAAAATAAAAATGGCAGAAACACTGTTGCGTAAAGCGGTATTAAACCCCAAATGAAAAATTGTATATATTGCAGGTTACCAATTATTAGATGTGGTGGCTGCATTTGTTTTCTTTTTTTAGGGGTTTCTTCCCTCTGTTTTCACTTGGTGATCCTGCCAGTAACACACCTCCTGTATTAAAGTGCCTCCCCTCTGGAGGAATGAGAAGAGGGGGCACAGCAGACAGCAGCATTGTCAGTTTGGGGGGAAGAGAGTGTTAGATGGACTAGAAGATTTAAATACATTAACAAATCAAAGCCAAACTTCAGCCAATACTTTATGATCAGTTATGGCAACAGTTTTTTCCTTTTAGGATAAATAAATAAAAACTGATAATTGTAAGCAGCCCTGTCAGTGGTAAATGGTTTGTTTCATCCCTGTAAACTGATATTTCTGACACCTTTGGACAGTAGCATTGTCAGACTGGGGGGAGGGGAGTATTAGATGTACTAGCAGATTTAGACACACTAACAAGTTGAAGCTGACCCCTAGCTAATACTTTATAAGCAGTTACAGTAACAGTTTTTGGAGGGATAAAGGTTTGAATAAAAAAATAATCACTGTAAGCAACTGTGTCAGTGGTAAATGGTTTGTCATAACCCTCCAACTGCTCCTTTTTTTCCCTACAGATACGTATATAGCGCTGTTAAATTATGCAGCACTTTACATGTACAGTATATTGTACATTCACATCAGTCCCTGTCCTCAAGGAGCTTACAATCTAAGGTCCCTAACTCACATTCATACATATACTAGGGCCAATTTAGACAGGACCTAATTTACCTACCAGCATTTCTTTGGAGTGTGGGAGGAAACCAGAGTACCCAGAGGAAACCCACACAGGCACAGGGAGAACATGCAAACTCCAGGCAGGTAGTGTTGTGGTTGGGATTCAAAAGATGACCCTAGTACTGACAGGTGGAAGTGCTAACCACTTAGCCATTGTGCTACCCGCTTAGCCACTGTGCTTAGGCAGAACAGCTTGTTCTGTTGAAAAGCAACAGACTTATTGGCAGGATCATCAGGTGAAAATAAAAGAAAGCAAGCCTAAAAAAGAAAAACGAATACAGCGACCACATCTAAGATTTGGTAAACTGCAATATATTAAATGTTTACTTTCAGTTTTAATAACGCTTTAAGTGTTTTTTTTATGTAAAATTTGGATTTCTCACTATAGTATAGCTATCATATAAATTATATGAATAGGGACAGTAGTGGCTAATTGATTAGCACGCCACAATTAAAAAATATGTCCTGGCTTTAGATGTAGAGTAATTTGTTGCTTTGTGTATATGATTGGTCAACATTGCTTACCATTTTAAGAATGCGACAGGTTCTTAATTTGAGAATTCCATGAGTACATTAGGTTCAGGGACATGCAGTCAGGGGAGGCAGGTGAGGCACAAAAAAAAACAATCAAGCTTTGAGGGTCGTAACTTGGCGACCTGAAGTCACAGAGACCCCAAATTTGGGGGGTAGCGAACTCCTACCCCACCACTGGACAAAATTTGGGGCTCCTAGCACCTATGGTTCTGGAGATACGGGGCTCCTTCCACAGCCTGTCAGAAGCTGCATACAGAGCGGCCAGTTTAAATACAAGCTGATAGACTGTGTTTGCAGCAGACTGAGAGGATGAGTTCACAGTGCCTCTCCTTACTTCTTGTCAGAGGCACTGAGCTCAATGGACAGCTTGGAGCCTTATCCAATGGTAAAGCACCATCGGTCCAAGCTCTCCAATAAAAATGCTGCAGTGGAGGTGGTTCTCTCACTGCAGCGTCAGTGTCTAAAAGACAAATGCTCCCTTCCAGCCCTGCCCTTTTAACTACAAGGAAAAAACATGAGTTTATGTGCATAAGATTTACCCACAATCCCATGTTTTTCTCACACAATTAAGGAGGGAGAAACTGCTGCTGCTGAAAAGGTACTTTTTCAAACAAGCTAAATAACATATTTATATGCTATATGATATAACATAGTAATTATTATTTACCTATTTAATGTGAAATTACTGGTTTGAAGTTATAACTTCAAACTTCAATAATTTGTCCATTAAGCCACCTGCTTGAGTACAGTTTTTTAAAATATAGTAATTACCTTAAAAACAATATATAAAAATTATTTGTATATTACTTACTTATGATAATTAACCCCTTGCCACCCAGGCCAATTCTGACACTTCGCTCCTACATGTAAACATCATCATTTTTTTGCTAGAAAATTACACAGAACCCCCAAACATTATATATATATATATATATATAGATATAGATATATATATCTATATATATATAGATATATATAGATATATATATATATTTTAGCAGACACCCTAGGGAATAAAATGGTGATTATTGCAACGTTTTATGTCACACTGTATTTTCGCAGTGAGTCGAATCGAATACGTAACTTGTGAATATGTAACTTGTGTGTATCTGGCTCTGATACCAGCCAGTGCCTCACCAGCCGCTGACCTCCCCGCACGTCCCTGATCAGTTCTATAATTGCTTATGGAATTTGGAAACATCCTAAAAGTTTATGAAGACATATGTGTAAGCTGGCATATTCCCTAGACACAAACACACAACAACTAATTTAACCAATACATCTCAGTAGGTGTTAGAATTCGTGGTCGGTAAAGATGACATTTGGAAATTCAGATTTTATTATTTACGTTATATATGTTAAATGCACATAATTCCACCACCATTGTGTTCTAATGTTATTCATGTCTAGCATGCAAATGTTACCCTTTGAAAGTCACGATGTGTGAAATTCAATGCATATGTATTTTTTTGCATTTTTGGCATATCCTGTTGGCGCACAGAACCCGCAATGTGTTTATTGTTACGCATAGTAAACAGAGCAATAAAAACACGCTGATGAAACACATGAGAGCCTTTGTCAGCTGTGCAACTTGACTCACACATTACATCTGGCCACAGTCACAGGGATTCTGAGAGATTAGCGGTTAATATAGATCATTCTGAAAGTAGATGGTGAAGGCAGGGGGCTGTGAGAATAAATTAACAATTCGTATGAAGGTGTGAAGAGTTGTAGGTGGACAGTTATGTTCTGGATACTAAATATAGAAGGCTGATCTTTCATACCGGTAAGACCAAGGCTGCAAACATGCTT
Organism: Glandirana rugosa; assembly: GCA_018402905.1. Taxonomy (NCBI): domain Eukaryota; kingdom Metazoa; phylum Chordata; class Amphibia; order Anura; family Ranidae; genus Glandirana; species Glandirana rugosa. The sequence goes on along the minus strand of BLSH010215857.1, from coordinate 495,153 downwards.
ATTTTTCTTGAATTTAATTAACTGCCAGGGGCATGTACAAGTCACATGACTCCGCTTCAACATCTGAATTACGACCCTTTCATTATCTACAAACATCTTCCACTGTGTCATTGTTAAATACATTTTACTTTTTCTAATATTTATAAATGTGCTAGATGCTTAAAGGGGAACTAAATTTACTCAATCAAGCTTGCTTTGAATATTAAAAATGACGCAAATAGCGTTTTCAGTTTATGGTGATCAGGTACAGTTAAGTTCCGCTTTAGACAATTGATGATAATTCTTAGAATAGGGGTTGTCAGGACCCGGTACGAGTTCAAAAAATTCTACTGGTTGTTTTTTTAACCTTCACATAAAAAAATGAAAAGATGGCCCCAGGAACTTTATGCCATAATGAACTAGTATACAGAGCATATTAGCACATTATGGCAAACTTACCTGCCAACTGATCCACTCCAGCAATTCAATGCCAGCACTCTAGACCAGCCTTTCTCAAAACAAAAGAGCCCTTAAAATACATTTCCAGTCTCAGGGAACCCCTGCTAAAATTGACTATATCTACAACTCATAATACATTAATGTGATGGTAAATGTGAAGAATGCTTTGGGATGAATTCCTCCCTTACTGATAGCTAAAAACATCAATGGTGTCAGTGGGAACATATCTGAGAGGCAGAAATCGCTCACTGCTGAAAGAACCCTTAGCAACATCTGTCGGAACCCTTGATGAGAAACCCTGCTCTAGACTGTCATAGGCTCTTCCATCTTCTGTTTCAATTAGGGATGGGCCTAACAACCCCGTTTTGGTTTGCACCAGAACATGCAAACAGGCAATAAATTTGTGCGAACATTCAAACCCTATTAAAGTTTGGGTCTGGGACCCGAACATGAAAAATCAAAAGTGCTAATATTTAAAGGCTTATATGCAAGTTATTGCCATAAAAATGTATGGGGACCCGGGTACTGCCCTAGGGAATATGTGTCAATGCAAACAAAAGTTTTTAAATCGATTGTTTTTTCAGGAGCAGTGATTAACCACTTGCAGACCACCGACCGCAGTCTGACGGCGACAGAGTGGCTCGTTATCGCAAACCGCCACGATAAATAGTGCTGTGAGCGCGCGAGCGCCACCGGAGGCACGCTCGCATGCCTCACTGTGTCCGGGGGGGGCCAGGGAGCGGGTAGGGCGGAATCGATCGCTGCCGGCTACCCGCGATGACCCCCCCGCAGTGAGAGAACGGAGGTCCGTGTAAGTAAACACGGATCTCCGTTCTCATAGAGGGGGAAGGGCTGTGATCACAGGCTTCCTCTATATGGAAGCCGTGATCACTCCCCTCTCCCAGCCAGGCCAGCCCCCATACAGTTAGGACACGCCCAGGGAACACAGTTAACCCTTAGAGCTCCCACCTTCAGGTTAACCCCTTCACTGCCAATGGCAGTAATCATTGCATTTTTATAGCACTGATCGCTGTATAAATGCCAGTGTTCCCAAAAAAGTGTCAAAATGGTCCGACATGTCCGCTGCAATATCGCAGTACCGCTAAAAATCACAGATCGCCACCATTACTAGTAAAAAAATAAATAAAAACCCCAGAAATGAATTCTCATCATCCTTAAACCAATCAATAAACGCCGATTGCGATTTTTTTTACCAAAATATGAGGAAGAATATAATAATAATAATATGTTTTTTATAAATTTTTTTTAGATTTGTATTTTAGCAAAAAGTAAGAAATTTGTTTTTTTTTGCAAAATTGTTGCTCTTCTTTTGTTTATAGCGACGATCAGAAATGACGCAGAGGTGATCAAACACCACCAAAAGAAAGCTCTATTTGTGGGAAAAAAAGGACGCAAATTTTGTTTGGGTACAACAACCGTGCAATTGTCAGTTAAACTGAAGCAGTGCCGAATCGCAAAAAGTGCTCTGGTCCTAAAGTGGGAAATCCTTCCGGGCTGAAGTGGTTAAAGTGAAAAAATAAAAATGAAATATTCCTTTAAATATTGTACCTGGGGGTCCCCTTAGTCTGCCTGTAAAGTGGCACATCTGTGAGATGTTTAGAACAGTGCCACTGCAAAATGACATTTGTAAAGGAAAAATGTAATGTATTCCCGGCTCCTGGCAATATGGATAAAATTACTGAAAAAAATCGTGTGGGGTTCCCCCCCAGTCCATACCAGGCCCTTGGGGTCTGGTATGGATTTTAAGGGGAACTCCATGCCAAAATTAAAAAAAAAATGATGTGGGGTGCCCCCCAAAATCCATACCAGACCGAGCATGCAACCTGGCTGGGCAGGATGGGGGGTGCGCGAGCGCCCCCTCCTGACCCGTGCCAGGCTACATGCCCTCAGCATGGGGAGTGGGTGCTTTGTCCTCATGTTGATGGGGACAAGAGCCTCTTCCCGACAATCCTGGGCTGTGGTTGTCGGGGTCAGCGGGCGGGGGGCTTATCAGAATCTGGATCCCCCCAGATCTCGATTGCCCCCCCATGTGAATGGGTATAGGGTACATCGTACCCCTACCCATTCACCAAAAAAGTGTCAAAAAAGAAAAAAACACAGGAGACAATTGGGTACAAGTCCTTTATTAAGAAAGAAGAAAAAAAAGTGTCCCCTGGTGTAATCCATCGTCAATCAAGGCGCGCAACGACCCAAAAAACCCCCGAAAGAGCTCCTCCCTAATGGGAGGGCTCCCACCGACTGGCCTATTTTTGCTTTGACGGTTTATTTATACTCAAGGGCGGGGCCATCCAGTGATGTAAGCTGTTGACCCCTGCCCCTCTGACATCACTTGACATTAGAAGGGGTAGGTCACCCAATTACGTCAGCAGGTGGCCGAGCCTTTATAAGAGCTGGCAAACGGCAAAAGACAGCAGTCGGTGGGAGCCCTCCCATTAGGGAGGAGCTGTTTTGTTTTTTGTTTTTTCTTCAGGTCTTCGGTGCTGTGATTGACAATGTATTACAACAGGGGACACTTTTTTTTTTCTTTTTTAATAAAGGACTTGCCTTTAGTTGTCTCCTGTGGTTTTTTTCTTTTTTGACAATTTTTGGTAAATTAGTAGGGGTACAATTAACCCCATACTCATTCACATGGAGGGGCAAGATCTGGGGGCCCCCTCATTAAAGGGGGCTTCTAGATTCCGATAAGCCCCCCGCTCGCAGACCCCCAAAACCACCAGCAAGGGCAATGGGGATGAGGCCCTTCTCCCCATCAACATGGGGGCAAAGTGCCCATGTTGAGGGCATGTGGCCTGGTACGCTTCAGAGGGTGGGTGCTCACTCGCCAGGGTCTGGTATGGATTTTAGGGGGACCCGCATGCCATGTTTTTAAAAAAATTTGCACGGGGTTCCTCTTAAAATCCATAACAGACCTGAAGGGCCTGCTACAGACTTTGGGCAAGACCCCCCACACATTTTTTTTACATTTTGGCGTGGGGTTCCCCTTAAAATCCATACCAGACCTGAAGGGCCTGGTATGGATTTTGGGGGCGGGGGGGACCCTATGTCATTTTTTTATAAAATTTTGGCATGGAGTTCCCCTTAAAATCTATGCCAGACCCTTATCCGAGCACACACTGCATATAGTCTACACTGAATGCAGCGAATATACAGTATCTAACAAAAGTGAGTACACCACTCACATTTTTGTGCATATTTTATTATATCTTTTCATGTGACAACACGATGAAATGACGCTTTGCTACAATGTAAAGTAGTGAGTTTACAGCTTGTATAACAGTGTAAATTTGCCGTCCCCTCAAAATAACTCAGCACACAGTCATTAATGTCTAAACTGCTGGCAAACAAGTGAGTACACCCATAAGTGAAAATGTCTAAATTGGGCCTAATTAACCATTTTCCCTCCCCGTTGTCATGTGACTCATTATTGTTACAAGGTCTCAGGTGTAAATGGGGAGCAGATGTGTTAAATTTGGTGTTATCACTCTCACTCCCTCATACTGGTCACTGGAAGTTCAACATGGCACCTCATGGCAAAGAACTCTCTGAGGATCTGAAAAAAAGAATTGTTGCTCTACATAAAGATGGTCTAGGTTATAAAAAGATTGCCAAGTCCCTGAAACTGAGCTGCAGCATGGTGGCCAAGACCAAACATCGGTTTAACAGGACAGGTTCCACTCAGAACAGGCCTTGCCATGGTTGACCAAAGAAGTTAAATGAATGTGCTCAGCGTCATATCCAGAGGTTGTCTTTGGGAAATAGAAGTATGAGTGCTGCCAGCATTGCTGCAGAGGTTGAAGGGGTGGAGGGTCAGCCTGTCAGTGCTCAGACCACACGCCGCACACTGAATCAAATTGGTCTGCATGGCTGTCATCCTAGACGAAAGCCTCTTCAAAGATGATGCACAAGAAAGCCTGCAAACAGTTTGCTAAAGACAAGCAGACTAAGGACATGGATTACTGGAACCATGTTCTGTGGTCTGATGAGACCAAGATAAACTTATTTGGTTCAGATGGTGTCAAGCGCATGTGGCAGCAACCAGGTGAAGGGTACAAAGACAAGTGTGTCTTGCCTACAGTCAAGCATAGTGGTGGGAGTGTCATGGTCTGGAGCTGCATGAGTGCTGCCAGCACAGTTCATTGAGTGAACCATGAATGCCAGCATGTACTGCGACATACTGAAGCAGAGCATGATCCCCTCCCTTTGGAGACTGGTTCGCAGGGCAGTATTCCAACATAACGACCCCAAACACACCCCCAAGATGACCACCACCTTGCTAAAGAAGCTGAGGGTAAAGGTGATGGACTGGCCAAGCATGTCTCCAGACCTAAACCCTATTGAGAATCATCAGTGGGGCATCCTCAGTCGGAAGGTGGAGGAGCGCAAGGTCTCTAAAATCCACCAGCTCCGTGATGTCGTCATGGAGGAGTGGAAGAGGACTCCAGTGGGAACCTGTGAAGCTCTGGTGAACTTCATGCGTAAGAGGGTTAAGGCAGTGCTGGAAAATAATGGTGGCCACACAAAATATTGACATTTTTGGCCCAATTTGGACATTTTTATTTAGGGATATACTAACTTTTGTTGCCAGCAGTTTGGACATTAATGGCTGTGTGTTGAGTTATTTTGAGGGGACAGCAAATTTACACTGTTATACAAGCTGTACACTCACTACTTTACATTGTAGCAAAGTGTCATTTCTTCAGTGTTGTCACATGAAAAGATAGAATAAAATATTCACAAAAATGTGAGTGGTGTACTCACTTTTGTGAGATACTGTATATATATATCTCACTATCTGTGCTCTCCATCCTCCTCTTCACTATATGTCTTCTCCATCCCCCTCGTCACTATCTGTCTTCTCCATCCTCCTTTTCACTATATGTACTCTCCATCCTCCTCTTCACTATATGTCTTCTCCATCCCCCTCTTCACTATCTGTCTTCTCCATCCTCCACTTCACTATCTGTCTTCTCCATCCTCCTCTTCACTATCTGTCCTCTCCATCCTCCTCTTCACTATCTGTACTCTCCATCCTCATCTTCACTATCTGTGCTCTGCATCCTACTCTTCACTATCTGTACTCTCCATCCTCCTCTTCACTATCTGTACTCTCCATCCTCCTCGTCACTAGCTGTACTCTCCATCCTCCTCTTCACTATCTGTGCTCTCCATCCTCCTCTTCACTATCTGTACTCTCCATCCTCCTCTTCACTATCTGTGCTCTCCATCCTCCTCTTCACTATCTGGGCTCTCCATCCTCCTCTTCACTATCTGGGCTCTCCATCCTCCTCTTCACTATCTGTCCTCTCCATCCTCATCTTCACTATCTGTCTTCTCCATCCTCCTTTTCACTATCTGTGCTCTCCATCCTCCTCTTCGCTATCTGTCCTCTCCATCCTCATCTTCACTATCTGTCTTCTCCATCCTCCTTTTCACTATCTGTGCTCTCCATCCTCCTCTTCACTATCTGTGCTCTCCATCCTCCTCTTCACCAACAGAGTCCATTCAGTGCAATGGGACACCCCCTCTCCTGAGCAGCCTAGGGGAGTGTTAGTATTGGGGTAGGGCTCATGAGACTGCTAGTACTTCCCCCTGAGGCAGCTGACACTGAGATCGCATTTGTAAAGTTTATCTCAACCATGCAAGGTATCTGCTCTGTGTTGCCCCGCTGAGCACTCGGTATGTATTCACGGGGCCGCTCTGTTATATAATCATTTCCGACACCTTCAGTACAGAATGCTTCTAGCGGCGTGTTAGTGACGGGAGGCGGGGCTGTACTTAGCTGTCATGCCTAGCTGCATGCTGGGGCTATGCAGAGTAGTGTAGGGGGCGTGTTATTGACCAGAGATGGGCTGCACTCAGCTCTCATGCCTTGGGACATGTTCAGGCTATGCAGAGCAGAAAGCAGTCTAGGGTGCGTGTTAGTTGAAAAAACGCAATTTTACAATACAGTGCTGCCTACAGGCTCCTGGGAAATGATGACTCACATCTCCCAGGAGCCCAGGCGAGGCAGGAAGTGATGCGGAGCACCTTGGACCCGGAAGTGGAAGGTTACAGGGATCACATAGCAACAAAGTAATTAGGGTGAGTATAATTTTCTTTTTTCCTCCAAAGGTGAGTCAGACTAATTAGGGAACTTGAAAGAAGTGAATATTTTTTTCTGGGTGGAACTCCGCTTTAACCCTCTTGGGCATGGAGTTCACCAGAGCATCACAGGTTGCCACTGGAGTCCTCTTCCACCTCTCTATGACAACATCACAGAGCTGGTGGATGTTAGTGACCTTGCACTCCTCCACCTTCCGTTTGAGGATGCTCCACAGATGCTCAATAGGGTTTAGGTCTATAAAAGAATTGGCATGAATACAGCCAAGGGGAATTTGGGACTTTATATGAAACACATGATGAATGGCAGGTAGACTTATAATTATATTTAATTTTCTATTATAGTTACATAACATTACTGGTCCTGACGAGTGGCATAAATGCCATGAAACGCGTAGAGCTTCCAACTACTGTGATTGTATCTTTCATGAGCTTTTTCAGTTTACAGACTGTACATTGATTACCCCTATGGGGATAATTGTGGCCATAGATCCTGCAGACTCTACTATATGCATATGTATCTACTTTTACCTTTTAAACACTGATGCATGGGGGCAATATAAGAATGCAATACTTATTGATATCTACTACTACTTTTATTACCGTATGTACTGTCCTTATGGTTGATGTTTAGACTGTATAGTGTATGCAACTAATCAGCATACTTGTCTATTATCTATCTATCAACTTATTGACTGTCTATTTAAATGCTTGTACCCCAATATTTACTTCCTAATAAATCCTATAAATTATCCATCGGTCTACTTGTCATTCATCATGTGTTTCATATAAAGTCCCAAATTCCCCTTGGCTGTATTCATGCCAATTCTTTTATGTATAATAGGGATGGAAGCGGCCTTACCAGGCCACTGCTTCATATAAAGTCCCAATATCCCCCCTCTTCCCCAGGGTTTAGGTCTAAAGACATGCTTGGCCAGTCCATCACCGTTATCTTCAGCTTCTTTAGAAAGGCAGTGGTCATCTTGGAGGTGTGTTTGGGGTCTTATCATGTTGGAATACTGCCCTGTGGCCCAGTCTCTGAAGGGAGGGTATCATGCTCTGCTTCAGTATGCCACAGTACATGTTGACATTCATGGTTCCCTCAATGAACTGTAGCTCCCCAGTGCCGGCAGCACTCATGCAGCCCCAGACCATGACACACCCACCACCATGCTTGACTGTAGGCAAGACACACTTGTCTTTGTACTCCTCACCTGGTTGCCGCAACACACGCTTGACACTACCTAAACCAAATAAGTTTATCTTGGTCTCATCAAACCACAGGACATGGTTTCAGTAATCCATGTGCTTAGTCTTCTTGTCTTCAGCAAACTTTTTGCGGGCTTTCTTGTGCATCATCTTTAGAAGAGGCTTCCTTCTGGGACGACTGCCATGCAGACCAATTTAATGCAGTGTTCGGCGTATGGTCTGAGCATTGACAGGCTGACCCACCACCCCTTCAACCTCTGCAGCAATGCTGGCAGCACTCATACGTCTCTTACCCAAAGCTAACCTCTGGATATGACGTTGAGCATGTGCACTCCTTCTTTGGTCAACCATGGCGAAGTCTGTTCTGAGTGGAACCTGTCCTGTTAAACCGCTGTATGGTCTTAGCCACCGCGCTGCAGCTCAGTTTCAGGGTCTTGGCAATCTTCTTATAGCCTAGGCCATCTTTATGTAGAGCAGCAATTCTTTTTTTCAGATCCTTAGAGAGTTCTTTGCCATGAGGTGCCATGTTGAACTTCCAGTGACCAGTATCAGAGCGTGAGAGCGATAACACCAAATTTAACTCACCTGCTTAGGCTCTTTGATTGACCTGGCCACAATGATATTACTCCTGCACTTGCACACAAATCAAAATCATCGCAGCACAGAGAGTTGGTGCAAATGTATGCTGAGTTGCACATGCGCGTTACAGTATGCACTGGGTCTTTTCTGGCACCTATTGGACTGCACAACTGTTGTAACATAAAATCAGAGCTAAGATAATGAAATTGAGAGGGTGTTAATATTGGCATAAGCTTCCTTATAGTTGCCAAACCTAGTCTTCCGAAAGTCTTTATCACGGCATGCCTTAGTATATCGTCTAAGGAGGTGTAAATGCCCAACTAAACCTGTCTGCAAACCTAGGCGCATACCGGAAACCATTTAAGAGTGACCATGCATGCCTCTGATTATTGATAATTAATAATCCTCATTACACAAACCAGAATGACCAAAAGTCCCAAACACTTGCACTCTGAAAGTCCTTCTCAATCCAATTGTAAGGAATAGTGTGATGGTTCTATGTAGCTTAAATTAGGATAGACTAAATGGATTACAGTGTTTGATTGACAGCATTATTGTAGATGTAGTTAAACCCAGTCTCATATAATGTTTAACTTTTAATCTTTCTTAAACCTGCAGCTTTCATTAAAATACTACTTGATGATCCTGCCATGAAAGTTCTTACTTAGACACTTCCTGTTATGGGATGACAATGCTCTGTCGTTATATAAAAATGAAATATCCTCCGGTTAAGATTTATACCAACTTCAACAATTATCATTCAGTTTTCACTTGTTGCTGGAGTTACTCTTTAAAAGATATCATGTTGTAGACAAAATAGAAAAATCTCCATATATACATCTGCTATGCCTGCTTGAGATTCAAAACTGTTACATCTCTGAAAACATGGACCTGTGCCACTTCAGTCATGTTCTTCCTGTGTTCCTGCGTATCTGCCACCTGGCATAAAATTACACAGCACCTTCATAGCACACAAGGTAGGTTAAAGTTTATGAGTGATTTTCTGGCATATCAATACGTATTTTTCTGTGCTTGCAGGTTCCTTAAAGGTTTACAGCATTGGGGAATGTGTATGAATTTATTATTGAACTTTTTCCTTGATATATGCCTTAAATGAAGCCTAAAGCATAGTCCTGTATAGCACGGGAGGGGCCTTTCTCTCATGCAGTTTAATTTTCACTCACAGGTCTGCTCCCCATCCTGTTACTGGACAGTGAGAGTCAGCACATTGATGAGCTAATCTCTCAGTCACTTTGCTGTCTCCTCATATCAACATGCTCCTTGCACTGCAACATACCAGGGGAGGGGGGCACCCTGTGCTGCCTCCCCTTTCTCAGAAAGAGGCTGAATAAAATAATAAATGAAGTAATCATAGACACAGAGCTGCAATATTATGCTCCTTTTATATCTGCCTTGAGTTCAGTTCTACCAACAAACTTAAGAGCTGACCTTCAGTTTGGCAGAAGGCACACAGAAGACTATGCTGTTAGCTTGAAAAATGTATTTTTTTTTAGTATGAAATCACAATTAAGTGTTTTGTCCATCAGACTGGATCCATAGGCAGCACAGTGGCTAAGTGGTTAGCACGTCCACCTAGCAGCAATAGAATCATTGGTTTGAATCACAACCACAGCTCAACCTTCCTGGAGTTTGCATTATCTTACTGTGCCTGTTTGCGTTTCCTCCCACACTCCAAAGACATGCTGGTAGGTTAATTGTCTCCTGTCTAAATTGGCCCTAGTATGCGTATGTATGAATGTGAGTTAGGGACCTTAGATTGTACCTCCTTGAGGGCAGGGACTGATGTGAATGTGCAATATATCTGTAAAGTGTTACGCAAATTGGCAACACTATATAAGTACCTGAAATAAATAAATAATCAGACTAAACTCTTATGTTTGGCATAGGGGCAGGAGGGGAGGAGATAAGCAGAGAGCTGAGTAGTCCCGCAAGGACTGGGATACGCTATAAGATAAGGTAGAAATCTGCATTTTTTTATATAGTACAGGCACTGGGACACTTAGCATTATATATCAGATGGGATGATATACAGATGTTATCGTCTTTAATAGCAGCAGGAGAGGGTGTCTGGAGCTGACAGGCATGCAGGGGGAGGGGGGAGCGGATGATGGAGGCACTTAACTGACCACGGTGTCAGGGCTCAGCAGCCATGATAAACTGTGGTCAGTTTACAGGGAGGAGGGCAGAACCAAGTAGGAACAGGATCTATTTTTTTTTACGTTAACAAACAATTTAGTGGCACGGTGGTGTAGTGGATAGCACTTTCGCCTGGCAGCAAAAGGGTCACTGGTTCAAATCCCAATCACGACATTACCTGCCTGGAGTTTGCATGTTCTCCTTTTGCCTGTGTAGGTTACCTCTGGAACATGGTAGTAGGTAAATTAGATCCTGTCTAAATTGGCCCCAGTATGTGTGTGAATGAGAGTTAGGGACCTTAGATTGTAAGCTCCTTGAGGGTAGGAACTGACGTGAATGCACAATGTATATGTAAAGCGCTGCGTAAATTGACAGCGCTATATAAGTACCTGAAATAAATAAAACACAACAATGTTAATGTTCTTGTTCTGGAATGGCCAATTCAGAATCTAGATCTCACTTTAACAGAACAGAGCAGGAGCAGTTTTCCAAGGATGCATTAGGACAAAAAGCAGTGAGAAGATGTTTAAAGCTGATAGAGATATATCCACACAGACACAATGCTGTAATTGCTGCCAAAGGGGCATCTACTAAATACTACCTAAATACTGAAGGGGTGTATACATTTGCACTTATGTATTTGTGTTTAATTAAAACTGAACTCCACACACACAAACTTTCATTTCAGTATATTCCTCATAGGCCACAAAACATATAAATCACTTTGTGTTCAATAAAGGTCTCAGAAAACCCAGATCTTATGAAGTAAAAGCAATGGTGACATATTTACTGGGCTGTACATAGCCTTTGTATAGAGTAGAGCTGTGGGAGAGACCCAGCAGACTCCGCCCACTACAAGCAGCCTGCAGAAAACTACAGGAGGGGGCGGATACAAGACCAGTCACTCAGCAAGTAGAGAGAAGAGGAGTGACTGGTCTTTAACCCCTTCCTTACCGGGCACTTAAACCCCCCTCCTGCCCAGACCAATTTTTGGCTTTCAGCGCTGTCGCATTTTGAATGAAAATTGCGCGGTCGTGCGACGTTGTACCCAAATAAAATTTGCGTCCTTTTTTTCCCACAAATAGAGCTTTCTTTTGGTGGTATTTGATCCCCTCTGCGTCATTTCTGATCGCCGCTATAAACAAAAAATGAGCGACAATTTTTCAAAAAAGAACAATATTTTTTACTTTTTGCTAAAGTACAAATCCATTAAAAAAATTATTCATCGGTTTTGGCCGATATATATTCTTCTAAATATTTTTGTTAAAAAAAAAATCGCAATCCTCGTATATTGATTGGTTTGCGCAAAAGTTATCGCGTCTACAAACTGGGAATTGATTTATGGCGTTTTTATTATTTTTTTTTTTTTACTAGTAATGGCGGCGATCTGCGATTTTTATCGGGACTGCGATATTGGGGTGGAAATGTCGGACATTTTTTACACATTTTTGGGACCAATGACATTTATACAGCGATCAGAAATTTAAATGTCCACTGATTACTGTATAAATGTCATTGGCAGTGAAGGGGTTAACCAGCAGGGGGCAGTGAAGGGGTTAAATATGTTCCCTGGGTGTGTTCTAACTGTGGGGGGGCAGGGCTGGCCGGGACATAACAGATCTAACTGATCCCAGTGACAGGGATCAGTAGATCTGCTTGTCCCCTGTCACAGAACGGGGAACCGCCGTGTTTACAACGGCGGTTCCCTGTTCTGAGGCTCCTAAAAGTGATCGGTGGGTCTCGGGCGGACATCGAGTCCGCCCGACCCACGGGCACTCTCGCGCAGCGTGCGGCGCGTGCGCACCGCCGCTGCCGCCAGGGGGGCGCACCTGGAGCGTACGCAGTGGAGGACGTCCATGGACGTCCTCCGGGCATTTCAGGTCCGCGCTGGAGCCATACTTCGGCAATAGCGCGGACCTGGAGTGGTTAATATAGGAAGTTCCTGCACAGAGGTAAAGTTTCACACTGGATTACGGCACAGATTGAGAAGAAATACACAAAGCACAAAGAATATACACACCTCTTTGGACATTATTGGCTTATCCAGGAGTCCAACTTTAAATCGATTTGTAGAGATCTCTTTTCACTTTGACATTAAAAGTACAATTCTCTTGATCACTGTTAAAAAACAACAAAACATTTATATTTATTTTGGTTCAATAAATGTAAGCCTTCAAGTGGGCTTATTACTTTTACAGGCACTATATGAATATCTCTTAATTTTATTTAGTTTCCATGCCTCCATGTTTGGTAGTTTCCATAGTACAAGGTCCACTTTAAATTAACATTGTTTTTTTTTTGTTTCAAAGTCTTTTGACCAGAAATGGTTAACAATCTGTCCTTGAAACAAAGTGACCTGGAAAACAGGCAGTGTGTTGGAGGTCAGAGATTGCTACAAACTCTGAGGGTCTCCAGCTTCCATTCATATTTAATGCTTCCTGTGCTACCAAGAAACCGGAGCCAAACCCATTGTACTGCCATCTCAATTTTAACTTGAACAAGATAAAGCCCCATTCACTTACAGAAAGTCTAATGTTTCAAGCAAAAGAGGACAAAGAGTCATTCTTGGAAGAGGTCTGAGCGTCATGGCTACTGTAACATGTTCCTTGTTCCTGCCTCATTCAAGACATGTCACTAGATATCAAACACAAAGGCAGATAGTATTGCACTATAAGGCATTCCCTTGTATTTATTGCTAATCTCATACTAAACAGCTAAGTAACAGGTAATCTTATTTTAAGGATAGCAAAAAGGTTTTCAGCTGTATAATTGGTACATTTCACCTCTTGCTCTTTGTTACCTGTTGCACATTATTTAAAGGAAATGTATAGTATTTTCATTTTATTTTTTTACATGTCTGAATTAGGTTGGTATAGTATAAATAATATTATCAACGAGTGCTTATAAAACAGGAGCCATTTTTAGTGTATCATCTATAGATATGCATAAATGGACAACCATGTTTATTGATTACTTTTTTAAGCATGAATGTGGGGAGGTGCTGTGTGGTTTGGTGGCAGTAAACACACAGGGTCCGGTTGCAGAGAACAGAACTTGTATTAATGCAGAATTCAGTAATTCACCCAACCGGGATTACTCAGGGCAATATCAGCAATGTGTAGCAGAGAAGGTCTCAGATGTGCCAACAGCTCTATCTTGAGGGGCGGAATGAGGCCTGGCTGGTCCCAACTCAAATGGGGAGGTCTCCAGAAGTATGGTGTGTCCCTATTCTTTGCCTACTCATTTGGAACCTCTCCTTGCCGCTAATCACTGTCTCTGTCAAACGTGTGAACGGTCCCTACACTACCCACACTCGAAATGCCCGCCAAGCCTGTGAGCCAAGGGCTTAAATAGGCTCTGCCTGACCTAAGATGGCTACTAGAGTCACATGGGGAAGCAGCATCCAATCGGATAGCTTCCCTAATAACCCTGGAAACCATAGAGGAACCATGTTCTTCTTGACTTCCTCTCCCCCTGCTATGCCCTATGATGCTGGAGTCCAGCACCACCTGCAGTGTAAAAAGAAGGCTGCACCTGCCTACACTCACCCCTTCCCCTCCCCCTTTGACAGATGTTGTCCTCAGCATCGCAGCATGGTAAAAAGCAACAAGAAAGATGCAATCAATATAATTAAAGCATAACAGGTACAGGTTCAAACAACATAATCAGAGTATCTTGCAGGAAGCTGGCTGTGGTTAGACCAACAGGCAACAGTGTCCTTGTCACGGTCCTGACAGTGGAGTCTGTCTTGTGCAGGGAACAACCACTCCTGCGCACCTGATTCAAGGACCCCTGATAGAGCAGACAGGAAGTCCAAGAGTGCGGGGTGGCACGAGGGCTGGAAGTCACTGGTGATGAAGTGATCATCCAGAGGGTCGTGCAGAACAGATGGGTTATGCAGACGGGTGGTCAAGTCCAAGCAGGGTCGTTATCAGGCTGGCAGCAGAAGTACAGGAGGCTCAGACAATCGGATGGTCATGGGAAGCCAGGGTCGGTGCAGGCAGCAAATCAGCAGGTCAGGGCAAGCCGGGTCTAACAGGAAACAGGTGGTCACACAGGAACAGAGGATAGAGCTGAGTCTCACAGGTCACAGACGCTGTAGAACAGACAGCACTTGCTGCTGGGCTCCATAGGTTTAAATAGAGCCGTTTGGCGCCATTTACAGGCACACCACCACGGAAAGGGGGTTAACAGGCGCCAAACACTTGGACAGATGACTCTTCCTAACAGTCCTCTGTGGAGTCAGTATGCCAGGAATCCTGTTCTGTCTGTGACTCAGAGGCTGCAGATGAATGAGAGTCAATCAGGCCTTCCATACCCCAGTCACCTGGGCTCAAGTCCGAATCCTTGGATGATTATGGACAATCCATGGAACTTGCAGGAGTGGCTGGACTATCCATAGTCATTGTCCTGGGGCTTCCTCCTTACAGATCAGGAGAGGCTGGAGGCTCGAGCAAGAGAGGAGGCAGGTACCATTCAATGAGGACTTCCTGTACAGGTGGAACATCCACAGGATCAGTCATCTCTGGATCTTCTGCTGGTCCTATGAACTCAGGTGGACACTGATTAGAGGTAATTATGAAGAGGTGGGGTGCTTCAGCCCAAGGGATCTGGTCAGGATCATACATATAGACAAATATATACCTGGGGGGCACACCCTAATAATATATTACATTAAAGATGGTGCTGCCATAAGACCACATGAACAAAACAGCATATTACACCACACACATGCAATAATGACATTTATATCATGAATAGGTGGGGTGCTCCAACCTAAGGGATCTGGTCAGGATCATACAAATAGACAAATATATTCTTGGGGGGGGCACACCCTAATAATATATTACATTAGAGATGGTGCTGCCGTAAGACCACATGAACAAAACAGCATATTACAGCGCACACATGCAATAATGACATTTATATCATGTAAGGCTATTTAAAAGTACCTGAAATCAGTGTGCACCTGAGTTCATAGTAAGAGTTCCCTAGTTCTCCCATTAGGAGGAGTGTATGCTCCCATGGTTATGAGACAGAATCTCCCATTCTATGGTTAGTGTAGGACCCACTGAGTTGGGGGACTTTGACACAGTAGTGGGCTAAGCACTTCATGGCCATTTAGTGTGACGGACTCCCCATATTTTGTTCAAAGCTGTTCAGGTACTAAATGTCATTATTGCATGTGTGTGCTGTAATATGCTGTTATGTTCCCACTTGGGCTCCAGCTTACTGCCTTGCTCATTGTTGGTATTTTTTACAAACACCCGCTCCAGGTGCTTGATGTGATCCTCAAGGGTCTTGGAGAAGATAATGATATTGCAGTAGGCTAGTGAGATCTCTTTAAGACCATTTAACCTGTAAAGGGATTGATCGAAAGGGGCCTTTTAACCGGTTCCCCACCGCGCGCCGTCTTTTTACGGCGACAGTCGGGGAGCCCTGCGCGAATCGCCGTAAATAGGCGGCGATCGCGTGCACAGCTAGAGGGCGCGCGCGTGCGCCCTCCAGCGTGGTCGCGGCGGTCTCATTCGTTGCCGGACCATTCAGTCAACATGAATAGACCAATGGATTTTGGTCTATTCATGTTGATCGTCCAGCGAATGAGATTTCTTCCCCTACCTGTGAAATGTAAACACAGGTAGGGGAAGTGATGTCATCTCCCCTCTCTGCTTTCT
Organism: Glandirana rugosa; assembly: GCA_018402905.1. Taxonomy (NCBI): domain Eukaryota; kingdom Metazoa; phylum Chordata; class Amphibia; order Anura; family Ranidae; genus Glandirana; species Glandirana rugosa. Next base: position 478,975 of record BLSH010215857.1, on the reverse strand, counting down.
TTTCCGTTGCAGAGAGGAGAGAGGACATCTAAAAACGTGAGTTGCACAAACAGCACACTAACACCAGTACACATAGGCACATTTAACCCTTTGATCGCTCCCTGATCACCCCCCAGTTAACCCTTTCACTCCCTGTCACCCCCTGTCACATTGTCACATAGTGCAGCGATCTGATTTTTACCGAACGCTGTACTTGCGACCATTGTGACGCTAAATAAGTGTTAGGGTAGATAGTACTAGGCCTAGTTAGGTGAAAATACCCCCCCTTGCCACCCCCAATAAAGGTTTTAACCCCTTGATTGCCCCCTGTCACCTGTGATCAACGTATAAGTGTCACGGGTGATTACCCGCCGTATATTATTTTATATACCTTTTATAGGTTTTAACCCCTGATCGCCCGGCGGTGAGCCCAGTTAGGTTTTAGCGTGCGTTAGGGTCAGCGTAAATACCAGACAGGGCCAGTTAGCGAGGTACTCTGACACGCACGCACGCACATTAGGTAGGTGCTAGATATTATTGTAATATCTGATCAGAGCAATATCTGCGATCTGATCAGATCTATATTAGCGTCCCCCTTAGATTTAGTGTTCTAAAAAATGTAGTGTTAGCGGGATCAGCCCAGATAACTGCTAACACCTGCGTTTAGCCTCTCTGCCCAGCCCAGCCCACCCAAGTGCAGGATCAATAGATGGCTGTCACTTACAAAACACAAAACACATATCTGCAGCCTTCGCAGAGATCACACCCGATCCCTGCGAATTCTGACAGTGAATTTGGTAGCGACTTGACACAGGCTCTGACAACCAGGTGCGCTTTTTTGCCTGTGAGTCTCACTTGTGTACCTATAAATTTACATGTCTAATCCGAGGTACACTAGTGAAGAGGCCTACGCGATTGTGAGTATGACAGATGAGAGCGATGGGGAAGACTCACCGTCAGATTCAGACTCACCAATCGAGTTGATATTCGACAGCGGCTCCATGACAGATAGTTCGGACGATTGGGTGGTCCCTGCTAAGGTCAGGCGTACCAGATCCCGTTTAGCTGTCGCTGAGGTGCAAGAACCGCAGAGCTCTCGTATGGAGCAGAGACCCAGTACTAGCGCTGCTACCCCTTCTGGTGAGCTGGCAAGCACCAGCGGCCTAGTACATCCTGGTCATACAACCAGCACTGCAGTAACACTTGGTGACGTGGCGAGTCCCATAAGTGCAGTTCAAGCTGGTGTGGCTAGCACGAGTAATGCCCCGCAGCCACGAAGAACACAGGCCCGCAGAGCCCATAGTGCCCTTCCTCATGCGCTTGCAAACCCTGATTGGCAACCCACCACTGATGCAGCGCCCGTACTTCCCCCATTCACTGCCCAACCCGGAATTCAGGTGAATACAGTTGATTTTAGGGCCATTGATTTTTTTTCGCTGTATTTCACCAAAGATCTCTATAGATCTATTGTGGACCAAAGCAATTTATACGCTGGTCAATACATCGCCGCTAATCCCCATTTGTCCCTTGCCAGAACTTGGTAACCAATTACGGTTTCCGAATTTAAGACCTTTCTGGGCCTCACCCTCAACATGGGCATACATCATCTACCTGATTTGCGGTTATATTGGTCCAGTGACTCAATTCATCACATGTATGTCTACTCTGCTTCCATGGCCAGGACACGATAAGAGCAGATTCTGCGGTTCATGCACTTCAGTGACAATCGACTCGATCGTCCGTATGGAGACCCTGAATTTGACCAGCTCTTCAAAATTTGGCCCCTCATAAACCACTTCAACCAGACGTTCGCAGCACATTTTATTCCCAACCAAGTTGTGTGCGTGGACGAGTCCCTGATTAAATTTGATGGCCGTCTTGTTTTCAAACAGTACGTCCCCAACAAGCGTGCCAGATACAGGGTCAAGTTGTATAAACTCTGTGACAGGGCCACAGGCTATACATGTAGTTTTATGGTTTATGAGGGCCAAGATAGCCGCATAGAGCCGGAAGGATGCCCAGACTACATGGGGAGTGCTGGTAAAATTGTGTGGAGCTTGGTGTCACCCTTATTCGGAAAGGGGTACCATTTGTATGTGGACAATTACTACACAAGTGTGCCACTTTTTAGTCATTTACTTGATCACTATTAGGTCGCATGTGGCACCGTGCGACCTAATCGCCGGGGCTTCCCCCAACGGCTGGTAGATTCCCGACTTAGTCGGGGGGAGAGAGCCTGCTTGAGATGTGGTAATTTGCTCGCAATTAAGTGGAGGGATACAAAGGATGTTTTCATTCTTTCCTCCCTTCATGCAGACACGGCTGTCCAAATTAGAAGGGCGACTGGTATTGTGGAGAAACCCCTCTTTGTCCACCAATATAACCTTAATATGGGAGGGGTGGACCTCAATGACCAGTTAATGGCGCCCTACTTAATTGCCCGTAAATCCAGACGCTGGTACAAAAAAGTGTCTATTTACTTCTTTCACTTGGCTTTGCTGAACGCTTTTGTGTTATACAAAGCGTCAGGATGGACTGGACCTCTCCTGCCATTCCAGGAAGAGATCATCAGAGCCCTTCTGTATCCAGATGGCTCTGCACCCCAAGTTCCCAATCCATGTGCAGTGAGCCAGCTGCATGGACGGCATTATCCATATGCCATCCCTGGTACCCCTACCCAACGATACCCCCAAAAAAGATGTTGTGTCTGCCGACGAAAAGGATACAGGCGTGACACCCGATATTATTGCCCCACCTGTTTGGACCAGCCTGGTCTCTGCATCGGTCACTGTTTTGAGCGCTACCATTCATTAGTTGAGTATTAGCGTAGGGAACAGCACTACATAGAATTAGGACACACTTTCACAGGGTCTCCAAAGATGTCACCGCATTTTTGGAAACCCTAACCTTTATTGTTTATTGTTATAAAAAAAAAAAAAGCGTACCGAAAAAAAAAAGTTATAAAAACCAAAAAAATTTAAAAAAATAAAAACCAAAAACAGTTGTACATTTCTTGTTTTTCTATCTCCATTTTCTCTCTATTCTCTTTCTATTGCTCTCTCTATTGTTATTTATGCATATCTGTAATGTTTTGTTGCGGTTTATTATAGTTGTTTTTTTTTTTTGCAGGTATGCAATGTTTTTATGTAACATGTAATTTTTTTTTATTCTTAGCAGGAATATAATTGTTTTATGTGTTACTGTTTTTATTAATCTGTATTTAATTTTCAGGTACGCCAGCTGCAGAGCTGATTTATTTAGGGTGACAGCAATAGCGTTTGCTCCCACCATATATAAAGCAGCGACTCCAGCGCTGTTGGCGGTGATTTCACCACCACAGTTAAAAAAAGAGCAAATATACCGGAGCATAGGGGCAGTGGGTGGAAATTGGGGCAGATTGCCCCTATGCTCCGGTATATTTTTTTAAAAAAGTGGCTATGCCCACCATTAGAAGTGGGAGGATGAAGGGAGGTTTTCTAATGGTGGGCATACCCACCGATTGATTATTTTTTTCATGAAAAAAAGAACATTACAATATATGCCCAACAAGGACCAGCGACATACTAGTATGTTGCTGGTACTCTCAGGCTCTCCTGTCCCACCGGGGAATGTGAGAATGCAGCTGGTGGTTCCGTTAGCTTACCATAGAGCTGATTGAAGACTAGAATGGCTCCAATCATCTCCATGGCCTAAGA
>BLSH010215857.1:454347-465344 GCA_018402905.1 Glandirana rugosa | reverse complement strand
ACCGACGTATTGACGGGGGTGGACACAATAACCGACGTATTGACGGGGGTGGACACAATAACCGACGTTTGACGGGGGTGGACACAATAACCGACGTTTGACGGGGTGGACACAATAACCGACGTATTGACGGGGGTGGACACAATAACCGACGTATTGACGGGGATGGACACAATAACCGACGTATTGACGGGGGTAGACACAATGACCGACGTATTGTTGGGGGTGGACACGATAGCAGCCAATAACACAGGTGGGGGCAGTTATGCAGCCAATATCACAGGTGGGGGCAGTTATGCAGCCAATAACACAGGTGGGGGCAGTTTGCAGCCAATAACACAGGTGGGGACAGTTTGCAGCCAATAACACAGATGGGGCAGTTATGCAGCCAGTAACACAGGTGGGGTGCATTGCAGAGACCCCCCCCCCACACTTACACCATCCAATAGGCAGGCAGGATTGCTGCAGAGATTCGACATGCGGAGAAGCGGGCTGAGTCTGCAGAGTTTCGGCATGCGGAGAGCGGGCTGTCCCCCCCCTCATCAGTCACCGGGTGTTCATGGTCTCTGTGGGAGCAGGAGTCACGTCCGCTGCCACAGTGACCCGCCCCCAGCCACCGCATCCAATCACACTGAGCCGCAGGCTCAGAGCAGCCAATCAGCCTGTGTGTGTGCCCCTGTTGAAGCGTACCCACATAAGCTTTAATGGCCCACCAATAGGCTCACTACTTGGCTGTCAGGTGACAGCCAAGGAGTCGAAAAAAAAAAAAAAAAGAAGAAAGTCACTGTACCGGCGCCACCTGTAGGGGGGCGGGCTGCCTTTTTTTTTCTTTCTTCTTTAGCCAATGGGGAGGCGGCACCCAAGCGCCCCTCATACACCAGCCGCCGCTGCTTCAACCTCTGCAGCAATGCTGGCAGCACTCATACATCTATTTCCCAAAGACATCCTCTGGATATGAGCATGTGCACTCAACGTCTTTGGTTGACCATGGTGAGGCCTGATCTGAGTGAAACCTGTCCTATTAAACCACTGTATGGTCTTGGCCACCATGCTGCAGCTCAGTTTCAGGGTCTTGGCAATGTCCTTGTTGGGTAGACCTGTTCTATTGTTGGAACTGTGTTGTACAGTAACATTTATGCAAGCAGCCACCAGGTGTGATTGTACCTTTACTGAGGGCTGAAGATGGAAGGCAGACATATTGGTCATCCTGCTGGAGCACAATGACATCTTACAAAAGGCGAGGGCTGGGCCTGAGACATGACTGCCACTTTCCAGTGTTGATTGTGGACAGTAGGGGTGGGCCGAATGACCCCCTGTTTGGTTCGCACCAGAACTTTCGAATATTGCGTCTATGGGACCCGAACGTGAAAAATCAAACGTGCCCATTTTGAAGGCTTATATGCAAGTAATTGGGCATACAATGGTTATGGGGGTCCGGGTACTGTCCTGGGGGACATCTATTAATGAAAAAAAAGTTTATCAAAAACATCATTTTTAAATGAGCAGTGATGTATTGATGCTTAAAGTGAAAGCATAAAAATGAAAAATTCCTTTCAATATAGTGCCTGGGGGGTCCCTTTAGTCTAGCTGTAAAGTGGTACACCTGTACTGTGTATAGAAGCTGCTGTAGCAATAATTGTATTTATAAAGCCAAAAAAATGACATTTTCCCTGTAAGCTTTCTTTACTTTGTAAGCAACGACTTGGGGAGCCAGTCTGTATGATGAAGCCACAATGTAGTGCACTGGGAACAAGATTAGAGATTTTTTGGATAACTTCTGGTGTCTCTTCCACAGACTTTGGATAGAAGTAACTGGTGTGGAAAAAATGGGCTTTGGGTGTTGGTGGTGCCTTCACACCATAACCCTATAAGAGGTACTCTTGATGAAAGCAATAATTGACCTTGCTGTCAAAAATTGTAATGATATGCACCTGTCAAACAGGTTCAGAAAAATTGGCCTTTAGGTGTTGGTGGCGCCTTCACACCGTAACCGTATAGAGATACTCTTGATAAAAGCAAGAATTGGCCTTGCTGTCAAAAATTGCAATGATATGAACCTGTCAAACAGGTGCAGAAAAATTGGACTTTAGGTGTCAGTGGCCCCTTCACACCATAACTCAATTGAGGTACTCTTGATAAAAGCAAGAATTGGCCTTGCTGTAAAGAATTGCAATGATATGCCCCTGTCAAACAGGTTCAGAAAAATTGGTCTTTGGGTGTCGGAGGTGTCTTCACACCATAACCCTATAGAGGTATTCTTGATGAAAGCAAGAATTGGTCTTGCTGTCAAAAAATGCAATAATATGCACCTGTCAAACAGGTGCTAAAAAATTGGTCTTTGGGTGTCAGTGGCGCCTTCACACTGTAACCCTATTGAGGTACTCTTGATAAAAGCAAGAATTGGCCTTGCTGTAAAAAATTGTAATGATATGCACCAGTTAAACAGGTGCAGAAAAATTGGTCTTTGGGTGTCGGGGGTGCCTTCACACCGTAACCCTAAAGAGGTACTCTTGATAAAAGCAAGAATTGACCTTGCTGTAAAAAATTTAAATGATATGCACCTGTCAAACAGGTGAGGAAAAATTGGTCTTTGGGTGTTAATTGTGCCCATGAAACCTACACCAATCAACACCCACAACGCTAGGCAGTCTAGAAGTCCTGCAGAGCTTCCACATCCCAAAAACACTTAATCGGTGACATCAGCATCAGGGGCTTCATAGCTGCTGGTAATCCAGGACTGATTCATTTTGACAAATGTCAGACGGTCCACAGAGTCTGTGGACAGACGTGTCCTATTATCAGTCACAAAACCTTCACTGAATGCCCATTCAGAAAGTATGCTGGATGCAGGGCAGCCCAGCAGCTCAGTTGCATACTGGGCAAGTTTTGGCCAGTGGTCTATTCTCATGACCCAGTAAGCCAGTGGATCGCAGACTGGAAAGCTCTCCATCTCTGTTTTCACCCCTAGATAGTTGTGATGTAGACGCTGCTGATGAGCCTTCTCCACCGCTCCTCTCTTGACCAACAAAAGCCTCAAAACTACATTTTCCATGAAACTGTAACCTACCAAAGTCGGGAAAAGCATTCGATAAACTTCATCTTCTGCACTCTCTGTTGGGACGGAATGAGTTCTGGGACTTTCGCCTTGTAACGGTAGTCAAGGAGTGTTGGCAACGAATATTGATCCTTCTCCTTTACGCCACGTATTCTTGGGTCCTTTCGCAGGCTTTGAAGCATGAGAGAGCCCATGCACCACAAATTTGTGGAGGCATGAGAAGCAGACTACTCTGAGTCACTCAGGATTACAGTATCTGGAACTGCCTCCTCCCAGCCACGTACTACTCCCTGACTAGTGCACACAAGAGCCATTGCGCATTTCCATGCACAGCAGAGTTTGTGTGCACTTGTGACAGGTGCCAAACAGACTATCAGTGCTGCTTTGTCTTCAGCCTCCTGTGTATCTGTGATCCTGTGAACCTGCATCCTGCTTCAGTTGCTGACCCAGCTTGTCTTGACCATTCTCTGAATTCCACCTGCATCGACAACAGCTAGTCCCCTGACCACTCTTCAGTCTGCTCCTTTGGCTCCCATTCCACTGATCGGTTCCAGACCCGGCTTGTCTCCTGACCACGTTCTGTCTGTGCCCTGTACCCGATCCACCCTGTCTGTGTATGACCTGGCCTGCCTGACCTTGCTACCCTGCCTGCTATTGCCAGCACCAGCTGCCTGCTTACTTGCCTACTTGCTGAAGCCATTTGATGACTTCTCCTGCCCAGCGAGGACACCTGCCCTGCTGCTAGCAAGACTTCCAGGCACTCATGCAACTCTGCAATTCTGCACCTCCTGTCTACACTATCATGGGCCCCGAGTCAGAGGTATAAGAGAGACCTTCCTCATCATATCAGGCTCTGCTACCAGGTCTGTGATACCCAGGGAACCTACACAGATGATACACATATCACACAAAACTCATCTCTCAGAAAGAATTGGCTCTGTATTCTTAGGTTTATACCACAGACACATGGACAGATTACCTCCAATGAACCACAGCTTTTCAGTGATTGTGTGGAGCAGCACTAACACAATGTCCACTGGGGATGCAAGAACGGTTTGGCCCAAGCATGAATTCAGGCCAAACATTAGCTGTTCACCCGTTCTCTGAACAACCAAATTATCGGGTCATTCAACCATCTTTCAGCCCGCCGAATGACCACGATACACTGCACTGCCACACAGAGCATTGAAACCCTGATTGGCTGAAGCAATGAAAGCTTTGCCCAATCAGGGCACAGAACACTGTCAGAGCCATGATTGGATGCTGTTATGATGACTTTATCTAATCATGGCTCATTGCTCTTAGTCCTGCCCCACACTATAAAAGTATTCTTTCAATAGCGGCCATTTTTAGTGTGATATCGGCATGGAGAGGGATAGAACAGAGCTCTGCTCAGTGCTACTAGACAGTTAGTGTGCTATAGTGTGCTATTAGGATTCTATTGTCAGTGTAGAATATTAGTTTAGTGTGAATCTAGGGATAGTTCAGTCAGTGTGAGTGTAGTGAGTCGTGACCACTATTCATCTTTACATTAGTGTGAATCTAGGGACAGTTCAGTCAGTGTAGAGTGACCAATATTCATATTTACATTAGTGTGAATTTAGGGACAGTTCGGTCAGTGTGAGTGTAGTGACCGTTTAACACTGTATATGTCATGTTACTGCCAATTTAATGTCATATATTTCTGTCCGTTACTGCAAGCTTAACGCCATATATTTCTGTGAGTTATTGTAAGTTTAACGCCGTTAATTTCATTGCGTTACTGCAAGTTTAACGCCATATATTTCTGTGCATTACTGCAAGTTTAACGCCATATAGTTCTGTGAGTTACCTTATATTTAACGCAGTATAGTTCAGTGCGTTACTGCAAATTTAACACCGTAAATTTCAGTGCATTAGTGCAAGTTTAACGTAGTATATTTCTGTGCGTTACTGCGCATTTGATGCAGTATATTGCAGTATATTATACTGTATCCGTGAAGTGTGTCTGTGTAGTGAGTACTGAAATTAAAGCTCAGCTGTCTGGGCCTTTTTAGTACATGTACAGCCGATCGCACTGGTGCTATTTCTATGCTTTGTCTCAAGCACATCAAGCATGGCAAAAAAAACAGCCATTTGGGTACCACATGCTTGACAAGGCATTTAACCTCCCACCACTCAGCTTGTTGGCAAGAGCAGTCAGCCACAAAGTCTACGTTACTGCTGACACGTGGTCCAGCAAGCATGGGCAGGGACAATATATTTCGTTCACAGCACACTGGGTAACTCTGCTGCCAACTTTGAAGGATGAAAGACAGGGCTCAGTGCTGCAGCTTGTTATGCCCCCACATCTCCATACAGCTGTTGATGATGCGAGATTTGTCAGCTCTACCCCCTCCTCCTCCTCTTCCATGCCCTCCTCTGCTGAATTGTCCTATGAAACTCAAGTATCCCCTAAGCATTCAAAGGGCTATTCAATGAGTCAGGTTAAAAGGTGCCATGCAGTGCTTCAGCTGCTGTGTCTGTAGGACAGCAACCACACCAGAGCAGAAATTCTTGCAGCTCAGCAGGGACAGACACAGAGGTGGTTCACGCCACGCCAGCTGGAGCCAGGAATTGTGGTGTGCAATAATGGCACAAACCTCCTGTCTGCCCTTAGACAAGGAAAGTTGATACATGTGCCATGCCTGGCACATGTCCTCACTTTGGTGGTGCAGTATTTCCTAAATAGATACCCAGGGTTGGAAGATCTGCTAAAGCAGGCCAGAAGAGTCTGTAGCCATTTCAGGCGTTCTTATACAGCCAGTGCTTGGTTGACTGAAATTCAGCAGGAATTTTTGCCCGTATACCGCATGATTTGTGACATGCCCACCAGGTGGAACTCGACTTTGGCAATGCTGCAGTGGCTGCACATGCAGCACAGGGCTGTCAACGAGTACTTGTGTGAGTATGGCACAACGACAGGCTACCCTACTCCAATGGCTGCTTTTAAAGGATGTATGCACTGTACTGTCACCATTTGAGGAGGCCACAAGAATGGTAATGCATGCATCAGTGACACAATCCCTGTTGTGTTCCTGCTGGAGTAGACTCTGCGTGGCTTTATGGACAGAGCACTCGAGGCAGAGCAGCGGGAGGAAGAGGAGGGCTTCCTTTCCTCTCAAGGTCCACTTTATGCAGACACCATTGTTCCTATGCCACAGAACACACAAAAAGAGAGAGAGGAGGAGGAGGATTCTGGCAGTTTTGGAAGCATTGAAGCAGAGAAAGACAAATGTCAAGCAGTAAGAGATGGTTTTACATCCCCAGAACCCTTAGGAGTAGTACGTGGCTGGGAGGAGGCAGTTCCAGATACTGTAATCCTAAGTGACCCCAAGTAGTCTGCTTCTCATGCCTCCACAAATTTGCAGTGCATGGGCTCTCTCATGCTTCAAAGCCTGCGAAAGTACCCAAGAATACGTGGCGTAAAGGAGAAGGATCAATATTGGTTGGCAACCCCCCTTGACCACCGTTACAAGGTCAAAGTCCCAGAACTCATTCCATCCCCACAGAGAGTGCAGAAGATTAAATCTCTTGAGGAGGAGGAGTTTATCGAATGCTTTTCCTGACTCTGGTAGGTTACAGTTTTATGGAAAATGTAGATTTGAGGCTTCTGTTGGTCAAGAGAGGAGCGGAGGAGAAGGCGGCCGCCTAAGTGATGCTTTTCTCAATTTTTCTAGTCCTCGCCGCCCAGGGCTGTCAGCTTCCACATCTCATCAGCAGCGTCTACATCACAACTATCTAGGGGTGAAAACAGAGATGGAGAGCTTTCCAGTCTGCGATCCACTGGCTTACTGGGTCATGAGAATAGACCACTGGCCAAAACTTGCCCAGTATGCAACTGAGCTGCTGGGCTGCCCGGCATCCAGCATACTTTCTGAATGGGCATTCAGTGCTGTTGAAGGTTTTGTGACTGATAATAGGACGCGTCTGTCCACAGACTCTGTGGACTGTCTGACTTTTGTCAAAATGAATCAGTCCTGGATTACCAGCAGCTATGAAGCCCCTGATGCTGATGTCACTGATTAAGTGGTTTTGGGATGTGGAAACTCTGCAGGACTTCTAGACTGCCTAGCGTTGTGGGTGTTGATTGGTGTAGGTTTCATGGGCACAATTAACACCCAAAGACCAATTTTTCCTCACCTGTTTGACAGGTGCATATCATTTAAATTTTTTACAGCAAGGCCAATTCTTGCTTTTATCAAGAGTACCTCAATAGGGTTATAGTGTGAAGGCGCCACTGACACCCAAAGACCAATTTTTTAGCACCTGTTTGACAGGTGCATATTATTGCATTTTTTGACAGCAAGACCAATTCTTGCTTTCATCAAGAATACCTCTATAGGGTTATGGTGTGAAGACACCACCGACACCCAAAGACGAATTTTTCTGAACATGTTTGACAGGGGCATATCATTGCAATTCTTTACAGCAAAGCCAATGCTTGCTTTTATCAATAGTACCTCAATTGGGTTATTGTGTGAAGGTGCCACTGACACCTAAAGTCCAATTTTTCCGCACCTGTTTGACCGTTGCATATCATTGCAATTTTGACAGCAAAGCCAATTCTTGCTTTTATCAAGAGTACCTCTGTACGGTTACGGTGTAAAGGCGCCACCAACACCAAAAGACCAATTTTTCTGAACCTGTTTGACAGGTGCATTTCATTGCAATTTTTGACAGCAAGGTCAATTATTGCTTTCATCAAGAGTACCTCTTATAGGGTTACGGTGTGAAGGCACCACCAACACCCAAAGCCCATTTTTCCATACCAGTTACTTCTATCCAAAGTCTGTGGAAGAGACACCAGAATTTATCCAAAAAATCTCTAATCTTGTTCCCAGTGCACTACATTGTGGCTTCATCATACAGACTGGCTCCCCAAGCCCTTGCTTACAAAGTAAAGAAAGCTTGCAGGGAAAGTGTAATTTTTTTTTATAAATACAATTATTGCTACAGCAGCTTCTATACACAGTACAGATGTACCACTTTACAGCTAGACTAAGGGGACCCCCCAGGCACTATATTGAAAGGAATTTGTCATTTTTATGCTTTCACTTTAAGCATCAACACATCACTGCTCATTTAAAAAAAATTTTGATAAACTTTTTTTTCATGATACATGTCCTCCAATTAATGCATATAAGCCTTCAAAATGGGCACGTTTGATTTTTCACGTTCGGGTCCCATAGACGCAATGTTCGAAAGTTCTGGTGCGAACCAAACAGGGGGTCGTTCTGCCCATCCCTACTGTCCACAATCAACACTGGAAAGTGGCAGTCATGTCTCAGGCCCAGTCCTTGCCTTTTGTAAGATGTCATTGTGCTCCAGCAGGATGACCAATATGTCTGCCTTCCATCTTCAGCCCTCAGTAAAGGTACAATCACACCTGGTGGCTGCTTGCATAAACGTTACTGTACAACACAGTTCCAACAATTGAACAGGTCTATCCAACAAGGACATTGCCAAGACCCTGAAACTGAGCTGCAGCATGGTGGCCAAGACAATACAGTGGTTTAACAGGACAGGTTTCACTCAGAACAGGCCTCACCATGGTCGGCCAAAGAAGTTGAGTGCACATGCTCATATCCAGAGGTTGTCTTTGGGAAATAGATGAATGAGTGCTGCCAGCATTGCTGCAGAGGTTGAAGAGGTGGGGGGTCAGCCTATCAGTGCTCAGACCATACGCAGCACACTTGGTCTGCATGGCTGTCGTCCCAGAAGGAAACCTCTTCTAAAGACCATGCACAAGAAAGCCCGCAAACAGTTTGCTGAAGACAAGCAGACCAAGAATATGGATAACTGGAACCATGTCCTGTGGTCTGATGAGACCAAGATAAACTTCAGATGGTGTCAAGCGTACGTGAGGTGAGGAGTACAAAGACAAGTGTGTCTTGCCTACAGTCAAGCATGGTGGTGGGAGTGTCATGGTCTGGAGTTGCTAGAGTGCAATTCTTATGAGCATGAGAGGGAATATGTTTTAGCTTATGCCCAGAAGTTCTTCCAAAGGAGTTATCTTGTTTGCTGGCATGCACATCCTGACACTGAGTCTGGAAAACCTTGCTGGGCTCTATCTACTATGGGCCTTCTTTGACTTCCTAACATGGAAAAATACCAAAAAACATGTTTTAATACTTAGCAGTAGAGTTGAGCAAACCTGAACTGTAAAGTTCGGGTTCGTACCGGACTTTAGGGTGTCCGTGTCTCATTTGAGAAAAAGTCTGGGTTCGGGTATTTATTCGCGCCTTCTGAATGCTGCAGGGCAGCCAATCAACAAGCGTCTCACTTGTTTGCCCTTAGAAGCCATCACAGCCATGCCTACTAATGGCATGGCTGTGATTGGCCAGTGCATCATGTGACCCAGCCTCTATATAAGCTGGAGTCACGTAGTGCGGCATGTCACATCATCTCATACTAGTGTAGGGAGAGGTTCCTGCTGCTGGTGTGAGGGACAGATTAGCTTTAGAAAATCTGTTAAAAACAGTGATTTATTGGTGGGTGGGTGCTAGAGGAGATTTTTGTTTGCTAAGCAAAATGCCTCATATAAAAACCTAAGCAAATTTTTCTGTTTGTTAGGTGGGCGTTTGCAGCCATTTTTGCAAGTGCAGTGCACTTACAACTGCTTGTGTGTCTGGGACACTACTTTGATCGTGTTCTGTTAGTTCAGTTGGCAACATTTTGGCATATTTAAATACTGCTTTTACATTGCAGTTAGACAAATAAATTTTTTTTTTTTTGTGCAAAATATTACATTTGCGGCCAGCGGGGCATTTCTTGCACAAAATTAAAAAGTGCATCTAAATTGCTGGTTTAAAAAAAAAATATATTCTAAATACTACATTTGCGGCCAGCGGTGAATTTCTTACACAAAAATAAAAAGTGCGTCTACATTGCTGGTTTAAAAAAAAAGAATATTCTAAATACTACATTTGCGGCCAGAGGTGCATTTCTTGCACAAAAATAAAAAGTGTGTGTACATTGCTGATTTAAAAAAAAAGAATAATAATTTATTATTCTTTTTTTTATTATTAATAAATAGTGCTACATAGTACATTTGCATCTTGCTGTGCATTTCTTGCACAAAAATAAAAAGTGCATCTACATTGCTGGTTTAAAAAAACAATAGTCTAAATACTACATTTGCGGCCAGCGGTGCATTTCTTGCACAAAAATAAAAAGTGCGTCTACATTGCTGGTTTAAAAAAAAATATATATTCTAAATACTACATTTGCAGCCAGTGGTGCATTTCTTGCACAAAAATAAAAAGTGTGTGTACATTGCTGGTTTAAAAAAAATGGAATAATAATTTATTATTCTTTTTTTTTTATTAATAAATAGTGCTACATACTACATTTGCAGCCAGCGGTGCATTTCTTGCACAAAAATAAAAAGTGCGACTAGATTGCTGGTTTAAAAAAAAAAGAATAATAATTTATTATTCTTTTTTTTATTATTAATAAATAGTGCTACATAGTACATTTGCACCTTGCTGTGCATTTCTTGCACAAAAATAAAAAGTGTGTCTACATTGCTGGTTTAAAAAAAAAGAATAATAATTTATTATTCTTTTTTATTATTAATAAATAGTGCTACATAGTACATTTGCACCTTGCTGTGCATTTCGTGCACAAAAATAAAAAGTGCGTCTACATTGCTGGTTCAAAAAAAAGAATAATAATTTAAATTATAAAATTTAAAATAATATAAATTTGTGCTAAATAGTACATTTGCGTCCAGAATGAGGAGAACGTTAAATAAGGGACGTGATCGTGGTGCCCGCTGGTGCTGCTGGTGAAGCTCCTGTTACAAGGAGAGGACGTGGTCGATCTGTGCCAGCTACACGCACAAGTGAAACACCTTCCTCAGGTGGGAGTAGCCGACAGAACCTTAAACGTTATCGTCGTGGTCGCCCGTGGTGCTAGT
>BLSH010215857.1:420758-435442 GCA_018402905.1 Glandirana rugosa | reverse complement strand
GTTGGTACTGAGTAAGGGGGAGTCAGGTAAGGATCCTAAGGACACTACAGTGGTTGATTTATACCAGTATGGGAACTAACCAGTGTGTCCTTAGGGACGAGGAAACAAACGAAGATCACCGTCCCTGACCCTATACATTAAGGACTACTCACTCGTTACCCTGTCCTTGCACAAAAAAAAAATAGTCGTCTAGTCCCCCGTAACAAGGAACACTAACTGTACCTAGACGAAACAACCTACTACACTACCCTGAAAAAGAAAAATTTATTTCCTGAACAATTTTTGACACACACACACACACACAAATAAATGAAAAGTGAAAAAAAACATTTACTCTTCCCTATGATGGGTCCGGGACAAAGTTTGGGTTCTGTCCGGACCCGAACCCGGACTTTGTCCCGAAGTTCGGCCGAACCAGCAGAACCCGGACTTCTAGAAGTTCGCTCAACTCTACTTACTGCCTCTTTTAACAACAAGGGGGTGCCAAGATTGCTCCCCCATATGAATGAGCAAAAGGTACTTAGTATCCCTTCTCATTTACAAAAAAAAGTGAAAAGTAAATAAACACACACACACACACACAGTTTTTAACAAGTCCTTTATTTAAAAAGAAAAAGTCCCATCACATCATCCAACAAAGCAGATCCATGTCAATCACAAGGAACAATGCCCCCTGATCTGCTGATAAAAAAAAAACACGTTCCTGTCCCATTGCTCACTCATCAGGAATTACATATCCCAGTCCCTGCCACTAGAAGCAAACAAAGGAGCAGGGATTCCTGTGTGACCAATCAAGGGTATGACCATATTTAGTTGGTGACATCACAGGAATCCTAGGAATGGACTGAGGGGGAATGAGTCATGGTTGTTAGGATCCCAGCATCTCACAGCATCCTAGCAACCAGTAAGAGGGAAAACTGACATTTAACTGCAGTAGAAATATAGAAATAATAGAAATATGGAATATAATCACTTCTTATGTACTGTATATCATAAATATACAGTGGTAGAATGGATTATGATGCACTGGTGGAAAACATGGAGAAATCCTTCAAATGGCCAGTATTTCATAATAAAGTGTTTTTTTTTCCTTTGAAAGCCAGAAGAGGGATTAAGAATAATAGAGTTAAATTGAATCCTTCCTGTATATAAGCCTTCTTACTTCTTAAAGCGGCTGTTTTTTATCTCATAACATTGCAGATCAATGCAAACTATATAAATTGTATGAAAAAAGCTATTTGGAAGCTGTCTGTATACAAGTTATCAATGTTTTTTATAGAAAGCATCAATTCAGCACGTATCTGTTTCTGTTATCAGAAAGTACAATCTCTCTTTTCCTAAGAGATCATCCGCAGACAAATAACATGATTTTGGCTGCTGTGCCTATCTTAAAGGATTTCTTAGAAAATGTTCCAGCCTATCTCCTATTATGATCAGGTATAAAGAAGAAATTGCCAGCATTCCAGCCATGTTTCTGGCTGATAAGAAATCCAGGTTCTGTGAAGCTAAATCAACGGAACCTCAAATACATATCATCATTTGTATGTGTTTTAGGGCTATATGAGGCTAAAACTAAGCATTATACAACTTTTTTTGTCCCAGGCTCAAATACTTTGCAAATAATGTACCAGGTGCATTTTTTTCTGAGTACTTCTTTTCTCTGGATGTTCAGAATAATGGGAACAAGGCAATTATGTTTTTTGTAGATTTTATTGCACTAGTGCAGGGGTCTCCAAACTTTCTAAACAAAGGGCAAGTTTACCATCCTTCAGATTCAAGGAGGCTGGACTATGGCCAATGGGAGTAGAAGATGCCCCATCATTGGTATTATTGGGGAGTATTGTACCATTGTTGGTATCATGGGAAGAAATAGTGCCCCATAATTAGTATTAGTGGGAGGAAGAGTGCCCCATGATTGATATTAGAGGAAGGAATAGTGCCCCATCAATGATATTAGTGGGAGGAATAGAACCCCATCGTTGGTGTAAGTGGGATGAAGAGTGCCCCATCATTGATATTAGTTGGAGGAACAGTACCCCATTGTTCGTGTAAGTGGGAGGAATGGTTCCCCATCATTGGTTTCAGTGAAATTAATAATGCCCTATTGTTGGTATCAGTGACAGGAATTATGAACCAGTATTGGTGTGAGTGAAAAGAATAGTGCCCTATTGTTTGTATCAGTGGCAGGAATTGTGAACCATCATTGGTGACATTGAAAAGAATAGTGACCTATTGTTGGTATCAGTCACAGGAATTATGAACCATCATTGGAGTCAGTGTCAGGAATAGTGCCCAATTTTTGGTATCAGTGACAGGAATTATGAACCATCATTGGTGTTAGTGGGAGGAATAGTGCCTTGTGTCATTGAATCAGAGAAAGCAATAGTGTCTCAAGGAATGGATAAAGGCAAGCAAAGGGTGACATCTGGCCCCCGGGACTCAGTTTGGAGACCACTGCACTAGCACACGGACAGATAAGAAGGAAGGATGAGGGAACACAGGATATTATATTTTTGGGTTCTACCCTTTTGGATCCCTCTCTTACAGGGAAAAATTGCACGGACTCTTAAACTTCAAATGTGGCTCTTTGACAAATAAAGTTCTAGTGGTACCTCAGTCTTAGAATTCATAACAGCAATGGAAAGATGCCTGGTTTGCTTTCGAACTCAATAGATATCCCACCACCGCCATATGTGAGACAACCATGGTCTGCTTCCTTCAAGCCCAAAGTAACACTCCATGGCTACCAGTATTTTCAAGGAGGCCTTCCAAGAGGGGAGATCCTTGCAGCTTCCTACATCCATAGGCCCTAAGGCCTAATGAAAAGGTGTTACCACAATTTCCTCAGAGTGCAAAAGACCAGGAAAGAAAACCACGTGCCAGGAAGTATCTCAGAACTACGCTAAAGAATATGCATTTTTGTTCTTTTTTAATACTAACTGTACTACTTCCGGTTCCGGCGCCGCATGGAGTGTGTCACGTACCTGGTGGTAGAGTCTGGCTTATGCGGGGGGCAACCTCTCTTGCGGCCCTGGTTCGAGAACCCCTGATAGTGGGAACAGGGAGCTCAGGAGCACAGGGGGGCACGAGGGCTGGACAGTCCTTAGCTGGTAGGCGGAAGTCCACTGGGGCTCGTGCAAACAGGAGAGTAGTGTTTCAGTCCGGGTCGGCAACTAGCGGGCGGTGCGGTACAGCGGGATCAGGCAAACGGATGGTCGGGTACAGGCTGGGTCGGCAACGTGCTGGCAAAGACGGTACAAGGGATCAGACAAGCGGAGAGTCGTAGGCGAGCCGGGGTCAGGTGCAGGCAGATAGCAACAAGTCCAAAGGGATAGCCGGGGTCACAGGAACAGGAAGTCACTCAGAAATAGCTTGCCGGGGGCACAGATGCGGGAAACGCTGTAGAACGGACAGCACCGGGCACTGGGTCCTGCAAGTTTAAATAGGGCCGATTGGCGCCTGTTTCCGGCGCGTGCGCGCGCACGCGAACGCGCACGGACGCGCGCGAACGCGCACAGGCGCGCGCACCACCGCGAAAACCACAGAAACAGTTGCATCTTCCTGACAGAGTGACTGCTCCTAACATCAGCTCCCGCAGTGTGGCCCATCCACTTATAAAACCCACCTGGAACACCGCTGAAGCCCGCATAGAGCACCCAGGTACCCCCGGACATTCATGGACCATTATCTGAACAAAACCAGCTCTACGCTCCACAGACCCTTGCGATACGGTCCCCAATATGGCGGCGACATCTGAGATGGAGATGAGTGCCTACACAACACCACCTCTACCACAGCAGGACCAGCGCAGCATGGAGCTGATAGCCCAGGCTGTCGCAGCACTGCTCGCCCACACTATCACAGCCACAGTAGAGAAGGCAGTGCAGGCAGGCATGTCGCAGTTTGACAGGGAACTGAAAGAACAGGCCGCAAGGCTGAATGAGGCTGATCAGAGGATTTCCAATATGGAGGGTGAGCTATACCAGACCCACAGCTCCGAACAGGCCCAGGACAAGCAATTAAAATGAATTATCGAGAAATTAGAAGACCTGAAAAACACATCCAGAAGGAGTAATCTTCGCTTTGTGGGTGTCCCAGAATCACTCCAGACAGTAACTCTATCAAATTTCTGCTCAGTCAGGATCCCAGAGGCTCTGGGTCTTCCTGGTCCATGCACTGTCGAATGTGCGCACCATCTGGGATCGCCTGCAGTGGACCGACCCTCTCCTCGTCCAATCATAGCTACGTTTTTGAACTATGCAGATAAAAATGCTATTTTACAAAAATTCAGGCAAGCTCACTCACTCCAAATCGATGGGGTTAAGATACTCATATTTGCCGACTACTCTGCTGAGGTGGCCAGGAAAAGGAAAGCTTTCCAACACATATGCACGGAGCTCTTCACTCAAAAGGTTAAATTTACACTGACCTTTCCTGCCATTCTACGCCTCAAGGCCCCAAATGGAGATCATCTCACGTTCCATGATCCAGCAGAGGCCGAGCCCTACCTATGCTCATCCCACCTGGAAAGCTATGCAAATGTGTTAGTCAAAATGCCTCGGCACCACGTCCGCAGGCCCAAAGGAGCCCCAAACAGGACCCCCCCAAACGCTTCAAGTACTCTGCATTTGGTACCACAGAATATCTTGACCTTAAACTAATTTGCATGTATCATTTGCTGGCCAGCAAAATGCCTTCACCATAAGTTCCTTTATCTGACTTTCATTGGCAGATCATTCCGATATAAGCTATGTTTTATATTGAAAGCATAATGTGGTAAGGTATGCATTTTATGCTGGGCAATGTCACACACTTTTCCACATGGTCATCTATCTAACTGCTCCCACATAGAGTGACCCTACCCACCCAGGGCTCGATGCCAGGCTACCAACCCCTCTCACAGCCGGGCTTAATGCAAACCCCTGGCATAGGCCTATAGCTTTTG
Organism: Glandirana rugosa; assembly: GCA_018402905.1. Taxonomy (NCBI): domain Eukaryota; kingdom Metazoa; phylum Chordata; class Amphibia; order Anura; family Ranidae; genus Glandirana; species Glandirana rugosa. The sequence goes on along the minus strand of BLSH010215857.1, from coordinate 430,497 downwards.
GGGGTAGGCACCCAAGCAGTGACACCATGTGGAAAAAAGGGAAGTCTTTTCATGTTTATTCGTTTTGTTTATTTTACACCCATTACTACCTTCTGTCTAACCTTTAATATACACCAACCATCCTCCAACCCCACTCACATCCCCCGCGAGTAGATACTCCTCCTGACAAGATGCATCTAGAGAGAACATGTTACTTGCTACCTCTGCATCAATCAGAGACCTCACATTCGCCCATAGTACCTGCCCATACCCTTTCTTCTGAATGCCCCACATGAAAATAACATCTTGGAATGTAAAAGGCCTTAGGTCTCCCAATAAAAGACTCAAAATTCTGCGTCACTTGAAAAGATTGGGGACAGATATAGCTCTCCTACAGGAATCCCACCTAGCCTCACCTGACTTTACGCACATGAATAAATTGTGGGTGGGCATGGTACTGGGCTCAGCAGCGGTTGGGCGCAAGGCTGGCGTTTTAATCCTGATCCACAAAAAACTCACATGCAAAGTCATATCAAGTTAATTACTGTCCACATTCGCGTGGGGAACAGAGAAATTAGAATCATCAATGTGTATGTACCTAACAGTCCAGGGAAGCAATATTTCGGAGACTTGACCACCCACCTTTTGAAGCACCCTCAATCCCCACACATAATTGGTGCTGACTTTAATAGTACAATGCACGATTCTGAAGACAGATCTCTCCCCAAATGACAGCCCAAAAACCCCAGGGTCCCTGCTCCAACAATTCTAGCATCCACAATTGATACTCTGTCCCTCACTGATGTTTGGAGACTCCTTAACCCAACGTCCAGGGAATACACCTACTACTCTCCCCCTCATAGTGTTTTTACAAGAATAGACTATTTTTTCAGTACTGACAATGCGATACCATTGATCACGGATTCAGAAATACATGATAGCGCAATCTCAGATCACGCTCCGATCTCGCTTTCCCTACAGGACCACAACTCCCAACCTAACCTTCTGTGGCGCTTTCCCCCTTTCCTCTCTGGGAATAGGGACTTCCAATCTTACATGTTAAAAAGCATGAGAAGAATTCTCCTCTACCAATGCAATTCACTTAGACAACCCCAACCTGTTCTGGGATGCCGGCAAGGCCTTCCTTAGGGGAGGTGTCATAGCATACACTTCATCCTTTAAAAGACATACACTAACTAACTTCCGTGAAGCTAGCACTAAACTTAACATTGCTCAACGCAACTCAGCATCTCAGAATACCCATAGAGCAGATTGGCAATCGGCCAAACAAGGGTTTAATCACTGAGCAGATACCCTTGAGTTGACAAAATGGGCAAGGCCAACGCAACATTATTTAAATTTGGGGAATAAGTCTGGCAAACTGTTAGCCAGCATTTGCAGAGGCCCACATCATCCAATACACATCATCACTTCTCTTTGTGACACCACAGGTAATATTAAAACACATAAACCATACCACAGAATGTCCTTGGGAAGACCCCCAAAGCACCAAAGGGTTAATTAATGAGGGACGGGCAATATACCAGTGGAAATTCCTATTGTACAAATCACTTTATTATAAATATAGAAGAGAAATAACAATTCATAATGTATACACGTTAGTAAAAGAGGGGGTTACACCACCTTGCCCTAAGGAGTCCATTGGTCTCCCAGGCTAGGTAAACCACACACCGTAAAACACACACATGGGGAAGACAAGACAGTTAAAAACAGTGTCCGGATGCACAGAGGATATTATATGGACTGGTGTACTGCTATCCCACAAGGGGGGAAGGGTTAGGATGTATGTCAAAATTGAATATTGGGTAACTGCAGTATACTGAGTCCCGATGATGTCCACGGACTGCTCAGAACGGACCAAGATAATCTTGGGAGAGAAGGTAATTAGGGTCAAGGTATGACCAAGTGAAGGCTATTAGTCTGTAGCCTATGGCCTTTAAACGTAAGTAAAGCAGTGAGGGCTGCACTATTCAGCACGTTCAGGTGGCTATGCAACATTAATAGTGACGTATGGAGGTATATGTAGACAGTAGGCCATATCAGATAGTAGTCATTGGTGGAATAGCGGTAGAAGTGGTCCTACATAGACACAGTAGGTATATCATATAGATAATATCTAGGACCTACCGCAACAACCGTCTGTAATGGTATAGATTATCACATTTGGCACTTTACCCCATCTGGTTGCACCTTCCTTCGTGGAATCGTTCCTCTTCCCAGTATATGTAGTGGTCCAGTGTCTTTAGAGGTCACAGCTCTCCATCCCCGCCGGGCGCTTTGCGAGATCCTGCTATCCACTCTGCTCTCGCAGCATTAGGTGGATCTTGCGGCAGTGCTTCCTGGTTATTTCCAGCGTGCGTTTGCAAGCAGCTTAAAACGCACGCTGGAAATAACCAGGAAGCACTGCCGCAAGATCTTTGCAAGCGGCTTGAAACTCACGCTGGAAATAACCAGGAAGCACTGCCACAAGATCCACCTCGCGCTGCGAGAGCAGAGTGGATAGCAGGATCTCACAAAGCGCCCTGCGGGGATGAAGAGCTGTGGCCTCTAAAGACACTGGACCACTACAGATACTGGGAAGAGGAACGATTCCAGAAAGGAAGGTGCAACCAGACGGGGTAAAGTGCCAAATGTGATAATCTATAAAATTACGGACGGTTTTTGCGGTAGATCCTAGACATTATCTATATGATATACCTACTGTGTCTATGTAGGACCACTTCTACCGCTATTCAACCAATGACTACTATCTGATATGGCCTACTGTCTACATATACCTCCATACGTCACTATTAATGTTGCATAGCCACCTGAACGTGCTGAATACTGCGGCCCTCACTGCTTTACTTATGTTTAAAGGCCGTAGGCTACGGACTAATAGCCTTCACTTGGTCATACCCTGACCCTTCTCTCCCAAGATTATCTTGGTCCGTTCTGAGTGGTCTGTGGACATCATCGGGACTCAGTATACTGCAGTTACCCAATATTACATTTTGACATACATCCTAACCCTTCCCCCCTTGTGGGATAGCAGTACACCAGTCCATATAATATCCTCTGTGCGTCCGGACACTGTTTTTAACTGTCTTGTCTTCCCCATGTGTGTGTTTTACGGTGTGTGGTTTACCTAGCCCGGGAGACCAATGGACTTCTTAGGGCATGGTGGTGTAACCCCCTCTTTTACTAACGTGTATACATTATGAATTGTTATTTCTCTTCTATATTTATAATAAAGTGATTGGTACAATAGGAATTTCCACTGTTATATTGCCTGTCCCTCATTAATTAACCCTTTGGTCCTTTGGGGGTCTTCCCAAGGACATTCTGTGGCATGGTTTATATGCTTTTGGTTTAATTGAGGGACACTAGTTATAGAGAGTGGCACCAGTCAGTATACCTATTTAGGCATATTTCACCTGTCATCTGTTCTGTGTATAATATTAAAACACAACCCCAGGATGTAGCCAATGTAATGCTTCAATTCTACTCCTCCCTCTATGCCCAAGATCCCATTGACAAAGACGATGCACAACGATTCCTTGACAAAATAGACCTCCCACTGATCGCTCCCTCCCAGTTAGAGGCCCTTAACTCACCAATCTCCATGACTGAACTAACTCACACTATAAAACATTTAGCCCCCAGGGAAGGCCCCAGGTCCCGACGGATTCTCAGGAGAATTTTACAAAACGCTTCAGGATACCCTAAACCCCACTTTCCTCCATGTCTACAACGAGATTTGGTCAGGTGGTCATTAGTTACTCTCAGGGAATAACACCATTATTAAACTGTCCTCAAAAAAAGGCAAGGACCCCTTAGAACCAGGATCCTATAGGCCCATCTCCCTTCTAAACCTCAATGTAAAAATGCTTTCAAAAATTGCAGCCTCCAGACTAGCCAACATTATTCCCTCACTAATCAACCCTGCCCAATCGGGCTTCGTCAAAGGCAGAACCACCACATTAAATATTCGAAAAGTGATGATGGTACTAAACTATGCTAAACTCCACCCAAAAGAGGACCTGGCTATTATCACACAAGATGCGGAGAAATCATTCGATAATGTAAATTTTGAATGGTTATCCATGGTCCTAAGGAAATTTGGCTTCTCTGGGCCCTTTATGCATCTTATCCAATCAATGTACTCTTCCTCTCTAGCCAAATTGGTGGTGGCGGGAATCTTCAGCAATGAATTCAAACTCCACAAAGGCACTAGGCATGGGTGTCCTCTATCCCCACATCTATTCAACATTGCCATAGAACCCCTGTCCAGATTCATAACATTTCATGGAGTCCAGGTGGGGGATTTAGAACTGCACTCTTTGCGGACGATGTGCTAATTTTCACTGCAAATCCGGCCTCTGACATAGAATCCTTTAAACAAATCTTCCACAAGTTTAAACTTTGTTCAGGGCTCCATATAAACTACAGCAAGAGTGAAATTCTCCCCCTGGAATCACGTCACACCACCTCATGGGCCCATAAGTCACCCTTTCTCATAGCTAAGTCGTGCATTACTTACTTGGGAATAAGCATAGGTAGGACTTCCGTCTCTATACTCTAAATTATCCCCCTCTGTTCGAAAAAATTACACATGAACTGGAGAGCTAGATGGATCCCCCCCTCTCACTCATAGGGAGATGTCATTTATTCAAAATGGTCGGTTTTGCCAGGTTATTATACCCACTACAGATCATCCCCCTACTCCTGAAACACAAAGATGTCCAAGCTTTAAACAAAGCTGTAACAAAATTTGTCTGGCACAAGAGGAGACCAAGCATGGCTTTATCAAAACTCCTAAAAGCGAAGGAGGCAGTAATCTCCCAAATATTAGATTGTACAATCTTGCTTGACTACTTCGCATAGGAATAGACTGGTTTTCTAAATCCTCCAGATACTCTAACCTCCTGATGGAATCCACAATGGTCTACCCCTTCTCACTGGCAGCCCTTCTTCACTCTAAATGGAAATCAGTCCACCCAGATCTGAAACACAATTTACTCCTAAGAAACACTGCTATAGCATGGAGGGAGACACGAAATTACTTGAAATTTCCCCCTTACATCTCAAGTCAAGTGCCCATCCGGGGCAACCCCATGTTCCCATCGGGGATGGATCACAAAACCTTCTCCACTTGGGAAAAACTGGGGTTATCCACATTTGCTTCCTTATGCGAATTGGACACCGGCACCCCAATTCCTTTCCAGAAACTTGCAAAGACTTTCTCACTACCCGTGTCCCATGCCCAATGCCTCAGTTTCATTCGAGCCTCCTGCAAAGATAGGGCTAAGCTCTTCAAAACATCAATACTAGACCGTTTTCTAAGTGAAGACATACACTCTATCTCGGACATCTACAAATCCCTATTACAAAAAAACCTCTGCCTCACAGAAAACTAAACCAATGACAAACTGGAACAAAGACTTCCCGATCCCGGAAATCTCAGACAAAATACTCAAGGGATACAATGATATCCTCTGTCACATATCCAATGAATCATGGAGAGAAACCCAAATGAAAATATTGCACCAAACATACATACCATTTATCATTTATAAGGACAAAAATGATCCCCAAAGGGCTACATGCCCCCGCTGCTCTCAGCCCAAGCCATCACTGGCCCATCGTTTCTGGTCCTGCACTCACATATCAATTTTCTGGGATCAAGTCATCTCCTTCACATTTGGCATCACCCTTCTCCATCTCCCCAAGGACCCTCTCCTCCTGATATTTGTATATTGGAAGCAACAACTCCTACCGTGGTCATCAACCAATGTCACCTCCTCACTCAAAGACTGGATCCTAATAACACTTCTCGCAGCCCGGAAAACGATTCTGAAATCTACACCAAGCCCTACTGTCTCCCGAGTCAAACATAATCTACATCTCCTACTCTATAGGGAAAGAACCAGCTACGACTTCTCTCACATCAAAAAAACACTTCTACAAAAGATGGGATGCCTTTATAACAAAACACTCTCCCTAGAAGAAGCCAACACCATCAAATGTACCTTTCGTTACTATCAGAGCCTCCAACAACTCTATGATTACGAAGACTCGGATTACCAAATCCACATGTATATACTCAATGGATTATAACTACTTAGCTATACTGGTGTACGGTTATGATCCCACCTCTCTCCCCTTTCCTCTCACCCTCTTACCCCAGAATCAGATTCTTGGAAAGTTAAGTGTTCCATCCATCTCTCCATCATTACCAGTCTCTTATTGTTCTTACTCATGCTACACTCCCTAGTTTTCTCTGCACCCACTCCAATCCCCTTGTGGGTGGAATGGCAACAAAAAAAAACCTTTACGTTTCTTCTCCCTGTTTGGAAGGAATGTCAGGTCATCCCCTGTTGTCTTTCTCATCACACTTGCGGATTACCTGACACTTTCTATTACTCCTATATATGACTTTTTCAAATGTTTATGGTCCTAGAAACATTGTAATATATATTTGAAAATGTCCAAGTCGCAGCGACACCTGTTTTTCTCTGCGTCCCATTCTAATGTTCTTGTCTCTTTTATTCTCAATAAATTCTACTTAAAAAAAATACTAACTGTAGTTGCCAAGCAAAGCTGTCTGGCTCTGTGCTGCACCTTCTGCTACGTCATTGTGCTGAGCTTTCCAGAAGCTGAAGGCTTTACAATAGGCCCAAAGGTTTGCCCACAGCTAACCAGCATTTTGCACATCCTGCAGGGCTATGGGCTGTGTCAACTTTGTCAAGCTAGGCAGCATCAATAGATCAAAATGAAAGAAATCAAAGACTAAAGAAAAAAAATCCTTTAAGTACAATGACAGGGGGTAAGTACTAGAATTAAAAAAAAAAAGATATACACTTTAATATAAAAAGTACATTAATAATACAATTCCATTTACAACCTCTTTTAGACTATCTGCATTTGTCTGCTTATACAGTATATACAGTTTGGCGATTGCGGCGATACCTCAGATGTGTGGTTTGAACAATGTTTTCATATGCGGGCGCGCTTACGTATGCGTTTTCTTTGCTGCACGAGCTCACGGGGACGGTGGCACGTTACTTTTTTTTTATTATATTTTTCATCTTAACACTGTTCCTTTAAAAAAAAAATAATAATCTGGTCGCTTTTATTGCTATCACAAGGAATGTAAACATCCCTTGTGATAGTAATATATGGTGACAGGTACTCTTTATGAAAGGATGGGGGGGGGGTCTAAAAGACCCCCAATCCCTTCTTTACACTTCACAGTATTCAGATCACCAAAAATGGTGATTCTGAATACTGTAATTTTTTTAAAACCGGCACCGTTAGCTGCCGAGTAAACCAGAAGTGACGTTGTAACGTTGCTTCCGTAAATGTACAAAGGAGTCCCAATCGAAGCCGATTCCGGCTTCCACAGGGACTCCACACAGCGGCCAGAAGTGTCGGATCAGAGCTCCGGTCTCCCGGTGGGACGGGAGGCCAGAGAAGAGCGGCGGACGGAGGCGGAGGGGGGGTTGTCCCCTCTCGCTGCCTGGCATAACGACCGAGCGGCTCCCAAGCCGGATCGCCTGCTATCAATGGATAGCCAGCCGCCTGCTCTAAAAAACGGTACCGGGGTATAGCCTGTAGCTGCAGACAATACCCCGATACTTCCACTTAAAGCAGCCACCATTTATAAACAGTGTTTTGCGTTAAGTGGTTACACTAATTTACAACAGCAGGGCCCGTTCCTGCGCCCAACAAAAGTAACTGCAAGGGGTGCCGCCCTTTATAAATGACAACTGCTCAGGTCTGCAGACCTGAGCAGTGGATAGCTGATCGGCTGCTCTCCTGACAGGGGGGCTGCACTGAATGTTTATCAGCGCAGACTCCCTCAGGATCACCCCACTGGACCACCAGGGAGCCGACCAGGACCACCAGGGAGCCCCCCCCCGGGACACAATGAGGAGGCCACCCAGGACCACCAGGGAAGGAACATGGAGGCCGCCCAGGACCACCAGGGTGCCCCCACTAGACCACCAGGTAAGGGCAATACAGTGCACTGTAGGGATGGCACTGTGCCCATGTATTATGCCTGCCAGTGCCATCCCTAACAGTGCTATATGCACCAGTGCCCAGCAGTGCCACCATCAGTGACCACCTGTGCCCACCAGTACCACCTATCAGTGCCCACCTGTGCTACCTATCAGTGCCCACCTGTGCCACCTAAAAGTGCCCTATTTGTGGGAACAAAATTATAAAAATTTTGTTTGGGACAACGACCGTGCAATTCTCATTCAAAATGCAACAGCACTGAAAGCTGAAAATTGGTCTGGGCGGGAAGTGTTCTAAGTGCCCGGTATTGAAGTGGTTAAGCATTATTAAAGTCACTGCTCCTGAAAAAACGATCGATTTAAAACATTTTTTTTTTCAGTGCTACATTTTCCCCTAGGGCAGGACCCAGGTCCCTGTACACTTTTTAGGGCAATAACATTGCATATAAGCCTTTAAAATGAGCACTTTTTCATGTTCACGTCCCATAGACTTTAATGGTGTTCGGATGTTCGCCTGAACTTTTTGTCTGTTCGCATGTTCTGGTGCAAACCGAACCGGGGGGTGTTCGGCTCGTCCCTATTGATCAATGGCACACAGGCAGAACACCAAGGCAAGATGGAGTAGCAGAGGAGGGACTGAATACCCTCCTAGCAGCTAGCATCAGGTGGTAACTAATTGTAAAGAACTGCTGGCTGCTGAGAGACTCCTGCTGGTGGAAACCGGAACTACAATTTACAGGTCTGGGAGCCACTGGGCCACCAGCAGTTGATACAATTCCTGCACATTTATATACCATCAGAAACACAACCTTCAGGGCAGAACGATGGTGCCTATCTGATTATTACCTAATGTCTATGGTCAGCTTAATAGCCATAAAGTGGAACACCAGGCAAACAACCAAATACACAGTTTCTCTATGTATGTATCTTATTTTTAAAAGGATTTGTAATTCTGTCATTCCACTCTTGCGATGTATACACCACTGTCTGAAAGCACAGCCAATTTTGCTTGCTCTGTTAAAGTTAAGAAATACAGTGGTGTCATCTCTCCGCCTACAGTCTCCTTACTGGACAATGGAGAAGCAGCAAAACATTGATCAATCAACACTCTGCTCACTTTGCTCTCTCCTTCTATCAGCATGTTTCCTATCGGTACATGTGAATGCTGCAAAACCTGATGCTCTCTAGTGCCACTTCCATTCCCAAGCTTAGTACTGCTGTGCAGGGAATGGAAAGAGGTTGATATCAAAAAACATCCTGGGATTTATGCTAGATGTATGTAAAATATCTATGTAATAGACTCCTCAACAGAAAAGTGACATGGAAAATGTGTAGAAATTTAAATTTTTTTATGTCATTAATGTATCTATAAAATGTATGTAGATCGTATTTAGGGTCCTACAAAAAACTATAGTTGGAGAAAGGTAAGGGACGTGTCGTCATGATTCGAACCCTTACCTTCACCGTGATCTCTCGTAGTCCAAAACGTCGTAAGTGTACATGGCTATCCTTTGTACGACTATCTTCCTCTCTCGTTTCACTCGTCTCACAACTAACTAGTTACAAAACGACGAAGAGGTAACAGGTCATTCCTCTGACATCCGCCTCTCTACTGTGGTGACATAAAGAATTGAAATTGTCTCGTTCGTTTTAACCGACACGAAAGTCTGTCACCACATATGTAGCGTTCTCACCTTACTGTCTTAATGTTTAGGAAAATTTTTATTCTATGTATG
>BLSH010215857.1:399348-416527 GCA_018402905.1 Glandirana rugosa | reverse complement strand
TACTGAGTTAAGAAAAGAATAAGTAGGTCAAAACCATGATCTTTAATCTTTTGTTTATTAAAATAATATAAAACTTATGACTTCAATTAAAATTAAAGTAGGAACGTTACATAACGGAGGCGACTGAAGACTTTTTAACATATAAGAACATATAATACAAATTTAAATTAAGATCTTCTGGTACACATCCTTATATGACATCCAAAACAAAGAACTCACGTGTATTTGCAGTGATTGGATTTAATCATGGTCCAGTGTCTTAACAGTGATTATCTCAACTCGCTTGTGGACCTTCAAGCCCAAGACGACCAGGCAGGCTTGCCGTGCGATCGTTCGGGTTCCGTCCGGACCCGGACCCGGACTTTGTCCCGAAGTTCGGACGGACCAGCAGAACCCGAACTTCCAGGTGTTCGCTCAACTCTATTAGTGACAATTCTGTGACCTGGTACTAATTTAGGTTAGTGACGTTTATGTGCACTCAAGAAACAAAACCTACAGTATATTCCTACACATGGTCTTCTAGAATTAAATTTAAACATAATATACAAGAATATACAATTTTTCAGAAGTCAGCGGAGGCAATACATTGCAAGGATGAAATTAAAATTAACTTCAGTATTCAAAATATAATAAAATTATTTGTTTTCTAATTTCTAGTACCAAAACTGGATGAATAAGAAAAGAATTGAGTCATTAATAATCTTTCATCTTTAAGCCCTTATTCACATTGCCGCGACTTTGAACCCGACATCCCTGCGCAACTCCATTGAGACTTGCATACAACTTATTTAACGGAAGTTGCACCAAAGTAGTGAAGGAACCTTTTTCTATATTGGAGCGACTTGAGTCTCACCAATTAGAACTGTTCCATTGCCATTAACCTGTAGAGATCCGCGCTATAGACGAAAGACATCTACAGTGCGGATCTGAATCTCCGGGAGGATGTCTATAAACGTCAGCCCCTTTACACGCCCCCTGCGCGCACTCACAAGCGGCGGTGGCGCGCGCACGCGGCCGCCGCATGCTGCGTGGGCGTGCCCGCAGGTCGGGCGGACTCGATGTCCGCTCCTGACCCGCGATTGCCTTACAGAGCTGTAGAACGGGGAACCGCCGATGTAAACACGGCGGTTCCCCGTTCTGTGAGAGGGGGACAAGCAGATCTACTGATCCCTGTCACTGGGATCAGTTAGATCTGTTATGTCCCGGCCAACCCATCCCCCCCACAGTTAGAAAACACCCAGGGAACATTGTTAACCCCTTCACTGCCCCCTGCAGGTTAACCCCTTCACTGCCAGTGACATTTACACAGTAATCAGTGGACATTTAAATTTCTGATCGCTGTATATATTGTCATTGGTCCCAAAAAAGTGTCAAAAATGTCCGACATGTCCCCCCCAATATCGCAGTCCCAATAAAAATCGCAGATCGCCACCATTACTAGTGAAAAAAAAAAATAATAAAAACGCCATAAATCAATTCCCATAGTTTGTAGATGCGATAACTTTTGCGCAAACCAATCAATAAACGCCGAGTGCGATTTTTTTTTACCAAAAATATGTAGAAGAATATAAATCGGCCAAAACCGATGAATAATTGTTTTTTTTATTTTTTATTTTTGGATATTTATTAGAGCAAAAAGTAAAAAATATTGTTCTTTTTTCAAAATCATCGCTCTTTGTTTGTTTATGGCGCAAAAAATAAAAACCGCAGAGGTGATCAAATAACACCAAAAGAAAACTCTATTTGTGGGGAAAAAAGGACATCAATTTTATTCGGGTACAACGTCGCACGACTGCGCAATTGTCATTCAAAATGCGACAGCGCTGAAACCTGAAAATTGGTCTGGGCAGGAGGGGGGTTTAAGTGCCCAGTAAGGAAGCGGTTAATGGGGTGAAACTTGTCATGAGTTTTAAATTTGTTAATTTCCAAGCTTTGGATTTATATCAGTGTTAGTATATTACTATTGAAAGTAATTAAGACTGCTGCCTCCTCAGAATCCCCCACTAGGTGGGGTATGAATTGTTATAGCCAGATGAGGAATTTGGCGCTGTCTATGTGTTCCAATGGTGGATAACAGTGTATGTACAAAACAAAGTGATTCAGGTAATTACCCCTTAGGTACCATTACATAAAAGTGCTAAGTACTCAATAGTGCAAACAATTATACATATATGATATAAAGTGCAAGAAGTTAATTTGTAGGAAGAAAAAGTCCTTATCTCCAAAGAGATTCGTGTAGAATATATAAAAAATCAAAAAATGAAAAAGCTGAAAAAAATAATGATATCAAATATATAAAAAATATAGAAGCCAGTACCCCAGCAGGGGTAACCCGCATATATACAACCCATGTAGCGTTCTGGTATCCGGATATGGCACACTCCTCAGCAAGGGGTCATGGCATGTATGGAGAGAGGGATGGGAACACACATAGGGTAATCCAGTTTAAAAGTGTGTTTATTTCATCCAAGACCATAATAAAAACAGCCAAAACATTTAAAATGGCTGATACCAGGCTAAATGTCAGCACATGGGCTGGGAAGAGCAATGTTCCTTCCGTCTGGGCTCGTTTGCGTTCCACAGACGGTTTAGCCAGAACCGGAAGTGACGTAGTGACGTACCACAAGCCCCGTCTAACACGTTTCATCATAGGACGTCGTCGGAAGCGACATCCTATGACGAAACAGGTCATGAGATTGAGAAATGTATGCAATTGCTGAATTCTGCATAGTTTCATAATAGGTAAGGCTGAATAAAGACAATAGTCCATCCAGTTTAAGCTGTGTAGGTGTACGTGTGTCAGAGTTTATAATTATTTCCCATATCCATGCATGTTGTATTCTTTAACCACTTGCCAACCGCCGACCAGCATCTGACACGACAAGGTGACCTGTTATCGCAAACCGCCGTCATATGACGGCGGCTGCGATAACTAGTACTCTGAGCGCGCACGCGCCGCCGGAGGCGTGCTCACTGTGTCTGGGGGGGGCCATGGAGCGGGTAGGGTGGACTCGATCACCACCTGCTACCCGTGATGCCCCCCCACGCAAACCAATCAATAAACGCAGATTGCAATTTTTTAACCAAAAATATGAGGAAGAATATAAATCTGCCAAAACTGATGAAAAAAATGTTTTTTTATATTTTTTTTTTGGATTTGTATTTTAGCAAAAAGTAAGAAATATTGATTTTTTTGCAAAATTGTTGTTCTTTTTTTATTTATAGCGGCGATCAGAAATGATGCAGAGGGGATCAAATACCACCAAAAGAAAGCTCTATTTGTGGGAAAAAAAGTATGCAAATGTTGTTTGGGTACAACGTCACACGAGCGCCCAATTGTCAGTTAAAGCGATGCAGTGCCGAATCGCAAAAAGTGCTCTGGTCCTAAAGTGTGAAATCCTTCTGGGGCTGAAGGGGTTAAGATATACAATATCTCACAAACGTGAGTACAACCCTCACATTTTTTTACATATTTATTTATATATATCTTTCATATCTTTTCATGTGACAACACTGAAGAAATTACACTTTGCTACAATGTAAAGTAGTGAGTGTAGCGCTTGCATAACAGTGGAAATATTCTGCCCCCTCAAAATAACTCAACACACAGCCATTAATGTCTAAACCTCTGGCAACAAAAGTGAGTACACCCCTAAGTGAAAATGTTCATATTGGGCCTAAAGTGTCAATATTTGTGTGACCACCATTATTTTCCAGCACTGCCTTAACCTAACCCTAAACCTAAGTGAAAATGTCCAAATTGGGCCCAATTAACCATTTCCCTCCCCAGTGTCACGTCATGTGACTCGTTAGTGTTACAAGGTCTCAGGTGTGAATGGAGAGCAGGTGTGTTAAATTTGATGGTATCGGTAGCAGCGCTTTCTCCCACACTTAAAATGTGACAGTTCTCCAAATGAAGTAAAAGGTGTGTAAACCAGTGGTGAGATATTTCAGAAAGAGGTTTCTCAGTTCTAAAGTTGCATGCGTGCACCACACACCAAAAGAAACTTCACCACGTGGCTCTCTCCCCCAAGGATTTACAAAAATTAAAGAGTGAAAAGAGCGCCTTGTAACCTTACAATACATCTTATAATACGGGGATCCTCCTGTCAAAATTGACACTTACATCACTACGCCTGAAAGTCAGCAAGGATCATCTCTCCGTCATTGTTGGAGGCCATGTCCCCCTCAGCGGAGCCGCTAGGCGGGTGTCAGTGATGGGATCTCCGCTTAGCAGATCATGAACTCTCATCTGGGCCCCCGGGGCCTGTCCTGCGCTCTGGGCTCCTCTAGTCTGATCCTTGACCTGCTTCTGCTCTCTGTGTCTCAGCTGCCAGCCGTTGTCTGCTTTCCCTCCGCCGCCCATCGCTGTCGCACATTTTGCTCGTGTTTGGGTGAGCACAGCCAAACCACACATGTGAAAGGAATCAATGTAGAGAAGCACTGCAGCAAGGAGGGGAATGACGATGATACACGTTTGGCAACACTATCCATGCATACTCACCTGGAGATAAGTGGGGAGCCATCCATCCTGAGGGATCTGCCTTCTATGGGTCTGATTGGATCAAATGGTGTACAATGTATGTACCATCTGGTGAGTTAGCACATGTGGTGATGGTGGACAATTAATCTATTCATGGATACTGTTTGACTCTACATGGGTGAAGGTTTCTCTACTTTCTACTCTTTAACTACTTCAATACAGTACACTTATACCCCCTTCCTGCCCAGACCAATTTTCAGCTTTCAATGCTCTCCCACTTTGAATGCCAATTACTCAGCCATGCAACACTGTACCCAAACTAAATTTGTATCATTGTCTTCACACAAATAAAATAGAGCTTTCTTTTGGTGGTATTTAATCACCACTGGGTTTTTTATTTTTTGCAACATAAGTGTAAAAAGAGCAAACATTGTGAAAAAAACACCTTTTTATAGTTTCTATGATAAAATTTTGCAAATAAGCAATTTTTGTTCATAAATTTGAGCCAAAATTTATACTGCTACATATCTTTGGTAAAAATAACCCAAATAAGTGTATATTATTTGGTTTGTGAGAAAGTTATAGTCTACAAGCTATGGGGCAAATCATTGAAAATTGATCATACCTAGAGTTGAGCAAACTTCTAGAAGTCCGGGTTCTGCTGGTTCGGCCGAACTTCGGGACAAAGTCCGGGTTCGGGTCCGGACAGAACCCGAACTTTGTCCCGGACCCCGAACCCCATTGAAATCAATGGGGACCCGAACTTTTAGGCACAAAAATGGCTGTAAAATAGTCCTGGAAAGTCCTAGAGGTCTGCAAAAGGAAGGAAATGGGGGTAAGGGTGGGACAAGTGCCCTACAAAGAAATGGGGACAGGGAAATAACTAAAAGCTTTTTTTAAAAAATAAAAACCTAAAAAAAGCAAAAATGGAGGTGGATGTGGACCATCTTAAAACTGGGTCTGAAAAGTATTAATTAACAGTAGAAGCCATATCACTGTTCTAAAATCATCTTCAAACTGTGTCAAAAAAGTATAAATAAGCCGGGAGAACCCATATCACTGTTCTGCAAACATCTGAAAACTCTGTGTGTCACTTTAAATGAAACCGGGACAAACTGAACTACTCTTCTGCAAACATCTGGAAAGTCTGTGTAACACTTTAACAAAAACCGGGGCGAACCCATATCACTGTTCTGCAAACATCAGGAAACTGTGTGTGAAACTACAGCATAGAGAAGAACAGGGATATGGTTTCGCTCTGCTATAGTTTCACACACACTTTCCAGATGTTTGCAGAACAGTGATATGGGTTCTCCCGGCTTATTTATACTTTTTTGACACAGTTTGAAGATGATTTTAGAACAGTTATATGGCTTCTACCGTTAATTAATACTTTTCAGACCCAGTTTGAAGATGGTCCACATCCACCTCCATTTTTGCTTTTTTTAGGTTTTTATTTTTTTAAAAATGCTTTTAGTTATTTCCCTGTCCCCATTTGTTTGTAGGGCACTTGTCCTACCCTTACCCCCATTTTCCTTCCTTTTGCAGACCTCTAGGACTTTCCTGGACTTTTTTACAGCAATTTTCAGAACTTTTGTTAAAATTACCAGAACTCCGGACCCGAACCCGGACTTTTTTTGAAAAGTCCGGGTTCGAGTCCGGGTCCCGGACACCCCAAAGTTCGGTACGGACCCGAACTTTACAGTCCGGGTTCGCTCAACTCTAATCATACCTAATGCACTGATGGCCTATCTCATTTCTTGAGGCCCTGAAATGTCAGGACAGTATAAATATTCCCCAAATGACCCCTTATTAAAAAGGAGACAGTCCAAGGTATTTAGTAGGAGGCATGGCGAGTTTATTTAAGTTGTAATTTTCTCCCACAATTCTTGGGAAAATTAAGAAATTATTATTTTTTTCAAAATGCATTCTGCTATGCCTCCCAAGTATAGCGATACCACATGTGTGAGACTTTTTTACAGCCTGGCCACATAGAGAGGTCCAACATGCAGGGAGCACAGTCAGGCGTTCTAGGAGCATAAATTAAACATAAAATTTCCTAACGACCTACTGCACTTTTGAAGGCCCTGGAGCACCAGGACAATGGAATTACCCACAAAATGACGCCATTTTGGAAATTAAACACCTCAATGTATATTCTATGAGGCAATATGAGTCTTTTGAATGGATCATTTTTTTCCAAAAGTCTTGGAAAGAAAATGAAAACATATTTTTTTTTTTAGACAAAGTGGTCAATTTATAAGATATTTCACACACATAGCATGTACATAGCAAAAATTACACCCCAAAATACATTCTGCTACTTGTGTGAGACTTTTACACAGCCTGGCCACATACAGAGCTCCAACATGCAGGAAGCACCGTCAGGTGTTCTAGGAGCATAAATTACACATAAAATTTCCTTTATGACCTATTACACTTTTGAAGGCCCTGGAGCACCAGGACAATGGAATTACCCACAAGATGACCCCATTTTGGAAAGCAAACACCACAACATATATTCTATGAGACATTATGAATCTTTTGAATGGTTCATTTTTTTCCACAAGTTTTTGGAAAACGTGGAAAGAAAATGAAAACATATTTTTTTACACAAAGTTGATTTTTCTAATACATAGCATGTACCTAGCAAAAATTACACCCCAAAAAACATTCTGCTACTCGTCCCGAGTATGGCGATACCACAGGTGTGAAACCTTTACACAGCCTGGCCACATAGAGAGGTCCAACATGCAGGGAGCACCATCAAGCGTTCTAGGAGCATAAATTACACATTTAGTTTCCTGACAACCGATCACACTTTTGAAGGTCCTGGAGCACAGGACAGTGGAATTATCCCCAAAATGACCCCATTTCGAAAAGAAAAGACCCCAACTGGTGACAGGGACTCCGGTACTCTGATGGTCTGGTGACAGGTACTTAGGTACTCTGATGGGCTTGTGACAGGTACTCAGGTACTCTGATGGGATGGGGACAAGTACTTGGGTACTCTGATGGGATGGGGACAGGTACTTGGGTACTCTGATGGGATAGTGACAGGTACTCAGGTACTTTGATAGACTGGTGATAGGTACTCGGGTACTCTGATGGGATGGTGACAGGTACTCAGGTACTCTGATGGAATAGTGACAGGTACTCGGGTACTCTGTTGAGATGGCGACAGGTGCTCAGGTACTCTGATGGGATGGTGGCAGGTACTCGGGTACTCTGGTGGGATGGTGACAGGTACTCAGGTACTCTGATGGGATTTATTATTATTATACAGTATTTATATAGCGCCGATAGTTTGCGCAGCGCTTTACAATATTAGGGTAGACAGTACAATACAATACAATTCAATACAGGAGGAATCAGAGGGCCCTGCTCGGTAGAGCTTACAATCTAGGAGGGAGGGTTAAATGATACGAGAGGGAAATAACTGTGGGGGGATGGGCTGAATGAGAATAAAAAAGTGCAGTTGTTAGGTGGCGGCAGGATAGGCTTCCCTGAAGAGAAAAGGATCTCCTAAAGGTGGATAGATTTGGGGACAGTCTGACAGATTGGGGTAGGGAGTTCCAGAGGATGGGAGCAGCTCGGGAGAAGTCTTGGAGGCGAGTATGAGAGGAGGTGATGAGGGAGCTGGAGAGCAGGAGGTCTTGAGAGGAGCGAAGAGGATGGTGGCAGGTACTCGGGTACTCTGGTGGGATGGTGACAGGTACTCGGGTACTCTGATGAGATGGTGACAGGTACTTGGATACTCTGATGGGATGGTGACAGGTACTTGGGTACTCTGATGAGATGGTGACAGGTACTTGGGTATTCTGATGAGCTGGTGGCAGGTATTTGGGAACTCTGATGGGCTGGTGACAGGTACTCGGGTACTCTGAAGGGATGTGACTGGTACTCGGGTACTCTGGTGGGAAGGTGACAGATACTTGGGTACTCTGGGCTGTGACAGATACTCTGATGGGCTGTGACAGGTACTCTGGGCTGTTACAGGTACTCTGATGGGCTGTGGCAGGTTCTCTGATGAGCTGTGACAGGTACTCTGATGGTCTGTGACTGGTACTCTGATGGGCTGTGACAGGTACTCTGATGGGCTGTGGCAGGTGAAAAGAAATCAAGTGATATACACCATCTATCGGGGTGTCTAGTGGCTATGGTAAATAAATAATATAAAATAAATACAGCATTTATCAAAATATCTAGTGCTTATGGTAAACGGATAATATACAGTATAAACAGCACCTATCAAGGTGTCTAGTGCTTATAGTAAACAAATGAATTAAAGTGTCCATGTGCTTAGTAAACTCAAGGTAAATATATGGTCAAAAAAGAATCAAATGGCACATTCAGATAACAAGTCCATATATACAAATAGGGATATTGTTGAATAATTATTAAAAAAGTATCCAAGTGTTTGAGGATTATACATATATGTGACTGGTGTCTGAAAACTCCAACTTGCACGAAACATGTGCCAACCACCATTAAGTGAAAATCCTCCACTGAAATTATATGCGCTTGCCAGAGACTGGTAAAAAACCAGCATAGATCACACTTGTTTTCCAATGAAGGCCATGAGGTCGCCACCTGAGAGTTGTGTATAATCTCAGCAAGCGGATGGTATTTTCTGGAAACTCATCGGTTTAACTTCCAAGTAGTATCACATGACAGAGGTTTTCAACGGGTCATGTGAAAAAACAAAATCTCGCCAAAGTGTAAAACCAATGATATAATTTATTAGAAAGCGGTTAAAAACACTTACATCTCCATAGAGAGTCATGGGCCCATCTCATAAATCGCAGTGACCTGGGGGGACCAATAATCCAACGCATTTCGTTTGCTAAAAACATCTTCTGGGGTGTCTGGGGTGTTACACACTGAGGAGCAGAACCCAGAGATGGCACTACATTTGTAACCGGCTGTGATTGGACACAGTGGGTCACATGGTAAAGAACTAATTTCCTCATCCCCGATCGCCTCTCTGCTCGCCCCCGGGGGAAACAATTGTACATGCCCTGTAGCACAAAGTAACTCATGTAATAAAGAACACATGCTGCTTTGCAATATGTTGGAAAACAAGTGAGACAGGTATCTTCTTTGGCCTGTCAATGTGAATTGAGTGCTCATTAAAAATGAATATGCATGCTTAATGCATACAAGCTAACGCAAGAAAAAATGTGCATTAGAATAAATGGGTCCTTTGATAGTATGGCTTGTTTTAAGTATTTTTTTTTTTTTTTTGCATCTGAAATATATACATCAATGGATGGAGTTATAGATCTCCTAATCTTGCAATCACACTGCAGACCCACTTTTCTGAACTACATACCTCTACTGGTACACTTTCAGTAAGATGGGGTCAAATATGGGCAGATAGGCAGCTGGAGTAATAACTGGCATATTAGGAACATTCGCACACTATATACTGCAGCTTTCTGCAAGACACTCCCCATTTTACAGATTATATTGTCCGTCAGCCCAGGTTTCATGCAATCTCCCATCAGTACACAAGCTGCTGTGGTAGGTAACATGTAAAACGAACTGTCAAGTTTTATTGTTGCATAGTCCTTCCAAATTTTCTGAGAATGTTGGAAACTATGTAGTAGGTTTGAGATCAGGGAGAATGATCTATATACTGAACTCTTTATTTATCACTGAGGAAAAGAAAAAGTTCTTGAAACACTTCATCTGCTCTCATTGATGAGGATGTGCTTGGCACAGGTTTCATTTCCAAGGTTTCATCCATTAGCTGCTGCTCCCCATTGCTGGCTATGGTGTGTGTGTGTGGTCTTCAGGTATACTGAGGTCAGCTTCCTCCTGCTCTTATACCCCAGCAATTGTGAGCTTTGTTACCTCTGTCCACTCCCTTGATCTATTAATTATTTGTTTTATGTATTTGAAATTGTTTTATTATTTTGTACATTTTTTCCTTATAATCATTGAAATTAAAATTATTATTATTATTATTATTATACAGGATGAACGAGTCCTTGTCTTTAGGTCCTTAGGTGGTGGCTTTCAGTTCTATGTCTACTTGACATAACTTAAAATGTGTGTATGTGTATATGTTCCTAATCAAGGGCATAGATGTAGCCACAACAGACCATGTGATAGCTATGGGCCTTTACATAATCAGCATAGAATGAGCAGGCTTGTTGTGAAAACAGATAGCATGTTTTAATACTAGTATGCTGAATTTTCTGACACAATGGACAATCTCCCTTTCTTCAACCACTAAATGTAATTTCTATGGAGAAATGAGAGCAAATCTTCAACAAAGTTGTAATAAATTCTGCAACAGGACCCAACAACAGAGGTGAGTCAGGGTAATTTAAACATAACACCAGAAGCAGTGGGCTGAAACAACCACTAGCTTTTAATATCTCCAAGTATTCCATGATGTGTCCTCCCTCCCAAAAGATGTTTATCTCTTATAGTCAGGGCTCAATTTATACTTCCTACCCTCCCTAGTCCCTATTGGCTCTCTCTTGCAACCCAATTAACTGGATAGCCTTTATAAGATACTAGCTTACCATAGATTGTCTCCACAATAAGGCATGGAATGTAGAAGCTGAAAGAGTTTGTCCATTAAGCTTCAGAGCACCTATAGCCAATAACTAAAAGAGATGGCAGATTATTGCTTTATTCTGATAACAATTTGGTTCTAAGTGTAAAGACCCAGTCAACAACAAGATGTCTTGTTGATTGTGTGCCACCCCAGCAGAACTGCTAACTTAGGCCATAATCTATTTTTGGCTATGCAGAAATTAATTCTTTCTTGTAGTTAAGAATTCCTAATATTCTATAATCTACATTACGGAAAGGCCATCTTTGAATCATGATGCCCTAAATGTAGTCAGAAATCGACTGCAGTAGTTGGAAATTAGTGCACACGAGTGGCAATCACGAGCATTACACATGTGACTGGCTGGACGTCATATGATGTCCACCCGGAGGGAGGAGATGTTCCTGCCAGTGCCATTTTACAATGGCCTGGTAAGGAAGTGGTTAAGAGTTTTGGAATATTACACTATTATTGCTTTCATGCCCTTTTGGGTTTCCACCGGGGGATTTACCGAAGAGGCATTCATCTGATTGTCCACTATCGAGAGTGACATCCAAAACACTTTTGCTGTCCTCTTAGGTGAGGCAGCATATAGATCTGGTGAGTTACCATATTGGTCATCTTGGGAGAGTCCTATGTGGTTGATCCTATATGGGAAATTCGGACACTTTTAAGTACCCTTTCTTATATAAGACTTTATTGTTACACAGGAGCGCTGCATTCTTTTTTGTTCACTTAGATTATTGAGATTGTGTTTCTCTCTTTTTTTACTTTGCTGCTCTTATACACTTTGTTTTTAGCGCTGATCATTCACATTGTTTCCTTTAAATACATTAAGAATACAGCGCTAAAAACATAATCAGATGTCCACTTCTCAAAATAAAAAAAGAGATAAAAGTCCTTTCCAGAATAAATTCAGAGGTGCTCAGAAGAAACAATTTAGTCAACACACTGCAGGGTGCTCCAAAGGAAAGGAAAAAAACACCATCCGAACACACTGCCATTTACCATCAAAAGTGGACCCACACATAGGAAGGTCAAATGTGCAGTCTGGTAACAATCCTGAAGGGATCTCCCATGGGGTTAATTCGCCACCTTCTCCTAGGTACACTCATAATAAGCTTCTCCGGTGATTCCTTAATATTTACTCTCATAGTGTAGTAAATCCAACTCACATTTATTGTTAAAAAGTAATACACTCACTTGTTTGATAATAAAAATGTCTGCATATCCCAGGCTTACCAAGCAGCAAGATGGCCTCCACATGCTGATACGTGATGACGTTACACGTCTCCAACTCCTCTTAGCTCACAATGAACAACTTGGCCCAAACTAACTATTTAAAATGAAAGGAAAGATGGAATTAGGCTTTAACTTAAAGTGTATCTATGGTCAAGATGTAAAATCATACAGTATATTAATTTCTACATTATATTTTATATTATTCCTAGCTACTCCTATAAAAATGTTACTTTACAAAAAAAATTGCCTGTAGATAAAAACAAACTGCAGCTCTGACTAAAGACGTATAATGTCCTTACTATAGGTGTAGGCCATTTACATATCTCCTAAAGCTAGACTGGAAACCTCCCAGGATGTTGTGGGGACATTGCTAAGAGAGGCCTAGTTAATACTGCTCACCTCCATCATCACAGGAGCAATTGCTCAGATGCTGATCTCAGAGCTACTGCATCAGGAGGAAGGAAGATCACGTGAGGGGGGAGGTTGAATCAGAGAAAGAGCTCACTCCTGTGATGGTGGAGGTGAGCAGTGACGACTAGGCCTCTCTTAGCAACGTCCAAGCAACATCCTGGTAATATTCCAGTCATGCTTCAAGGGGTACACGAACAGCAGGGGCATTAGTTACCTATAGTCAGAGCTGCACAGTTTATTTTTATCTACAGATACCCCTTATCTGCATAGACAGATTATTTATTTTGGCAAAGGGCAACTAACCCTTTAATCTGAATGATCCCGAAGTTTGTAAACTTACTTTGTGAAGATCCTCATGTTTACTTCCTTAATTTTTGTGACACATATTTACTATGCCCTAAGGATAGGCATTGCTGTGTTACACATTTCGCAAAGCCTGGCTTCTGAGCAACAGAGGTGCTGACGGGAGGAGTTTCAGGAGGCGGAGTCAGTACAGGAATCACTACTTGTAGACAGCAAGGTACCATGGGATATGTTATCCTTATAAATGGAAAGTAAACAGGAGAGGAAAAGCTGAAAAGCATGCAGGGAATCCATGAATTTGTGGAAAGAGATGGACAGCAGGCAGGCAGCACTCACAACATGGAAGGAGATGTTTTAAGTAATCTAATATTGGATTGTCAAAAATAACTATTGTTTGTATTGTTATTACAAAGCTGATATTATAAAATAAAAGTGTATGCTGTGACCATAGAACTCCTTTATTACAGTTTAGAGTTAGCAGGAATTGTCGAAGAAATAGTGTGTGACCATAGAAGCTGCTGTATGTATACAAAGTGTCCTGAGGCTACCATAGAGCTCAGCAGGATGCTTATCAGAAAGCAAAAAGTATGCTTAGGCAATATTGTAACTCCTGCTTTGTTGCTTGCTGTTATGTTGACTCGATTTGAAACAGGTTCACTTTGTATTTCAGCTGTAAGAACTGTGGAATGCAAAAAAAAAAAAATACTCAGATTACTGCTTCACGAGCAAACAACAAAAACGAAGTTGTCCTTATTGCTGTATTCATTTTATATGCATCACTACATATATATTTATTTATATTTGATCTGTTTTATGGCCATGAAAATTTCATAAGCAGTTATTACAATATTTAAAACCAGCATTAGCCGTCCTTTCTCTTTATTGCCTTGCCTATTCAGCGGGATAGTGTCCTCTCGCTCGCTCTTGGTGCATAAATTTACAAACATCATGCAAATATATTATTTGCAATAAAACTGACTAATGAACTTTAAAGGCAAATTACTTTCCCTGTCTGCTGGCTCTGCAAGAGGCAATCATCTATCATTCAAATTTACGCTTGTGTGTTTGCTTTAGGGAAATCATAATCACTTCTTAATTTATGACTTATAAAAGACATCATGGATTTTCAATATCTTTAACAAGTGTGTACCAAAACAGTTCATTTGTTGGCTGCAAGTTTAAATTAGAGTTTAATGTGGCTAGATGCGGGGCTGAGGCAGTATTCGAGTGAAAAAAAAAACGCCAGACCATTTTCTTTTAATGAATGGCCTACAGGGTGTACTATATAATTTGATTTGATTGTTGAAAATTCGAGAATCTGATTTTTTTTTTTTTTTTGGCATGATTTTGGTTGTGCTGGAATATTAGGTTTTGCCAGTAGGTAGCACTGCCAGCAAATTACGTAAAGGCAAATTACAGTAAGGACCCACGGAAATAGAAGATCCTGTTGTGTTTTCTTGGACATCCCACTTACACAAGCCATTTGTATTAGGCAGCATTTGCGCTGTTAGAATTTTAACATGTAGTACAGCAGCGCGCTGTGTTGCCATTAACTTTTAATGGAATTCCAATGTGCATACACATGGAAACAATTGTACATGCCCTGTAGCACAAAGTAACTCATGTAATAAAGAACACATGTTGCTTTGCAATATGTTGGAAAACAAGTGAGACAGGTATCTTCTTTGGCCTGTCAATGTGAATTGAGTGCTCATTAAAAATGAATATACATGCTTAATGGATACAAACTAACACAAGAAAAATGTGCGTTAGAATAAATGGGTTCTTTGATAGTATGGCTTGTTTTAAGAATTTTTTTTTTTTTGCATCTGAAATATATACATCAATGGATGGAGTTATAGATCTCCTAATCTTGCAATCACACTGCAGACCCACTTTTCTGAACTACATACCTCTACTGGTACACTTTCAGTAAGATGGGGTCAAATATGGGCAGATAGGCAGCTGGAGTAATAACTGGCATATTAGGAACATTCACACACTATATACTGCAGCTTTCTGCAAGACACTCCCCATTTTACAGATTATATTGTCCGTCAGCCCAGGTTTCATGCAATCTCCCATCAGTACACAAGCTGCTGTGGCAAGTAACATGTAAAACGAACTGTCAAGTTTTATTGTTGCATAGTCCTTCCAAATTTTCTGAGAATGTTGGAAACTATGTAGTAGGTTTGAGATCAGGGAGAATGATCTATATACTGAACTCTTTATTTATCACTGAGGAAAAGAAAAAGTCCTTGAAACACTTCATCTGCTCTCATTGATGAGGATGTGCTTGGCACAGGTTTCATTTCCAAGGTTTCATCCATTAGCTGCTGCTCCCCATTGCTGGCTATGGTGTGTGTGTGTGGTCTCCAGGTATACTGAGGTCAGCTTCCTCCTGCTCTTATACCCCAGCAATTGTGAGCTTTGTTACCTCTGTCCACTCCCTTGATCTATTAATTATTTGTTTTATGTATTTGAAATTGTTTTATTATTTTGTACACTTCTATTTTTTCCCCATAATCATTGAAATTAAAATTATTATTATTATTATTATACAGGATGAACGAGTCCTTGTCTTTAGGTCCTTAGGTGGTGGCTTTCAGTTCTATGTCTACTTGACATAACTTAAAATGTGTGTATGTGTACATGTTCCTAATCAAGGGCATAGATGTAGCCACAACAGACCATGTGATAGCTATGGGCCTTTACCTAATCAGCATAAAATGAGCTGGCTTGTTGTGAAAACAGATAGCATGTTTTAATACTAGTATGCTGAATTTTCTGACACAATGGACAATCTCCCTTTCTTCAACCACTAAATGTAATTTCTATGGAGAAATGAGACCAAATCTTCAACAAAGTTGTAATAATTTCTGCAACAGGACCCAACAACAGAGGTGAGTCAGGGTAATTTAAAACATAACACCAGAAGCAGTGGGCTGAAACAACCACTAGCTTCTAATTAGAGTTGATCGAACCTCTTAGGCTTAGGGCAAAAGTCAGTGGATCCAACCACCAATTAGCCAAGCTAGTTACCACCTAGCAGAAATAAATTAGTGAGAATTAAAATTTGTGAAATAAATTTGTGAGCAGCACTGTTTAGGACCAGGGTGCTACAGAACCCTAAAAATTAGAGTGCTGAAATTAGAAGCTTTAGCCACACACTTTATAACTAGAGTTGAGCAAACTTCTGGAAGTTCGGGTTCTGCTGGTTCGGCCGAACTTCGGGACAAAGTCCGGGTTCGGGTCCCGACTGAACTCGAACTTTGACACAGACCCCGAACCCCATTGAAATCAATGTGGACCCGAACTTTTAGGCACAAAAATGGCTGTAACAAAGTCCTGGAAAGTCCTAGAGGTCTGCAAAAGGAAGGAAAATGGGGGTAAGAGTAGGGCAATTGCCCTGCAAAGAAATGGGGATAGGGAAATAACTTAAAATAATTTTTAACCTAAAATCACATTAAAAATCAAGAATGGAGGTGGATGTGGAGTTGCAGCTTGAGGAGGTGGAGAAAGTGGCGGTGGAGGAGGAGGAGGTAGCCAACACTTTTTTTTTATTTTTGGAATTTTTTGTTTGTTTTTTAAACCAGCAATGTAGATGCATTTTTTAATTTTGTGCAAGAAACAATAATCTGTCCCTTTAAGCAACAGTAGGAACCTCTCCTTATAGAACTAGGAGATGATTTTAGATTCTAAAATCATCTCCAAGTTGTACAGGGAAAGCCTCCAGCTGTTGCTTTAAGGGAAAGATCAGTGTTCTAAAATCATCTTCAAATTGTGTGGAAAATCCTTATATCAGCCGCAGAGAAGCCATATTAGTGTTTTAAAATAATCTTCAAATTGTGTGGAAAATCCTTATATTAGCCGCAGAGAAGCCATATTAGTGTTTTAAAATCATCTTCAAATTGTGTGGAAAATCCTTACATCAGCCGCACAGAAGCCATATTAGTGTTTTAAAATCATCATCAAATTGTGTGGAAAATCCTTATATCAGCCGCAGAGAAGCCATATTAGTGTTTTAAAATCATCATCAAATTGTATGGAAAATCCTTATATCAGCCGCAGAGAAGCCATATTAGTGTTTTAAAATCATCATCAAATTGTATGGACGACTATATTCCTAAAAGGTGTGTTAAACTTCTACTAAAATCTTGTGACTAGAA
>BLSH010215857.1:379836-399258 GCA_018402905.1 Glandirana rugosa | reverse complement strand
GCGTCTCTTAAAACACTAATATGGCTTCTCTGCGGCTGATATAAGGATTTTCCACACAATTTGAAGATGATTTTAAAACACTAATATGGCTTCCCTGCGGCTGATATAGGGGTTTTCACTCACACTTTGATGATGATTTTAGAACACTAATCTTTCCCTTAAAGCAACAGCTGGAACCTTTCCCTGTACAACTTGATGATTTTAGAGCACTAATCTTTCCGTTAAAGCAACAGCTGGAACCTTTCCCTGTACAACTTGATGATGATTTTAAAAGAATAATCTTTCCCTTAAAGCAACAGACTCTACCTAGTCCAGTCAGGTCGTTCTGTGCAGCAGGATGAGGTGTGCAATCTGTCTCTCAAAGCACCAGTACTAGTATCTCTCCCTCCCTCAAAGCAGCAGTATTAGTATCTCTCCCTAGTGCACAATCAGATCGTTCAGTAATGCAGGATGAGATGTTCTATAATATCTGCAATCTGTCCCTCACAGAGCCAGCAGCATCCTCTCCCTAAACTATCCTGAGAGCATATGACATGCAGCACGATGACTCCAGCCCCATATAGAGGCTGGGTCACATGGTGCACTGGCCAATCACAGCCATGACATTAGTAGGTATGGCTGTGATGGTTTCTAGGGAAAACCAGTAAAACACTTGTTGATTGGCTGCCCTTGGCAGCTTTTTAACACGTGTAGTAAAATACCAGAACCTCGGACCCGAACCCAGACTTTTTTTGAAAAGTCCGGGTTCGGGTCCGGGTCCCGGACACCCAAAAGTTCGGTACGGACCTGAACTTTACAGTTCGGGTTCGCTCAACTCTACTTCTAATATCTCCAAGTATTCCATGATGTGTCCTCCCTCTCAAAAGATGTTTATCTCTTATAGTCAGGGCTCAATTTATACTTCCTACCCTCCCTAGTCCCTATTGGCTCTCTCTTGCAACCCAATTAACTGGATAGCCTTTATAAGATACTAGCTTACCATACATTGTCTCCACAACAAGGCATGGAATGTAGAAGCTGAAAGAGTTTGTCATTAAGCTTCAGAGCACCTAGAACCATTAACTAGAAGAGATGGCAGATTATTGCTTTATTCTGATAACAATTTGGTTCTAAGTGTAAAGACCCAGTCAACAACAAGATGTCTTGTTGATTGTGTGCCACCCCAGCAGAACTGCTAACTTAGGCCATAATCTATTTTTGGCTATGCAGAAATTCATTCTTTTTCGTAGTTAAGAATTCCTAATATTCTATAATCTACATTATGGAAAAGCCATCATTGAATCATGATGCCCTAAATGTAGTCAGAAATCGACTGCAGTAGTTGGAAATTAGTGGGAATTCTGATGAGCATATGTCATCCCTACATTCCACGAGAGAGAACTCCACTCAGCATTCACAGCAGCACACACCCTGTCTTTGACTCTTCCTGCTGTGATGCATAGACATCAAGTCCCTAAACTCTGCTTGCTGGTGTCCGATCATCTGACGGCAGGTGACAGATGCACACCGCTGGGTTAGGGGCACTCCGCTAAGGCTGTGGACCCTTAGTTGACTGCTGTGAATGGAGCTCTGGGTGGTTCAAGAAAGCAGGTCCACTGGAGCACTGAGTCTAAGAGCCAGCAGGTTTTCACCAGAGCCTCTGATGGTGAGGATGGACTTGGCTGCTACTGACTCCAGGTCGTAGCCCCCAGGGTCTCCCAGCTCACAAGAATAGTCGAAGAACAAGCCAAGGTCGCTAAACGGAATCAGACGAAGAGCACACGGCAGGAACCACACACACAGGAAGCCTAACTTACAATATTGATCGGCAATGCTGGCTTGCAGTGCATAGTCTTAAATAATGTTCCTAATTAGAGACTGGGGTGGAGCACTGGTGAGAGAAGATTACTTAGCACACAGGTGAGAGGTGCACCACTAAGCTGACCACAACCAGAGAGGTAAGCAGATAGGACATAAAATGTTACTGCAGATTCATGACAGCTGGGCTCGCATTATCAATACCTGAGATGGGACAGGACATCAATAAAATATTATACAGTGGGTACAGAAAAGAATCACACCCTTTTTAAATTATTACATTTTGTTGTTTTACAGCCTGTAATGAAGACAGACACAGTTTTTTTTATCCAGCTGTATTTACTCAGCACAGATTATAACACCAACATTTCAGAAAAAAAACAGAATCACCGAGTTGGAAAAAGGATCATCCTCTTATGTGAGTATTTTGATGAACCACCTTTTGCTTTAATTACAGCCTTTAGTCTTTTGGGATATGCCTCTCTACTAACTTTACGCACTTAGACTTTCCAATATTTGCCCACTCATCCTTGCAGAACTGCTCAAGTTCAGTTAAATTTGATGGTGATCATTTGTGGACTGCAGTCTTTAAGTCATTCCACAGATTTTCAATGGGATTTAAGTCTGTGCTCTGACTAGGCCATGCAAAGACATTCACCTTTTTCTCCTTCAACCACAGTGTGGTCATTTTTGCTGTGTGCTTTGGGTCATTGTCATGTTGGAAAATAAACCTTCTTCCCATTGACAACTTTCTGGAAGAGGCCAGCAGATTTTCCTCAAGAGGGTATTTTGCCCCATCCATTTTTCCTTTTATCCTGACAAGTGCTCCAGTCCCTGCTGCAGAGACACACCCCCATAACAGGATATTACCACCTCCATGCTTTACTGTAGAAATGGTGTTATTTGGATGGTGAGCTGTATTGGATTTCCGCCATATATATCATTTGGTGTTGAGAGTAAATAATTAAATTTTAGTCTCATCTGACCACAAAACATTTTCCATGTGGCCTCAGAATCTTCAAAATGCGTTTTGGCAAAGCTCTTTTGTGACTATATGTGGCCTTTTTTGAGGAGTGGCTTTTTCCTTTCAACCCTCCAGTACACGCCACATTTGTGGAGAATTTGTGATATTGTTGTTACATGCACACTATGACCACGCTTGTCATAAATTCCTGCAACTGCTTCAGGGTTGCTGTAGGCCTCTTGCTAGCCTCTCTGAGCAGTTTCCTCCTGACACTTTCATCCAGTTTGGAGCGATGTCCTGATCCAGGGAGGGTCTGCGTTGTACCAAATACCTTCAACTTCTTAATAATAGACTTCACTGTGCTTCTAGGCATTGATAAAGCCTTTGACATTTTTTTGTATCAATCTACTAACTTGTGCCTGTCCACAACTTTATCCCAGAGATCTTTTGACAGCCTTGCCATCCATAGTTGATTGTTTGCTTCCAGGGACTGAAATGCTCCAGGAAAGCTCTTTTCATGCTGAGCTAATAAAAATTACCACAGCTGATCACAGTTTATGTATATAGAGACCGTAAATAGGAAGAATATCCCTGAAGTTTTACTGAAGTTGAGTGGGCATCTCATAACCTCCCATCCCTATCCAAGTTATTACCCTCTAATGAAAAAACAAAACAAAGTCACAGACTATTCTCTGTCTCAAGAGTGCCTGTGAAGATTTGGTGTACATGGCTGTGCGGGGTGGGGGATCCCAGTTATCTGTGGCTTTTTAGGGAGTATGCTACAAAGGCATAAAAACTATTATTCATTAAGCTATTTTGACATGTATCCAGCACAGAAAAATGGAAGAGTAAACTGGTCTGGGTATTGAAGGAAGTGTTTGAGAAGTCCACCAGAGCCATTACTAGGTCCTGTCTAATCAAAATGTAAAGCATCCTGAAGTCCTGAAGTTAATGGACAATATTAATCTCAACATTCACAGGTAATCAAGGTTGTTTGTGTCATATAGTCTCAATAGACTATAAGGCAAGAAGTAATCACTAAAATATGAAATTTCTTGAGTGATAAGCTGCCATGTCAATCACCTTAATATAGTTTCCAAAATCGTGCATTGAATAAGCAAAGCAGACTGGAGCTGATGAAAAGGCTGCAGCTGGCTACAGGATTTCAGCAAACCTTTAAAAACAAAAGGGATCATTACACCTTCTATAGACATAGGGATCAATTTACTAAAGAAGTATAGGCTCACTTTGCAAGGGAATTGTCACTTTGCTAATTGCATGGGGTGAAGTTATGCTGACTTCAATCATCCAATTGTGTGCTAATAAAAATCTTTTTTTTTTAAATTGTACTTGCATGTGTTTTGTGTATTTTTTGTAGAGTGAATTTGCACCACAGTTAACAGGAAATAGTGACATATATGGTGCAGTCTGTCAGTAACATTAAAGTAGAATTCCAGGCTAGATCTAAGCTTAAAATGGCTCCCTTCCCACTTCTAACTCCTTTTCAAACTACCCTGTAGAGGAAAGATGTTTATACTTACCTATTCTCCGAGTGCTCCGTTGTGGTCACGTGATTTCCCCATCGGCCGGGTTCAGGGGAGAGGAGAGAGTGCTGACAACAGCTTGAATGCCTCGACAGTAACGTCACCCATAGGCCTACTATGGGGCATCCATTGTCAGCTGTTTGGCTTAAACTTATGAAGAAATTCGATTTTTTTCAAATTATTTTTATTGGATTTGTTTTATAGCAGAAAGTACAAAACATTGTTTTTTTTTTCAAAATGTTCAATCTTTTTTGGTTTATATAATAACAAATAAAAATAAACATCAGAAGAAAGCTCTATTTGAGTTAATCACCTGCCGACCATATAGCATACATATATGGCGGCAAGTTGGCTCTGCTGCGCAGATCAGTGTTTTTAAACGGCGATCTGCGCAGTTGCAGTTGCAGGCGCACGCCTGCCGCATGCTCCATGAGTGGGGCCAGGTCGGATGGACTCGATGTCTACCGGCGACCCGCGATTGCCTGTTAGAGAGGAAGAATGGGGATGCAAACACAGCGGTTCCCCATTCTGACAGGCAGCATGACAGAGATCTACTGATCCCTGTAATTGGGATCAGTTAGATCTGTCATGCCCCTGCCAGCCCAGCCACCACACAGTTAGAACACACCCAGAGAACACAGTTAACCCCTTGATCGCCCCTACAGGTTAACCCCTTCCCTGCCAGTGACATTTATACAGTAATCAGTGGCTATTTTTAGCTCTAATTGCTGTATAAATGTCATTAGTCCCAAAAAAGTGTCAAAAATGTCTGATCTGTCCACCGCAATATCGCAGTCCCAATAAAAATCGCAGATCACCGCCATTACTATTAAAAAAAAAAATTGTAAACACACCATAAATTAATTCTCATGGTTTGTAAACGCAGGAACTTTTGCGCAAACCAATCATGTAGAAGAATATATATTGGCCTAAACTGGTGAATACATTTTTTTTTTTTTTTTTTTGGACATGTATTATAGCAAAAAGTAAAACATTTATTTTTTGTTTTTGTTTTTTTGCAAAATTGTCGCTCTTTTTTTGTTTATGGCAGTGATCAGAAATGATGCAGAGGTAATCAAACACCTGCAAAAGAAAGCTATATTTGTGGGAAAAAAGGACATCACTTTTGTTTGGGTACAACGTCGCACGACCGTGCAATTGTCAGTTAAAGTGACACAGTGCCGAATCGCAAAAAGTGCTCTGGTCAGGAAGGGAGTAAATCCTTCCGGGACTGAAGTGGTTAAAGTAGCGCAGTGTCAAATAGCAAAAAATAGCCTGGTCATGAAGGGGATAAAATCTTCTGGAGCTTAAATCGTTAAGCTTAGTTAGATTTTTCCTAGAATTCCACTTTAACATGGCAGTTGTTGTTTTTCTGAGTTCCCCTATAACAGTTTTGTTTCATGTTGGTTCTGCCAGTAGATCAGTTTTCTTTCTGCTTCCTTAAACCATTAACCAGCCAAGCTGTCCAGTAAAGGTGGAAATTTCCGAGGTGGGGCAAACCATATAATTCCAACAGGGGTGCTTAAAATGGTCTGCTGTTATTCCTATGGCTAAAATCTTTATTTCAAAAGAAAGAAATCTATTGCTGTAACTGCATGTTATCTCTGAAGTTAGACTTTAATTTGTTGTCACATAATTAGGTTTAATATATTTTATTTCAAGCTTTAGAAGAGAGAGTGTCTCTCCCATCAAGGGTACAACAGTTTCAGAGGAAAAAGATTGAACACAGGTCAATATTACATGATACATAGATTTACATTATATGTTCAGTGGAAGGTCTCTGAGAGATGTACAGTTCCGTCTAAGGAGTACCATGTTATGACCTTGACAGGTTTAGTACCAAATTGAATATGCAAAGTCCCTCGACGGGATAAAAACTGACGGCTGAAATAGGGAAAAAAAGAAACAAAAGGGAAGTCGATAGAAAAATGGGGAAAAGGTGAAAAAGATAGAAAAAAGGACAAAAAGAGGGAAAGAGACAGAATCTGAGGTGTCCGGGTGTAGGCCATAGCCCGCACGTCCATATCATATTGGAGTGAGCTTTACCCACTATGGGTTCTGTGTAGAGGGGTTAGGAGCTGGAAAGTGGGGCCCTGTAAAGTGGAGGGCCTAAGATTACGTGTGTCCCTTCTCAGGTGAGAAAGCTATTCTGAAAAGATACAGAGTTTGAGTAGTGAATCCACGTACCCCAAAGTATTCTGTATTTTTCCCCCGTTTGCGTTTCTCTGGTGTGCATTTCCTCCATCAGCATGATGTCATTGACCGAGTCCACCCAATGGGTTATTGGGGGGACAGGAACCGACTTCCAGTGTTTAGAGATTACCTGCCGGGCTGCTGAAAGGAAAAATCTAAATAAATTAGCCTTTTGCGCTTTCACCGACCCAGATAGGATCGATAAGAGTGCTATTTTGGGTGAGGGGGGAAGTGTCTTGTCATAGATCCTGTTATATATTTGGAATATACGGTTCCAAAAGGGTTGGCATATGGGGCATTGCCACCATATATGGAAAAAAGTGCCTCTCTCTCCGTGACAGCGCCAACACAGATCGGAAGTGGTGGGAAAGATCCTATGCAGAGTAACCGGATCCTTATACCACCTGGATAGAATTTTGAATTTTTTTTCCTGGGCGTAAACTGAGATAGAGATTTGAAAGTGAACATAAAGGAGGTTTGCCATTCCTCTGGGGTGATTTCAGTCTCCAGGTCCCTAGACCACACTCTGGTATAAGTCGGGAGTTCTCCGTGCACATGGGATTGAATTTCACTATATAATAGAGACAGCATGTGGCATGGTGTATCCAAGAGGGAGCACAGTTCCTCAAAATATGTTAGTTTTCTGTGAGTTTGGCCTGAGGCATGAAGGAGGGTACTACACTTGTTTAAGCTAAGTGATGTGAGCCAATCCAATGGGGTTTCAGGGTTAGGGGCAGAGAGTAAGAACTTGCCAGTGGTGAGGTGAATGAAATCTCGGGCTGTAGGCCAGTTGGAATGTTCATGTGAACCACATGTCGAGGTCGAATTGCTGTTGGGAAGCATCAGGTTGTCAAAGAGAGAACTGAGTGGGCTAGGATCTGAAGACAGGGACCATGGTATACGGCAACGGTACCATATATTTAATAGAGCTTTAGTTAGAGGAGAGAGAGTCGGGAAAAAGTTGAATTTTTTATCGTAGCCCATAGTAGGGCTCTCAGGTCTATGGGTGATAAATCCTGTTCCACCAGATGTGTTGCTCTGGGGAAGGGGCGGGGGAACCACACCGGTATGCGAGAGAGAAGAGTGGCCGAGTGATAAAGTTCCAAGTTAGGGAGTCCCTCGTCTCTGTTTGATTTGGGGTGGCACAGGTTTTTATGTTTGAGCCTAGGTAGGTGGCGTTGCCACACAAATTGGACAGCCAGAGACCTGAGGGTCCTAAAGAATATAGCGGACAGTTGAATGGGGATCGTTTGGAAAACATATAAGAGTTTAGGCAAAATTTCCATCTTTAGGATGTTCATTCGGCCAAACCACGACGTTTGTAGGGGTTGCCATGTCTCTGCCAGTTTCCATATGGAGGTCAGCAAGGGGCTATAATTTAAGGAGTATAGATCGGAAAAAGAGCGAGGTATTTCAGTTCCCAGGTGTCTAATGGATCAGGGCTGCCATTTAAATGGAAAGTTAGATTGAAAGCTGGATAAAACCGGAGGAGGGAGTGATATGTTGAGGGCTCCCGTTTTGGTGATGTTGAGCTTAAAGTTGCTGTGGGTACCAAACCTCTGGAGTTCGTGCAGGAAGGAGGGAATGATTATATGGGGTTGTGTAATAAACAGGAGAAGATTATCGGCATAGAGCGATAATTTGAAATGGGCCGAGGGTGTTTGTATACCATGTATGGATTTGTTTTTACGTATTGCTTGGGCCAAGTGTTCCACTACTATGGCAAATAGGAGGGGTGACAAAGGGCACCCCTGCCTAGTGCCATTATTAATGGGGAAAGGGTCTGAAGTGATGCCATTGGCTAGTACATGAGTTTTGGGGGAGCTATCTAAGGACATCATTTTAGAGAGGAGGTTGGGGCTTATGCCTATTTATTGGAGCGAGTGTTGCAGGAAGGGCCAACTGACCCTGTTGAAAGCTTTATCTGCATCACATGCTAACAGACAGGAGGGGATGTGGAGAGTTTTAGCATAGGATATGAGATGGAGAGTTTTAGTAGTATTATCTCTTGCTTCAAGGTGTGATATGAAGCCCACTTGGTCGGTATGTATTATGTCGGGTAGCAAGGGGGCTAAACGATCTGCAATAATTTTTGAGTATAATTTAAGATCTACGTTTAATAAAGAGATCGGCCTGTAACTACCGCATTGGGTTAACTCTTTTCCCCGCTTAGGCAGCACCACTATGCGTGCTTGTAACATGGTGGCGGCCAGCGGGTGGTCTTCATCTATGGAGTTGAACGCTTGTGCTATTATGGACGCTATTTGGTGGGCAGATAGTTTATAAAACTGTGGAGTGTAACCATTGGGGTCCGGGCTTTTACCATTCTTAAGGTTTTTGATCGCCTTCAAAAAATCATCAGAGGTCATGGGTGATTCTAGCGTCTGAGCCTCTTGACCTGGCAAAATTGGGAAGGCCTTGTCATGTATGCAAGTGAGTAGATCTTCGGTAGAAGGGGTTGTAGATGGGGATGGGTTGGTTGGAGTTGTCAGGTTGTAAAGTTTGGAATAAAATTGTTTAAACTCATCTGCAATATCCGAGTTTTTGTGATGCTTGACATTCGTGGAAAAGAGTATATATGGAATGGGAGTTTTATATTGCTTTGGGTGAATCACTCGAGCTAAGTGTTTGCCACATTTATTGGCTTGCGTGTAATAAATGTGTATAATTTTGTTTCTGGCCGCCAACGAATGTTCAGCGAACAACTGTAAGAGGTCCCTGTGAGCGTTTGATTATTGTACCAGTGTTGTCATGTCGAGGGAGCGTTTATGTGATGCTTCTAATGAGGAGATGAGAGATAGAAGGCGTGTGATGTCGTGGGATCGTTCTTTCTTCAATCTCGCCTAAACTGTATAAGCGCGCCTCTTATGATGCATTTTAATGCCTCCCATTTGACAATGGGAGGTGTTTGATCATTGGCATGGTCTGTCACAAAATCTTTAATGGCTTTGGAGATGGCCCCTACGCAAGGTTTGTGGGATAGGAGATTATCATTAAGGCTCCAGGAGCTATTGGGCAATCTCCCTGGAAGACTCCCTAAGGACAGGTATAGGGGTGCGTGATCGGACCATACTTGCAGTCCTATAAATGAGTTTGGGTTAACTTCCAGCAAGGATTGAGATATGAGGAAGTAGTCAATCCTGCTATGGGATTTGTGGGCAGAGGAGAAATGAGTGTAACCCCTCTCGGGTGGATGTAATTTATGCCATATGTCTATTAAAGAGTGTTTAGTGAGGAGAGCTCTGAACTTAGTGAGAGTGGCGGGGAAATGGAAGACCTACCTGTAGATGAGTCCAGTCTCGGTATAAGAGAGGTGTTCAGATCTCCACCCAGGATCAGGTTGGCTGTGCCAAATGCTTCAAGGCGTGCCATCACAGAGGAGAGGAAGTGTAGTTGTTCCTGGTTTGGAAAATAAACATTAACAACAGTTAACACAGTGTGCATGTATTTCAATTTAAAAAATATATATAACATCCATGTGGATCTATGAGTGAGTCAAGGATTTCAGGTTGGAAAGACCTGTGGAACGCTAGGGACTCCCCTTTGGAGCGGGCTACGGAATTGGTGCTGTGGAACCATTTAGAGTAAAGTTTACTGCTAATAGTAGGGATAGTGTCAAGGCGAAAGTGGGTTTCTTGGAGAAACAGGATTTTAGTGTTCTTCTTATGAAAATGAAACAGGATTTGCTTCCTTTTCTCCGGCGTATTGAACCCTCTACAGTTAAGATATGCTACCTGTAGATTCAGGGGTGAAGCCATTGTATAAAAATTGGTGGAAAGAGTAGTTGGAGATAACGGGGCGGTCCCCAACCGGACACCGAGGAGATAAGTAGTAGTATATAGAGGAAAAAGAAGAAAGTGGACAGGTTATAGGACAAGAATAGGGAATCGTAGGGAGGGAAGAAGGATAAGGGTAAAAAAATAACAAACCACATTTCAATGCCAATGAAAACATGTCTTAATAATTGACTTAGGCAAAATGGTAGAAGGAGGTGGCAGTCCTGATTATGCATAGGGGTCAGTAAAATGGCCTCTAAAGAATGGGACCTTGGTGGGGTGTGTGAACGGGAGGGCTCCCCAGCATCTCTGCCAGGAATCAGAGGGGCTCGTAGGTAAGTATTTCTGCATAAGCCTCAGGTGTTGGATGCCCATGCGTTTAGAAGGTTAGGGAGGGGGTCTCCCCCCAAATCGTGTTTATGAATGACCCCCACTTAAGGACCAGTTTGTTCTTTCCCGAACCAAGAGTTTTGGAAGGTTGCAAGGGAATGTTCCAGTGCAGGTCATATATAGTTCCTGGGGGACAATGCAACAGGCAAAAGTCTCAAAAGTGGTTGAAATGATTGATTGGTCGATTGAACAGAGGTGTAGCCGATTCAACAAGGTCTATAGCTAAACAAAGTAGAAGCAGGAACATGAGCCCTTAGACCAGGGCCCGGAACAACTCAAAGAAAAAGGGTGTTGGGTAATGCCAGCAAGTGGGAAAAATCCTCCTTTCTAGAGGCCTTGCAGGGATCAGCCATCAGGTGATTTGGAGGTAGATGAAGAGATCATTTTCTTATTTTGGAGCGTGATTGCCAGCCAGTGGACAAGGGGAGTCCTGGGGTGGCGGCTCTTAAACGCCAATCTGGGATTGCAATTTGAGGCAGTTCAAAAGTCCCAAGGAACTTTGCCAGGTCTCCCAGAGTGTGCAGGATCGCTGATTTGCCACCTTTGGACACTGACAGGTATAACAGGAAGCCCCAGCGGTATTTGATGTGTCTGGTGTGCAGGGCGTCGGTCAGGGGTTTAAGGGCTTTTCGCATGGCCAAAGATAGTTTAGAGAGGTCTGCTAACAGCATTATAGGAGTTTCATTAAACATAATGACATCCTGGGTACGTGCTGCTTGCATGATATCCGCTTTGATTTTAAAGAAATGGATCCTGCATATGACGTCCCTGGGATAAGCTGGGTTCAGGTTGCGGGGTCACAGAGCCCGGAGGATGCGATTGATTTCAATCAGGGAATCTTTGGGCTTCTGTAGTAACTGCTTAAAGATGGACAGGGCTGCTGAATGTAGGTCTGTGGGTTCAATTGTCTCAGGCAGGCCACGGATGCGTATATTATTCCTGCTGCTTCTGTTCTCTTGGTCATCTAAACCGTAAAACAATTGTTGAATTTGATTGGTGTGTTCCTGTAAAATGGCATCCTGATAATTCAATTTGGTTACGGCCTCATCCACAGTGAGTTCAATGTCCTCCATGCGGTGGCCTATGCCCTTGCGTAGGTCAGAAAGTTCCTGTCTATATGTCCGCTCTAGCCTGGTCATGTAGGCCTCAAAATCATTCCTTTTTGGGAGGGCTTTGATGTAGGCCTCCATGTCCCAGCCATCCCTTGAGGAGTGGGATATGGGAGAGGGGCTCCTGGATCTGAGGGAGCCGTGCTCAAACTCCAGAGGAGGGTGAGCCCTCTGCCTGGTCTTGGCTCCCTAGGGAGTGTGTGAGCTGGAGGAAGGTGGTGGTGCCATCTTGGCTGCAGGGGAGCCCTTGTGCTGGCTAGAGCGGGTGAAAAACCCCCCGATTTACCCCTACCTGTGGGACCCGCCGGTTCCCCTACCTTCCCCCTCCTTTCTCTTCCCCATGGAAGTTGGTAGCCACGATGATCGGTGCTGTTGAAGTGGTGATTTAGCTGTTCGGAGCGGGAGCTGGAGTCAGACGCGCCTTACCTCTCCATGCGCCAGGCCACACCCCGTTGTCACATAATTAAAGTCATGACCAACTAAGATTACAGGGTGACAATGCCGTCTATTATATAAAGTGGAAAAATAATCACTGTACTGGCAGGATCAATGGACAGCAAAACTATGTTACGGAGCAACTCAGAAAAACAAAAACTGTTGTGTTAATGCTAGTGACATACTGCATCATATGTAGTTTTTTATTTTGCCCATAAAATAAAAGTATTAAATTAAAGTAT
The DNA here is from genome assembly GCA_018402905.1 of Glandirana rugosa. Taxonomy (NCBI): domain Eukaryota; kingdom Metazoa; phylum Chordata; class Amphibia; order Anura; family Ranidae; genus Glandirana; species Glandirana rugosa. The sequence goes on along the minus strand of BLSH010215857.1, from coordinate 386,808 downwards.
ATCTAAACCCAAAACCAAAAACATAATATATTGAAGCTTACTAGTCCTTGGTGTGGTAGTTGCATTTGTTTTCTTTTTTTCCCGAGCTTCTTTTAATTTATTTTTACCTGGTGATCCTGCCAATAGCACACTTCCTATCCATGGGTGGTTACGTCACCCCTCCACTGTATCTATGTAGGGTTTTCACCCTTGGCAGCTCTTGTGACATGGACTACAAACATGGCTTTATTTTCATTACATGAGGTGGTAGGGCAATAGATAGTTCATAGAAGATAGATAGAAAAGAACATATTATTTTGATGCATCTCACAGGAAGTGACAAGGACTTGGCATTTCTGGCAGGATCAACAGGTATTTTATGTATGTACTGAAAATATTCTTAGCTTGAAAACAAAGAAAATGAATACATCCAGCACATCTAAGGATCACCGGGATCACAGCTCACCTTCCCTGTGTCCCTATATCTGGAACTGCATTGTTATCAGAGTAGATCAACCTCTTGCCCCAGTCTTCTATCCATTGGCTTTAGTTTTATTGATCTTTTATGGCTCTTTCAGGTTCTTTGCCCCAAACTCAAAGTGCCTTTTGCACAATGTTAGTGTGATGGCTAGCCAGTTGATGGAGGTTAGGGGGGGTCAGCAAAAGACTTTAGCCTGGGGGGCAAGAAGCAAAAAATAAGGTTTTGATAGCAAGGAGTCTAACGTGTACATCTGTGTATTTCAGAAACTCTAAAATTGACTCCCTACATCTTTTTTTTTTTTAAGGGAAAATAAATGTGTAACTACAGTATATTGAATGAAAATGTATTGCTCTTGTAATGCATGAGTTGATTTGTTGTTCTTTCTTAATTACATCTATGCAAGACTGAGACTACAGTCAAATATTTCTAAAACATGCATTACCCTGAATTAATTTGACTTCAGCTTTTTCCATATCACAAATGTCATGTATTACAAAATAAACAAAAGAAAAATGTCAAGCATCAGTGAAAAATTCAAATAAAAATGTCAGATATTAAAAAAATAAACACAAATAAATTCCCTAAAAGGAAAGCATGTGTCTTGGTTTTCCAGATTACGAGGCACATAATACAGCCATTAATATTAGTACAAAATGTGTCTTATAAAGGGTTTCCACTCAAATCAAGTGATTCAGTGCTGCCTCCTAGTAGCAAAATGAAAAAAAAAAGTACTTTGCTCCTTCCCCTATAAGCTCCCAAACCTGGGGGGGTGCTTAGCCTGGGGAGGTGGCAATGGGAACAAGTGTGACCGCCCCAGAGGAGCATCTAGCAAAGTGAGTGCTTTGTTTCAAGTAATACAAGAATCCTGAAAAGAGAGGGGTGGCATTTGCACAGATTTGCTATACAGTCGGTCATTATTTTTTTTTAATTGCATAACCATGCAAAATGCTGCAGCCGACAGTATCACATTTTTAAAACCTTTTGTGGTGTCCATGGATAACATCATGGAGGTTTCCACTGTGGGATTGTGGGATACGTACTGTATTCATATGAAGTATTAGTTCTCACACTAAAGACAGAGGTTATGCATGAACCTGTGCAGGGTCATGCCACATGCTCCGTGTTTGAACACAAACAAAAACTGCTCACACAGGAATGTGAAGATTTCCTCAACTGTAGGCTTACAGGGCAATAAATGGTACCGTGAAACTACATGATTAACACACATTTTATGCAGGTAAAAAACAAAACGTGCAAGTAGCAAGGTTTATAATCCCATAAATAGTGTTTAAAAGCACAAAATAAACTTGTGCTGTTAATAATTATAATATATAACACCATAGATTGCTGAACAAGAGAGTATAAAAGTGCCTTAGGCAAGCAGGAAGGATTTTTTTTTCTTATTGGAACAAATTGGACCATGCTTTATAAGCATTATTTTCTTCCTCTGGATGAGCTGCAAGGTTCTGGGGAATTTATTTATTTTTAACTCTGGAACTTGATGGACATATATTTTTTTTTTCAAGTAATAAAGAATTATTGACTGGTGTTAATGTGAGTGAATACAAAAAAATGCACTTAGAGAAAAAAAAATCCTCTGATAGAATACAATACAGGGGTGCCCAGTTAGCCAGAACTACAGAGGGAAATTTTTCAGGTGTTCTTATTTCAGATAATTTAAAATAAGCAAACAGTGGAAACGCAAACAGAAATCTGGGGTTCATCACTAGAGGGAATACTAGCAGGAGAAAAGAGGTCCTGATTCCACTATATAGATCTTTAGTTATCAATAGAGGTATCGACAGGAGGTGAAAGGCGGTCCTGATTCTCCTATATAGATCTTTAGTTATCACCAGAGTGATCACCAGCAGGAGGAAGAAGGTCCTTATTCTTCCATATAGACTTCTGTCATTATTAGTGGGATCACCAGTAGAATAAAGAAGGCCCTGATTCCTCTATATGGAATTTAGTTATCACTAGAGGGATCACCAACAGGAGGAAGGAGGTCCTGATTCATCTACATAGAACTTTAGTTATCACTAAAGGGATCACCAGCAGGAGAGTGGATGTCCTAACTTCTCAATATAGACATTTAGTTATCAATAGAGGTATCACCCACAGGAGAAAGGAAGTCCTGATTCCACTATATAGATTTGTAGTTATCAACAGAGAAATCACCACTATGAGGAAGAAGGTCCTGAAATGTAGATTTTTAGCTATCACTAGACCTGGCAGGGATGTCAAACTGGCGGCCCTCCAGCTAGGGCCACCAGTTTGACACCTGTGCAGCAGGAGGAAGGAGGTCCTGATTCTCCTCTATATATCTTTAGTAGAGTTGAGCGAACACCTGGACGTTCGGGTTCGGCGGGTCCGGTCGAACTTCGGGAAAAAGTCCAGGTTCGGCACCAAACATTACCCGAACTTTATACCGGACCCCGAACCCCATTGAAGTCAATGGGGACCCAAACTTTTAGGCACAAAAATGGCTGTAACAAAGTCCTGGCAAGTGCTAGAGGGCTTCAAAAGGAAGTAAAAAGGGGTAAGAGTAGGGTAAGTGCCCTACAAAAAAATGGATATAGGGAAAATAAATTAAAACCAAATAAAAAAAAATGGGAAGGGGGGGTGGATGTGGAGTAGGAGCCTAGAGGTTGACAAGCCGTGACCGTGGCAGTGTAAATGGAAGTGGGGGTGGTAGAGGAGGAGGAGGAGGTAGCCAACACTGTTTTTTTTTTTGTTTGTTTATAATTGGGGTAGCCCCCAAAATATTGAGGCATATTCAAGAAAACAAGTATACGAATGGCTTTGTGAGTCCGGTCTAAATGTTTATTCTGCACAAGATAGAGACAAGTCTTGTGGGATCCATGCCTGGTTCATTTTAATAAAGGTTAACTTGTCCACGTTGGCTATGGACAAATGGCTGCGCTTGTCTGTGATAACACCCCCTGCCGTGCTAAACACACGTTCAGATAATACACTGGCTGCAGGGCAGGCCAGCACCTCCAAGGCATAAAGGGCAAGCTCAGGCCATGTGGCCAATTTGGAGACCCAGAAGTTGAATGGGGCAGACCCATCAGTCAGTACGTGTAGGCGTGTGCACACATACTCTTGCACCATGTTGCTGAAATGCTGCCTCCTGCTAAGACGTTGTCTATCGGCTGGTGGTGCTGTTTGTTGTGGCGGGCTGCTGACAAAGCTTTGGCACATTTCGGCCATGCTAACCCTGTCTTCTGAGGTGCTGGCGGTGGCACAGCTGCATTGGTGGCCTCTTCCTCCTCCTCCTCTGCCTTCGCCTTGTGCTTCCACTGAGCCCCCGGTGTCATTTGGGAATGCCCTCAGCAGCGCCTCTACCAGTGTGCGCTTGTAGTCGCGCATCTTCCTCTCACGCTCCAGTGAGGGAATTAAGGACGGCACGTTGTCCTTGTAACAGGGATATAGCAGGGTGGCCACCCAGTAATCAGAAGAAGCTACAATGTGGGAAACTCGGCTGTTGTTGCGCAGGCACTGCAGCATGTAGTCGGCCATGTGTGCCAGGCTGCCCAGAGGCAAAGACAAGCTGTCCTCTGTGGGAGGTATATCATCTGTGTCCTCTGTATCCCCCAGCCATGCTCCAGTGATGCCCACGAGCTGCGTTGGGTGCCACCCTGCTGCGATTCCTCCTCATCTTCCTCGTCCTCCAGAACTGTGCCCTGGCTTGAATATTTTTGACCTGGCCTATGCTGGTGCAGGAACCCACCCTCTGAGCCACTTGCGAATGACTGGCTTGATAACCGTGGAAATGACCCCTCTTTCTCCTCCTCATCCTCCTGTGCCACATCCTCTTCCATCATGGCCCGAAGTGTTTATTCAAGGAGACATAGAAGTTGGATAGTAACGCTGAGAACAGCGTCATCGGCACTGGCCATGTAGGTGGAGTACTCAAAACACCGCAATACGCTACACAGGTCTCTCATGGAGGCCCACTCGGTGGTGAAGTGTTGTTGTTCCGCAGAGCGACTGACCCGTGCGTGCTGCAGCTGAAACTCCACTATTGCCTGCTGCTGCTCGCACAGTCTCTCCAGCATGTGCAAGGTGGAGTTCCACCTTGTGGGCACGTCGCATATGAGGCGGTGAGCGGGAAGGCTGAAGTTCCGCTGCAGCGCAGACACGCGAGCAGCAGCAGGGTGAGAATGCCGAAAGTGCTCACAGACGGCCCGCACTTTATGTAGCAGCTCTGACATATACGGGTAGTTTTTTAGAAAATGCTGTACAACCAAATTCAGCACATGCGCCAGGCAAGGGATGTGCGTCAAACTGGCTCGGCCCAGAGCCGATACAAGATTTCGGCCATTGTCGCACACCACCAGGCCGGGCTTGAGACTCAGTGGCAACAACCACTCATTGGTCTGTTGTTCAATGCCTGTCCACAGCACCTGCGCAGTGTGGGGTTTATCCCCCAAACATATCAGTTTTAAAACAGCCTGCTGTCATTTCCCCCTGGATGTGCTGATGTTGGTGGTGAAGGTGTTATACTGAGCGGATGAGTAGGTGGTCAAGGAGGAGGAAGCACAGTAGGAGAAGGAGGCAACAGGAGGCAAAGAGAAATGCCCTGCAATCCTCGGTGGTGGAAGGACATGCGCCAAATGGCTAGCCGGCTCAGGCCCACCCGCCACTACATTTGCCCAGTGTGCAGGTAGCGAGATATAGCGTCCCTGCCCATGCTTACTGGTCTACGTATCAGTGGTTATGTGGACCTTGCCACAGATGGCGTTGCGCAGTGCACACTTGATCTTGTCCCCGACTTGTTTGTGCAGGGAAGGGATGGCTCGCCTGGAAAAGTAGTGGCGGCTGGGAACCACATACTGTGGGACAGAAACCGCCATCAGGTTTTTGAAACTGTCAGAAGAACAGCATTTCAAAAGCCAGGAATTTTGAAATTCTGGCATTCAGGGCCAGGGATCGCGGGTGAGTAGGGGGGTACTTTCTCTTTCTCTCCAGTGTTTGGGAGATGGAGAGCTGTAAGCTTGCATGGGACCGTGTGGAAATGCTTGGGGATGGTGGCGGACATGGTGACGTTGCTGTCATATCATCTGTTTGCTGGGTGGCAGGTGACACTGTCACTGTAGAAGTGGAGGAAGAGGCCGAGGCAGCAGCAGAAGAGGAAGCAGGAGGAGGCCGAGACCTTTCTTGGATTTTGAGGTAATTATTTCAATGCAGCTTGTGCTTGAATTTAGATGCCTGGTCATGGGGGTTGTGCTCAGGTTGAGAACATTTATGCCCCGGCTCAGACTATCATTGCACAGCTTGCAAACCACTCGTGTCTTGTTGTCAGCACATTGTCTGAAGAACTGCCATGCGGGGGAACGCCTTTGAGCTGCCTTTGGTCTGCTAGGTCTCTGGGTGCGGTGGGTAGTAGCAGGCATACTGTCTAGGGGACGCTCGCTCCGCTTTTGCAACCTGCTTCCTCTTTTGCTGTGCTGTTGCCTCTGTGCGACCACCACCTCTTCCTCCAAACTGCACACGTCACTCGCATGACCCTCATTCCATGTGGAGTCTAGGACCTCATCATCCTCCACATCATCTTCCACCCACTCTTCACCACTGCCCTCCTTGTCAGTCTGCACACTGAGGAAAGCTGCAGCAGTTGGCACCTGTGTTTCGTCATCATCAGAGACGTGCTGCGCTGGTTTTTCCATGTTCTCATCCTGCAACAGAAGTGGTTGGGCATCGGTGCACTCAATGTCTTCCACTTCTGGGGCAGCGCTATGTGGATGGCCCACGGAAAGCACACCAGGAGAGTCATCAAAAAGCATAAGAGTCTCTTGCATGACTTGGGGCTCAGACTGCTTGGCTAATTTACAAGGGGCTGAGGTCAAAGACAGATGGCCATGGGGTTCAGGAGTGCTGTCATCAAGGGACCGGGAGGGAGACAATGTGAAGGAACTGGAGGCATTGTCAGCCACCCAATCTACTATCACCTGTACTTGTTCTGGCCTCACCAATCGTTGAGGGGCATTCTGGTCTACCATATACCGGTGAAGGTTATGTTGGCTACCTGAGGAAGGTGTTTCCCTTGTGCGTGTAGCTGGCACACCTCAACCACGTCCTCTCCTTCCAACAGGTGGTTCACCAACACCACCAACACCAGTAGCACCAGCATCACCAGCAGCTCCATGACCACGTCCCTTACTTGCTCTCCTCATTGTGCCCGCAAATGTACTATGTAGCCCTATGTAAGTATTTATTAATACCAATTAATACCTTTTTTTTTTTTTGAAAACACCAACGTAGACTGACTTTTTATTTTGGTGCAAGAAATGCACCACTCACACCAACAGCTGGAAGCTCTCCCTTTAGAACTAGGAGATGATTTTTGAACAATAATCTGTCACTTACAGCAACAACTAGAACCTCTCCCTTTAGAACTAGGAGATGATTTTTGAACAATAATCTGTCCCTCTAAGCAACAGCTGGAAACAAGTTTTTAGTAGAGGATCAAGATTTCCCTCTCCAAGATCGACAACGACATTCACTGT
>BLSH010215857.1:363230-379569 GCA_018402905.1 Glandirana rugosa | reverse complement strand
CTCTCGAAGGTCCTTTAGAACTAGGAGATGATTTTTGAACAATAATCTGTCCCTCTAAGCAACAGCTGGAAGCTCTCCCTTTAGAACTAGGAGATGATTTTTGAACAATAATCTGTCACTTACCGCAACAACTAGAACCTCTCCCTTTAGAACTAGGAGAGGATTTTTGAAAAATAATCTGTCCCTCAGAAGCCTCTACCTAGTGCAGTCAGATTGTTCTGTAATGCAGGGTTTGATCTGCAATCTATCACTCAAAGCAGCAATTTACTCCACAATCAGTTTGTTGTGTACGATCGTAACGATCATTGTGTAATGCAGGGTTTGATCTGCAATCTGTCACTCAAAGCAGCAGTATGTGAAATCTCAGATTACTCCACTATCAAATCGTTGTGTAATGCAGTCTGTCCCTCAGAGCAACAGTATTAGTAATCTCAGGATGCAGGATCAGATGTTAAAATGTCTGCAATCTGTCCCTCACAAAAACGCTGGCAGCTTCCTCTCCCTATACTAGTCAGAGTCTCAGAGAGCATGTGACTGCAGCATCAAGTGACCCCAGGCTGGGTCACATGATGAACTAGCCATTCACAGCCATGCCATTAGTAGGCATGGCTGTGATGGCTTCTAAGGGCAAACCAGTGAAACGCTTGTTGATTGGCTGCCCTGCAGCTATTCAACATGCGTGATCAACTATCAGAACCCAGAACCCGAACGTTTTTTGAAATGTCCATGTTCTGGTCCAGGTCCCGGACACCCCAAAGTTCGGTACATACCTGAACGTTACAGTCCGGGTTCGCTCAACACTAATCTTTAGATTTCGCTAGAAGAATCACCAGCAGGGGGATGGAGGACCTAATTCCTCTACAGAGAACATTAGTTATAACTAGAGGGATCACCAGCAGGAGGGAGAAGGGCCTGATATATAGATCTTTACTTAGACCTCATTGACAATACTATGTCCAGTTCTGGAGACCTAATTTACAAAAAGATATTGATACAATTGGAGTCCAGAGATTGGCAAATAAAATGGTGGAAGGTCTGAAGGATAAATTATATCAGGAAGTCGTGAGTCAGTCAACAGTAAGTGAATTTAACCACTTCAATACCAGCACTTAGAACACTTCCCGCCCAGACCAATTTTCACCTTTCAGTGCTGTTGCGATTTGAATGAGAAGGCAGTACAGATTGGCACTGATGAGGTGGCACTGATAAGGTTGCACTGATGATGGGGAACATATGCAGCACTGATGGGCGGCACTGATAAGCAACACTGACGGGCACTGATACGTGGCACTGATATGCGGCACTGATGGACACTCATAGGCGGCACTGATAGGTGGCACTGGGCACTGATGGGCACTGATAGGTGGCACTTTTAGGTGGCACAAGTGGGCACTGATAGGTGGCACAGGTAGGCACAGGTGCTCACTGATAGGTGGCACTGGTGGGCACTGGTGCATACAGCACTGTTAGGGATGGCACTGGCAGACATCACATATAGGCACAGTGCCATCCCTACAGTGCACTATATTGCCCTTACCTGGTGGTCTAGTGGGGGCTCCCTGGTGGTCCTGGGTGGCCTCCATGTTCCCTCCCTGGTGTTCCTGGGCGACTTCCTTGCGGTGTCCGGGGGGTCTCCCTGGTGGTCCTAGGCAGGCTGCCTTCCCTGGTGGTCCAGTGAGGTGATCCTGAGGGGGCTGCACTGATAAACGTTCAGCGCAACCCCCCCGGTCAGGTGAGCAGCCGATCGGCTCTCCGCTGCTCAGGTCTGCAGAGCTGAGCAGAGGAAAAGCCGATAAACGGCTCTTCCTATTTACACTGTGATCAGCCGTGATTGGTCACAGCTGATCACATGGTAAAAGGCTTCAGATGGAACCCTTTTACCTCGGTGGGTAATGCAGTGGGACTGGCTGACCCACGGCACCACCGATCACCGCGATGCGCGGATTATCATGAGGACGTCAATATTAGTCAAGTTAATGAACCACCCACCTGGACGTCATTTGTCAATACGCCGGGCGGGAAGTGGATAAACATGCTTGGGACGCACATAGACATATAGTTAGACAAAAGGGTTACAAAAAAGGGACAGACTTGGCAAACCACTTGGTATTTTTCTGCCCTAATTTTTATATATTTCTTTTTAGTTATACATTTTCAAACTGAAAAAATGTGTTTATTATAATGATAAGTAAAACCAGGCACAGCTTTCCAGGTTTTCATGTTAATGATGACTAAACTACACCTTCTGAGCAATGTCCATGCTATATAAATCACACCTACTTTTTGGCAGCATAGCACAAGGTAAGGTCTTTTTATCAGTTATTCTAGTGTGGTGGAGGTGTGACTGGAAATTTGCTTTTCTGAAATATGATTCATCTTTATTGGTTTACTTATTCTCTGACTGCATGTCTGACTGTAAACCTTCTCTGATGATACATACATGTATATATTGGCTTTTTAGTGAGAGTGAACATGTCAGTGGTCCAAAGCACTGCTTTATTTGTTTGATTTCTCTTTGTCTAAAGAGACATATAGGTTATTGTAGCGCTAACCCCTGAAGGGGCTACTGGAAATATACAGGTCTCCTTTTCCTGTCCAGAGGTTGCCTGTCCAGTTTCCAGTCTCAGAAATACATAAACAAATTCAGACTCTACTAAAAAGATACTCAATACTCAAAGACACATAAATCTTAGGTGACAGCTTCCTAAAAAATCCTTGTTCCAGCAGTGTTAGCTCTATAATAGCAGCCTCAAAATGATGCTGAAGAAAGAGGGGACAGCCAGTCAATCTGAGACCCTATACGAGCAGTCACAGTCCTTAAGTAGCAACCTCTGGTGTATCTTCCTTGATGAGCTGTTTTCTACCTGGAGCTTCAGTCAAAATGCACCCACCTCTCCAGCCAAGCTTCTACAGGTAGTGTATTCCAACAAATTTCCTTAAGCCAAGCTTTCTTCAGGCCCTCAGCTATAGCACCTGCTGAGTAGCTCTTCTGTATCACACAGGCTGCCTCTCAGGGGGGGGGGGACAACCCTGGAGAGAGAGTTCTGATCAGATCCTCTCAAACATTTATCTTCTCTCTTCTCCCCAACCACACTTTCTGGGCTATCCTCCCAGGGATTGACCAGGGTCCAATAAATATTTATAACCCAGTAGTTAATTCTCCTATTTTTATGGACTATTCTACCAAAGGCAGGCAGAAGCAATCGGCCCCCAGGTTTAGGGATAAACCTGCTCAGACTTTAAAACTAAATTGCAGCTAGGTTGGTTACAGCAAAACCATATTGTAAATTTAGCCAGCCCAGGGCAGGGGACCTACACCAATTTGACCTGTAAATGGGAAAGCTTCATAGACATCCACTATTTATGAATATTTATTTTCCAGATGGATCATAAGTGTTTTACTTTTAAGCACTGCATAAAATGTTGGAGCTACATAAGTTAGTAAATAAAATCATTTTATGGGTATCTGCCTAAGGTATGCTCTGAGAAACTCTGATATTGGTAATCGTAAAAATGAATAAATAAATATATAAATACGCTCCATATAACACACATACTGTGTAAAATATAATTTATATTTGCATGGTGCTGTCTTCCTGCCCATTTAGCACTCTAGGTATTAAAGAATAGATAAATATATTGATATATGTGAGCAGCACATATAGTTCATCCATTGTTTTGCCGCTAGCTTAGTTTCTTTATTCCAGCAATGTGACTGTTATGTGATGGCCTGAAACGGTTTTATGATAGAATATTTGCCTAGGAAATGAGACTGCATTAATGGATGACCTTTGGCTAAAGGCATTATGTTTGCTAGAAACTCATGGAAGGCTGAAAACAAATAAATAAACTATACTTAAAAGACATGAATAAACAGTTAGAAAGGAAATATAATCATAAATGAAATGTGAAATTCAGATCATTTAACATTTACATTAAACAAGAAGGTTCACTGTTATTGCTAACAGGATTTAAAAAAAAATACTTTGTAGGGATTAACATTTTATCAATCTATCTATCTATCTAAACATTGATTTCAGGGCTATCTATTACTATTGCTTGGGTTCATGAATTGTGTGATTTTGTTTTCAAACAAGACCTTATTGATTTGCACTAAAACAGAACTGTGGCCATGCAATGGACATTTACATTTAAATGCATGTATTTACGCTTCAATAACATTAAATATCCTTTAAAACAAACTCTCAATAACCTTGGTGTCTGCAGGCATCGTGCATCAATTCATTCTTAGGCAAAACAAAACAAGGTCACTGTCCACCACTTATAACTGGCCACTACAGCAAGGAGCCATGGAGGGGCATCCACAAACAAAAAACAAAGAATTCCAAGCTCAACTTACCGACCAGTCTGTCGCCAAACAAATTCACCTGTCTAACAGTAGCGTTTAAAAGGCAGGGGATTGGTTACACACATTTGCAAGTGCATGCATAAGCTGCAGGCCCCGTCAAGGCTCCCTGTATACTGCAGACCTAACTCTATATATGAGAGGCTTCACAATGGAAGCACATGCAATTTAATGGATAGATGGAGGACAGGTGCATCAATTCATTCTTAGGCTTCTTGCACATAAGACACCTAAAACGGCATTCAGACATTTTTTTACTGATCTAAATGCAGCCCAATGGTTTAATAGGCCTATACATCAGTAATGTGTGCAAGTACCCTAAAAGTTTGCACCAGAAGCAATTTCATTTTCTTTTCAGCAGCCAGACTCATTCTGAGCTCACATTCCCAGAAGACAAGTGGTGACTTGCTAGTCTTCTAATCTCTAAAGTAAGTGCAGAGCAAGTGCACAGCAAGAGGGGAGAGAGCGGAGTGCTGATACTCAACTTGGACAACTTCAATGTTTCTCTTGTGATCTTTGAGGACTACATAGTGGCTTCAGGTACAGATGTCAGCGAGCAAAGCTTATTTACTGCTTATTATGAAAATGTAAATATTTGGCCACAAGTTCTGCTTGTTTTTTCTCCCCTTCCCCATCCTCCTTTTTCCCCTTTTTTAACTTTCCCATTTTTCTTTCTCTATACTAGACCAGGAAGCATCATTATCAAATATGAATAAGCATTTTTACACATTTTTTCTTTATCTAAAGTAAATGCAGAGCAGGTGCACAGGAGTGAGGAAGAAAGCAAAGAGCTGATATCCAATTTGGACAGCTCTGGTGTTTCTCTTGTGATCTTTGTGGATGAATTACTCCACAGCGGCTGCAGTTAGAGGTCAGTGAGGACTTTTTTTGTACATGTATGTATTGCTTGTTATGAGTTTGTAAATATTTAATAGTCCAGACAAGCTACAAGGTCAACTTTTTTTCTACCCTTTCCCTACTTTGTTGTCATCTTCTTATTTCCCATTTTTTCTTTTTCTAATTGCCATTTCTCTGGTATAGACCAGAAAGAATCATTATCAAAAATAAATAAACCTGTTTAATAACTGTTCTTTCTCATTTTTCCCTCACTCTCTTGTTCTCTCTCTCCCATATATATTAAATATTTACAAAAATGTGAGGGGTGTACTCACTTTTGTGAGATACTGTATATATATATATATATATACAGTATCTCACAAAAGTGAGTACACCCCTCACATTTTTGTAAATATTTTATTATATCTTTTCATGTGACAACACTGAAGAAATTACACTTTGCTACAATGTAAAGTAGTGAATGTACAGCTTGTATAACAGTGTAAATTTGCTGTCCCCTCAAAATAACTCAACACACAGCCATTAAAGTCTAAACCGCTGACAACAAAACTGAGTACACCCCTAAGTGAAAATGTCCAAATTGGGTCCAAAGTGTCAATATTTTGTGTGGCCACCATTATTTTCCAGCACTGCCTTAACCCTCTTGGGCATGGAGTTCCCCAGAGCTTCACAGGTTGCCACTGGAGTCCTCTTCCACTCCTCCATGACGACATCATGGAGCTGGTGCATTTAAGAGACCTTGCGCTCCTCCACCTTCCATTTGAGGATGACCCACAGATGCTCAATAGGGTTTAGGTCTGGAGACATGCTTGGCCAGTCCATCACCTTTACCCTCAGCTTCTTTAGCAAGGCAGAGGTCGTCTCCGAGGTGTGTTTGAGGTCGTTATCATGTTGGAATACTGCCTTGCGGCCCAGTCTCCAAAGCGAGGGCATCATGCTCTGCTTCAGTATGTCACAGTACATGTTGGCATTCATGGTTCCCTCAATTAACTGTAGCTCCCCAGTGTCAGCAACACTCATGCAGCCCCAGACCATGACACCTCCATCACCATGCTTGACTGTAGGCAAGACACACTTGTCTTTGTACTTGCCACCACACACGCTTGACACCATCTGAACCAAATAAGTTTATCTTGGTCTCATCAGACCACAGAACATGGTTCCAGAAACCCATGTCCTTAGTCTGCTTGTCTTCAGCACACTGTTTACAGGCTTTCTTGTGCATCTTTTTTAGAAGAGGCTTCCTTCTGGGACGACAGCCATGTAGAGCAATTTGATGTAGTGTGCGGCATATGGTCTGAGCACTGACAAGCTGACCCCCCACCCCTTCAACCTCTGCAGCAATGCTGGCAGCACTCATACGTCTATTTCCCAAAGACAACCTCTGGATATGATGCTGAGCACATGCACTCAACTACTTTGGTCGACCATGGCGAGGCCTGTTCTGAGTGGAGCCTGTCCTGTTAAACCGCTGTATGATCTTGGCCACCATGCTGCAGCTCAGTTTCAGGGTCTTGGCAATCTTCTTACAGCCTAGGCCATCTTTATGTAGAGTTATAACAATACATTTAACACATCTGTTCCCCATTCACACATGAGACCTTGTAACACTAACAAGTCATATGACACCGGGGAGGGAAACAGGCTAATTGGGCCCAATTTTTATTTTTACATTTTCACTTAGGGGTGTACTCACTTTTGTTGCCAGCAGTTTAGACATTAATGGCTGTGTGTTGAGTTATTTTGAGGGGACAGCAAATTTACACTGTCATACAAGTTGTACACTCACTACTTTACATTGTAGCAAAGTGTCACTTCTTCAGTGTTGTCATATGAAAAGATAGAGTAAAATACTTACAAAAATGTGAGGGGTGTACTCACTTTTGTAAGATACTGTATATATATATATATAGAGATCGATGGACATTATGTTTCACCTCGCATGTGTTCACTTTCAGGAAGCTAAGGTGGAATCCGGTCAGGGTTTTACCAGCCACCTTGCCAGGGTTGGTCCTGGCCCAGATTTTGCGGTCTACTTATCTCCATCAACAGGCAGTATAAAGGAAGCAGACCTGAATCAGATAATGGCTCTGACCTGGGACTCAGGAGCCATCAAGCCTGAGAAAGCCCGTGAATTGAACTTTGATTTGTGACTAAAAAAAGGTTTGCATTATCTTTGTTTTGTGGGTGACTGGGAAAAGCCCTTCCCCTCTGAGTTAGGTAACTGAACCATGTATTAAAAGCCCAGCAGCAGGAAACCAACCGGCAAGTTGCAGAGGTAGCAGCAGGAGGCAAATCGTCAGTTTGTGGAGGCCCTGGTGGAGTTAAAGAAGGGGCCCGCAAGTCCTTTGCCGGTGGAACGGAAAATGGTGCTTGCCAACAATTTCCTGCAGAAGATGACAGCTGCAGATGATGTGGAAGCGTACCTCACAACTTTTGAAAGAGTCACTGTTCGATAAGAATGGAAAAAAGAGCAATGGGCATGACTGCTAGTGCCATTTCTGACAGGAGAACCCCAAAAGGCCTATTATAACCTGGAACCAGATGCTGCCCAGGATTATGAGACACCGAAAGCCGAGATGCTTGCACGCATGGGCGTCACCATTGCAGTCTGGGCTCAAGGGGCGCATTGGTGGTCATACAGTACTGACAAGCGGCACCCTCCCAAATGTTTGACTTAATACACCTCACCAAGAGATGGCTGCAGCCAGAGACTTTGCCAGGCTCTAAGATGTGGTCATGGACCATTGTTTATGGGTGCTCCTTGCCACTTTAAGAAAATGGGTCAGCCATGGGGACCCTAAGACTGCATACCAGCTGGTGAACCTGGTGGAGAGATATACTGCTGCCGAGGACTTGTTTCACCCATCCGTGCCTCACTCCAATGTCTCTAGGGATGAAAAATCGCCCAGAGGATCCAATAAGACTGTTCCAGGGTTCAAGGGGGTGGGGAAAAATTACAAGACTGTTGCTACAAATAATGAGACTATGGGCTCGGGACCTGGAGACTGGCCAAATAGGTCAGAAAGGTCTCTGAGGCCATTTAGAGGACTGGGTACAGAAAATATAAAATGTTATTTATTGCTGCCATGCGTTTGGTCATATTGCTGCTAACTGTTCCCTAAATTAACAAGCAATGCAATGTGATAATGCTTACTTGAAAAAGCGCATGTCTCTGTTTGCACAGGGGGCATGTACTGCAACATGTCAGGAATGCATTGAAGAACATATGTGTGTGATTTCAGTTGATGGAAAGCCAGTCACAGCTCTGCTAGATTCTGGTAGTGGGGTGACATTAGTCAAAGGTGATTGTGTAAATCCTACAAACTTACACCCTAGCACCATTGGGGTTATTTACATACAGGGTGACACATGTGACTACCAAACTGCTGTGGTTGAGATTTATACCCCTGGGCATAGTGACACATTCAGTGGGGGTGGTACCCTCACTGCTGCATAAAGCCCTAGTGGGGAGAGATTTTCCCCACTTTTGCAGTTTATGGGAAAACAAAAGGGGCCGGGAGGACAGAGCTCCTCCTGCTGAGGAAACACGGGTACTCACACCAGACCCTTTTGATTACCAAATTAAAAAGAAAACTGTTGGCGTGTCCTAGGAAGAGGAAGATCCTTTTCCTTTTTTGTAATGGCTGGGGAGCAGGAGGAGCTGGAATCCAGCCCCCAACTGGAGGTTAATGAACAAGAAATTATCTTTGACTCTAATAGTGAGAGTGGACAGAATGTGGTGCCTAACTTAGAGGTCAGAAAAGATGATTTTTGTACGGAACAGCTAAAAGATGCCAAACTCAACTGAGCCAGAGAAAACATTAAAATGATAGATGGGAAACCTGTTGAACCTAATATAGGGGTGTCTTTTCCCTACATGGCTCTTAAAAATAACTTGCTGTGTCAGGTGGTAAAGCAAGGGGAGGAGGAGGTAGAGCACCTAGTGGTTCCCAAACCCTATCGCTGGATGGTATTAGATTTAGCCCATGGTCATATAATGGGGGGGGGACATCTGGGTATAGAGAAGACCAAGGAGAGAATAACCCAGAGATTCTTTTGGCCCGGTATCACACTGGAGGTACATTGTCTGATGAGTCCGGTAATAGCAGAGGAGGGCCTCTGCTTACGTATCTGACTCGCGGCACAAACAGGAGGCTCAGGAATACGGAATGGTATGAGTGCCTGGTAGGATCACTGGAAGCAAGGTGGTACTGGAGACTTCCAATGAATGGAGAACTCCGCTGGTAGCAGACTGGCAGGTGGACAGGCCGGCTGAAGCAGTAGCAGTAGCTACTGGAAGACACACACAGCTGATGATGAAGTAGCAAGGCACAGGCAGATGCAGGCTTGGTTGGGTCAGTCACTGATTGAATCAGGCAGGTGCTGGTTAACAAGGTCAAGGTACAGTCCGGGTTTGGCAACAGGCTGGCAGTAAAGTACAAAGGGAGCAGGCAGAATCAGAGTCAGGACAGGCCGGGGTCAGATGCAGGCAGAAAGCAGGGATGGTCAAAGGCAAGCAGAATCGGTCTCAGGAACAGGTTCACAGGTTACAGGCACAGGGGCATGGGAAGCTGCAGATCAAACAGCATTTGTGCTGTTTACAAATCCCATTTAAAAGGACTGTTTGGCCCCAGAGATCACGCCCACACGTGCTCCCGTGAGTGCACGAACTGGTGCTAGTAGTGGCCGAATTCTTCTGTGTATTCCCTGACACCCAGGTTATATGCAGATGTCAAAGACATTGTGAGTCATGCCTAGAGTGTCAGTATTCTGCTCCATCACCCCATTTTCGTAGTCCGCTGGTAACATTACCAAACATTGCAGTGCCTGCCCAGGGCCATCCGCACATACTGGTAATACTGGACTATGTCATGCAATATCCTGAAGCCATTCCCTTACGTAATACCTCAGCTAAAACTATTGTCAAAGGGCTTGTCCAGATATTGAGTTGTGTGGACATTCCACAAGAAGTATTAATGGATCAAAGCACCCTATTTATGTCCCTAGTCACTAAAGAATTGTGTAAGTTATTCAAAATCTCCCATCTCTGTACCCCTGTCTACCACCCGCAAACTGATGGTCTTGTGGAGAGATTTAACAAAAGTCTCAAAAGCATGTTAAAAAAGGTGGTGGACAAAGATGGGAGAAATTGGGATTTTTTGCTGCCATACCTCATGTTTGCCATACGAGAGGTACCTCAGGCATCTGCAGGTTACTCCCCTTTTAAACTACTGTATGGGAGACACCCCAGGGGATTGCTAGATGTTGCAAAAGAAACTTGGGAGGAAGTGACCACGCCTAATAGAAGCATCATTGAGCATATCTCACTAATGCAATCTAGAACCGCCGCTGTCATGCCGCTTATATGAGAGCATATGGAGCAAGCCCAGGAGACCCAGAGAAGGGTTTATAATTGGAGTGCCAAGACCCGGATCTTCAACCCTGGTGATAGAGTGCTGGTACTAGTCCCCACCACTGAGAGTAAATTCCTAGCAAAGTGGCAAGGTCCCTTTGAAATTATGGAAAGAGTAGGGGAGGTAAACTACAAAGTTTACCAGCCAGGGAAAAGGAAACCTGAGCAAATATATCATGTTAATCTCTTGAAACCTTGGAAGGACAGAGAGACTTTACTGTTAATGCCAACCCCCCAAAAGGACATGGCCCCCATGACACCTGAAGTACCCATAACTGAAACCTTGTCAGTGCCCCAACAGAAGGAGGTTAAAGAATTTGTGAGTTCACAAAGGAGTTTGTGGTGCAGACAGATGCCTCTGATGTGGGACTGGGTGCTCAAGTACTGTCGCAAGTCAGAGACGGGGAGGAGCACCCAGTGGTTTACCTTAGCAGAAAGCTCAACAGAAAGAGAAAAACTATGCCATTGTTGAGAAGGAATGTTTAGCTAACAAATGGGCCTTAGTTGCCCTGAAATATTACCTCTTGGGGAGACCATTCAAAATAGTTACTGATCATGCCCCTCTTAAATGGATGTGTGATAACAAGGAGAAAAATAGTCCAGTGACAAGGTGGTTCCTTGCTCTTCAATATTTAGGTTCACAGTGGAACATAGAGCTGGGAAACTCCAAAATAATGTAGATGCCCTTTCCCATATCAATAGTCTGGTTGGGACAGTTGCTCAGCCGCAGGGACTTGAGCAGGGAGGGGGATATGTGGCATTATGAAAGGCGAGGTGATTGACGTTATGTTTTACCTCGCATGCGTTCACTTGCAAGAAACAAATCTGGAATCCAGTCCGGGTTTTACCAGCCACCTTGGCAGGGTGGGTTCCGGACCGGATTTTGCGGTCCACTTGTGTCCATCAAGCCTGAGAAAGCTGGTGATTGAACTTTGCTTTGTGACTGAAAAAAAGGTTTGCATTATCTTTGTTTTGTGGGTAACTGGGAGAAGCCATTCACATCTGAGTTAGGAAACTGAAACTGTTTAGTTAGTGCCTGGATGGCAAGGATTTATTTTCTGTTTTGTTTATTTGATTTACCTACAACCTTTTAAATAAGCCTGGCTGCAAGTCAGATTTTTAGAAAACCTGCCTTTTGAACTACCTATTTCCCAGAGAAGGTGAGGCCCATTGAGCTAATCCCTCACAATATATATATATATTGTGACGTTATGCGAGGCGCAGTAGTGGACGGACGCTATTTGTCACCCTGCATACGTTCATTTTCAGTGGATTAAGGTGGAATCTGGTCCAGGTGTTACCAGCCACCTTGGCAGGCTTGGTTCTGGACCGGATTTTGTAACCCTTGAGTCCACTTTCTCAAGTGGTGTTTAAATGACCAGGAGCCGAGCAAGGGTTGGATCTACTCTGGGACTTTGAGAGCATTCAGCTTAGAGAGCTGACACACAAAGCTTTGTGCTGTGGACTGAAAGAAAGTTTTGCACTAACTGTATTTTTTGTGGGTGTTGGTGGACTCAGCGGGCAGTTTCCTAAAAAAAGCAGGAGGTGATAAAAGCCCTGTTGCCAATGCAGCCCAGCGAGAGATGAACCGACAGTTTGTGGAGGCCCTGCTGGAGTTAAAGAAGGGGCCCGCAGCTCCTCCGCCAGTGGAACAAAAAATGGTACGAGCCAGCTACTACCTGCAGAAGATGACCTCTGTGGATGATGTGGAGGCATACCTCACCACTTTTGAAAGAGTCGCTGCGTGGGAAGGATGGCAAAAAGGACAATGGTCAGGACTAATAGGACGTTTTCTGACAGGTGAGCCCCAAAAGGCCTATTTTGATTTAGAACCCGATAAAGCCCAGGACTATGAGACTCTAAAATTGAGATAATCACATGCCTGGGTGTCACCATGGCAGTCTGGGCACAACGGGTGCATCAGTGGACCTACCACATGGACAAACCCCCCCACTCCCAAATGTTTGACCTGGCCCATCTCACGAGGAAGTGGTTGCAGCCAGAGACCTTGCCAGGCCCCCAGATTGTGGAGCGTGTGGTAATGGACCGGTACCTGTGTGCGCTCCCTGCTGCTCTGAGGAAGTGGGTCATTAAAGGGGACCCCAAAACTGCAACCTGACTCATGGAACTTGTGGAGAGATACAGCACTGCTGAGGACATGTTGCACTAGTCTGCACCCCACTCCAATGTACCTAGGGGTGGAAGATCGCCCATCGAATCCAGTAAGACTACTCCAGGGTTCAAGAGCATGGGGAAGAATGATAAGACTGCTGTTATGGCTAATGAGACTATGGACTTTAGACCTGGAGACTGGCCAAAGAAGCCAGGAAGGTCTTTGAGACCCTGGAGAGGACTGGGTAATGGTATAGACCACATACAGTGCTACCGATGCCATGCATTAGGACATATTGCTGCCAACTGTCCCCTGCATGATGAACCTATGCAATGGGATTATGCTATTATTAATAGACGCCTTTCTCTTTTTGCACAGGTGGCATGTACTGCGTCACGTCAGGGTCGCATGGAAAAACAAATGTGTATGATTTCTGTTGATGGAAAGCCAGTCACTGCACTGCTTGACTCTGGTAGTGTTGTGACGTTAGTCAAAAGCAATTGTGTATACCCTACAAAATGACACCCCAGCACTATCGGGGTCATTTGCATCCATGGGGACACTCTGGACTACCAGACTGCGGTGGTTGAGATTGACACTCCTTGGGGCAGTGTGGCACACTCAGTGGGGGTGGTACCATCACTGCTTCATGAAGCTCTAGCGGGAAAAGACTTTGCCTTTTCTACTCCAGAGGGGTCGTTCCAGTACAAACGCATGCCGCTTGGCCTGCATGGTGCCCCTGCATCATTCCAGAGAATGATGGACAAGACATTACGACCACATCACCTCTATGCAGCCGCCTACCTTGATGATGTTGTCATCCACGGCCCTGATTGGGAATCGCATTTGCCTCGGGTACAAGCAGTAGTGGATTCCCTCCGGAAAGCAGGGCCTGTATATGGACAACTTTGTGTAAGAAAAATATGTTTTAATTTTCTTTCCACATTTTCCAAAAACTTGTGGAAAAATATGACATGTTCATAAAACTCCTTATGCCTCATAGAATATACGTTGGGGTGTTTACTTTCCAAAATGGGGTCATTTTTTGGGTGTTTCTATTGTCCTGGTGCTCCCAGGCCTTAAAAAGTGTGATAGGTAGTCAAGATATTTTATGCGTAATTTATGCTCCTAGAACGCCTGATGGTGCTCCCTGCATGTTGGGCCTCTCTATGTGGCTAGGCTGTGTAAAAGTCTCACACATGTGATATCACCATACTCAGGAGGAGTAGCAGAATGTGTTTTGGGGTGTAATTTGTGGTATGCATATGCTGTGTGAGAGAAATAGACTGTTATTATGACAATTTTATGAAAAAAAATTAAAATAATTGCAAATAATTGTGGGAAAAAATTACATCTTCAAAAAACTCACCATGCCTCTTTCTAAGTACCTTGGCCTGTCTACTTTCTAAAAAGGGGTCATTTTGGGGGGTATTTGTGCTTTCCTGGCTTGTTAGGGTCTCAAGAAATGAGAGGCCGTTAGTACATTTATAACTCTACAACTTTCACAAAGACCAAATAATATACACTAATTTGGGTTATTTTTTACCAAAGATAAGTAGCAATATAAATTTTGTCCAAAATTTATGAAGAAAAATTACTAATTTGCAAAATTTTATAACAGAAACAAAGAAAAATGCAATTTTTTACAAAATGTTCGGTCCTCCCCCCCTCCTCTCCTCATACGCTGTAAAGATCGGTGTGAGCAGAGGGGAGGAGCTGAACCGGACATGCGCTCTGGTTTGTTTACAAGTGACCACGTGGTAAAGGACCGCTGTCATTTATTCTTTACCCTGACGCCGGGTCTGGGAGACCTGACGGTCACGGACATTGCCGGGTGCATGCCCCAGGGGGCGGGCGGGAGCGCGATTCCGGGAGGACATCCATGGATGCCCTCACAGAATAAGCCGACCGCACTGTGGACGTCTTTTGACCATGGCGCAGTCGGCAAGTGGTTAAACTGGTCGCTCTGTTTGTAGCTTCTAACAGGCTGTGCAAGGAGCCCCGTATCTCCGGAACCATAGATGTTAGGAGCCCCAAATTTTTACAAGTGGTGGGTTAGGATCCCAGCTACCTACCCCCCCCCCCCCCCCCCCAAAAAAAAACAAATTGTGGTCTCTGTGACCCTCAAAGTCGATTTTTTTTTTATGTTCATGGCAGGTGAACATAAGAGCTGGGGGGGGGGGGGATTCACCTTATGTGATACCCAGTTCTATGCCTTAACCCTTTAAAAAAAATTGGCGCCGCTCTACTTCTCTCCTATGAGGAAGGTGTGGCTAGGGGTGGGGTTTGGGTGTGGTTGGGGCAGGGTTTGGGTGTGTTTGGGGCGGATATTTGGACAGAGAAGGTGAGTTCCTGCACCTATTCTCTGAGAAAGAAAGCCCTGTATATACAGTATCTCAAAAAAGTGAGTACACCCCTCACATTTTTGAAAATATTTTATATCTTTTCATGTGACAGCACTGAAGAAATTACATTTTGTACAATGTAAAGTGGTGAGTGTACAGCTTGTATAACAGTGTAAATTTGCTGTCCCCTCAAAGTAACTCAACACACAGCGATTAATGTCTAAACCACTGGCAACAAAAGTGTGTGCACCCCTGGGTGAAAATGTCCAAATTGGGCCCAATTAGCCATTTTCCCTCCCCAGTGTCATGTGACTCGTTAGTGTTACAAGGTATCAGGTGTGAATGGGGAGCAGGTGTGTTAAATTTGGTATTATCGCTCTCACTCTCTCATACTGGTCACTGGAAGTTCAACATGGCACCTCTCTGAGGATCTGAAAAAAAATTGTTGCTCTACATAAAGATGGCCTAGGCTATAAGATGATTGCCAAGACAGTTTAAGAGCTATAAGCAGCTGAAGATAAGCAGACTAAGGACATGGATTACTGGAACCATATCCTGTGGTCTGATGAGACCAAGATAAACTTATTTGGTTCAGATGGTGTTAAGCGTGTGTGGCGGCAACCAGGTGAGGAGTACAAAAACAAGTGTGTCTTGCCTACAATCAAGCATGGTGGTGGGAGTGTCATGGTCTGGGGCTGCGTGAGTGCTGGAGAGCTACAGTTCATTGAGGGAACCATGAATGCAAACATGTACTGTGACATACTGAAGCACAGCATGATCCCCTCCCTTCGGAGACTGGGCCACAGGGCAATATTCCAACATGCTAACGACCCCAAACACACCTCCAAGACGACCACTGCCTTGCTAAAGAAGTTGAGGGTAAAGGTGATGGACTGGCCAAGCATGTCTCCAGACCTAACCCCTATTGAGCATCTGTGGGGCATCCTCAAATGGAAGGTGGAGGAGCACAAAGTCTCTAACATCCACCAGCTCCATGATGTTGTCATGGAGGGGTGGAAGAGGACTCCAGTGGCAACCTGTGAAGCTCTGGTGAACTCCATGCCCAAGAGAGTAAAGGCAGTGCTGGAAAATAATGGTGGCCACACAAAATATTGACACTTTGGGCCCAATTTGGACATTTTCACTTAGGGGTGTACTCACTTTTGTTGCTACAGGTTTAACCCGGGTTTCACAGTTATAAAACACACCGGTGGTAATAAAAGGTCGTGACAGAATTGGGA
>BLSH010215857.1:320420-332232 GCA_018402905.1 Glandirana rugosa | reverse complement strand
TGTGTCATATGTCGAGTCGTAGTGTCCTGTGTCATATGTCACTTTGTCCACCCCCGTCAAACGTCGATACTGTGTCCTGTGATGCTGAGCTGTATACTGTGTCCTGTGATGCTGAGCTGTATACTGTGTCCTGTGATGCTGAGCTGTATACTGTGTCCTGTGATGCTGAGCTGGATACTGTGTCCTGTGATGCTGAGCTGTATACTGTGTCCCGTGATGCTGAGCTGGATACTGTGTCCTGTGATGCTGAGCTGTATACTGTGTCCCGTGATGCTGAGCTGTATACTGTGTCCCGTGATGCTGAGCTGTATACTGTGTCCTGTGATGCTGAGCTGTATACTGTGTCCTGTGATGCTGAGCTGTATACTGTGTCCAGTGATGCTGAGCTGTATACTTTGTCCTGTGATGCTGAGCTGTATACTCCTGACACAATATGTGGAATACAGGGGACGGAGTGGGTGGATTCTATAAGGGGCGGGGCTTATTTAAAGTAGGAGGGGTCAAAGGGAAGGGCGGGGCCTGGCGCCCCCCCATCCAAAAACTTCACCAGCCGCCACTGAACAGAACCCCTCATTTTCCACTTCTTGATTAGAGTTTGAACACTGCTGATTGACATTCTCAATTCCTTGGATATCTTTTTATATCCCTTTCCTGTTTTATACAGTTCAACTACCTTTTCCCGCAGATTCTTTGACAATTATTTTGCTTTTCCCATGACTCAGAATCCAGAAACGTCAGTGCATCACTGGATGAAGGATGCAAGGGTCTGTCAGGAGTCCAGAAACTCATTGACCTTTCATACACACACACTAATTACAAGCAAACAGATCACAGGTGAGGAGGGTTACCTTTAATAGCCATTCCAATCCCTTTGTGTCAACTTGTGTGCATGTTATCAGGCCAAAATTACCAGGGTATGTAAACTTTTGATCAGGGTCATTTGGGTAGTTTCTGTTGTCATTATGATTTAAAAAGAGTAAACACAGTTGATTGATAATAAATGGCTTCAGCCAAACACTAACCATGAGTGAATGAAATGTTTTTGTGTTATCATTCATATTCTCTGAAAAATGGCCAATAAATCATAAATTCTGCCAGAGTATGTAAACTTATGAGCACAACTGTAATTCTTAAAGCGGAAATCCACCCAAAAGTGGAACTTCTGCTTTAAGTGTAGGTGACCCCCTGACATGCCACAATTGGCATGTCATTTTTTTTGGGGGGGGGGCAGGGACCCTGTTTTGACACCACTAAAAGAAAGCTCTGTTTGTGGGGAAAAAATGATAAAAATATAATGTGGGTACAGTGTTGCATGACCGCACAATTGTCATTCAAAGAGTGACAGCGCTGAAAGCTGAAAATTGGTCTGGGCAGGAAAGGGGTTTAAGTGCCCAGTAAGCAGGTGGATAATAAGCAGTGCTATGAAATAAAGAAACAGCATATATAAAGTACTAAGTGCAAAATCATAAATGGTACAGATAATACCATAAATATACCTTGAGTAGCACACAAATTAATTAATACTGCACAAAAAAGTGCAAAATTGAAAGTGCAAAACAATTGAAACCAAATTAATTCATATAAAGTGCAAAAGGTCCTTTATAATAAGAATCACATTTGATGTCCAAAAGTGCAGTGTGCACTGCAGTAAATTGATTGATGAGGTCCACCACCAATGGACAAACAACACTCGACATACGTCTCTTACCGAATGTGTTGGACCATAGGATATAATGGTGAAATGTGCATGTGGTAGTGACTAAGGAGCCAGCATCAAATGGACATGGATATGACTCAACAGAGAGACCACATAGATGTCAGGACGATGAAAGAAACTGTGTAGCAGGTACTGTGGAGAAATAAATCCTCAAATGTCACACCAGAAGCACTGGAAATGTAACTTCCCCCTGCTCTCTATGGCAGAAGGAAATCCTCTATCCCATAGGGACATGTGGAGGGATCCTTGGTCTCTTATAATAACAGTTTTTCCACTTCCTGGTTGAGTGAGGCACTGATGATTTTACCCTGGCCTCACCACTGCATCCTGGGAAATTCCTGTCACTTGTTCCAGGAGGTACACCAAAAATACCAGAAAGTAAGAGGAAATGGATTCATCTGCTTTTAGTTAAAATTGTCACTGAGTGCTTCCGACAGGGAGAGAGAAGTCCATTTCTGAGGGTCTTGCCTGGGCCTCAACTGTTGTCAGACTGACTATATATACAAATACAGTTGACTTACTAAAACTGGAGATCAGATCCTCTTAATGCTACTTATCGCTCACAGGAATATCTTCAGGCATTGGATCTCTTCGTCACCCCCCACCTTGTCAAAAAGGAAAAGAGACCTCAAAACACTACTATGCCAAGAAAGGCTAGGCACCATGCTGCAAAATGAATGGGACAACAAACGATTCGAAAAAAGGTGGCACTCTTTCATCAATAAATGTCGGCTTCTGAGAAATCCTCTCTACAAACCCCCTTCTCCTTCATCAAAAGTGGCTATATGTCATGCCCGGCGGTCTCTTTTGGATAAACTCATTCAACCTCCTATACTAGGTTTCCTGACCAAAACTGTCTATTGTTTTTTTATTATTTCTGGTTATCAGAATCTTGTTATATTGCACCATTCAAATACATATCTAATGAATATTGCTAGCACCCCTGTACACTTGAGGAAATCGGGGGGGGGGGAGGAGGTGGACCGACGACATTGTTTCCTCTAGTCTCTCCTTGTTTTCTTCTTGTTTCTTTTCCTTCCTTCTCCTTTTATTTCTTCTCCATATAACAGTTACCAACAGTTGACCTGTAGTATACAACTGTATTGTTTGGTTATCTACCATGTAACCTGATAAAACCTAATAAACTATATTTGAAAAAAAAAACTCAAAATCTGCTGCAGCTGTGCATACAAACCAATTGTCTTCCATTTTTTTCCATCAAAACTTGATTGAACAAGCTGAAGTTAGATGCTGATTGGCTACCATGCACAGCTGCACCAGATTTTGCACTCTTCAGATTTAGTAAATCAACCCCGGTATATATACATTTCATATATTATAATCCTATATTTCCTAAACATATTTCTTATTTTTATATGTATGGACACACGTTTAATTTGATTATAATTATATTTTTTTTCATGTCTATTACTCACTGTATTTCAATCTGTTTTGTACCCCTGATGAAGGTATTAGGAAAAACTAAAGGTACCTTGGACTCTTTTGCTTTCTGGTTTGGTTTTGGGTACAAAATCTGGTGCAGCTCTGCATAGAAACCAATCAGCTTCCAGGATTTATTGTCAAAACTTAATTGTACAAGCTCAAGTTAGAAGCTGATTGGCTATCATGCACAGCTGCGCCAGATTCTGAGAGCTTCAATTCAAGTAAATTTCACCCTTTGAGTTCACATTGCAGCTTATGTCAGGCTTCAGATCACTTCCAAACCTTTGATTCAGGCTGAAGAGTCAGATACAAGCAAAGTAAATAAAGTTCTATAAAGAGGCAAATTATTTACATTGCTGTCATTCTTTTTGAGGGGAGGATCATACCAATTCCCTAACTTTGTAAGTTGAGATTGATATGTCAATTTTGGCAATTCCTCTATGTTTTTATTTTATTCAAATGAGGATGTAAGTGAATATAAGGAGATTTACATACCTGACACACAAGCACATGAACGTTAATGGCATCCCAGTCTTAGTCCGTAGGGTTCAATATTGAGTTGGCCCACCCTTTGCAGCTATAACAGCTTCAACTCTCCTGGGAAGGCTGTCCACCAGGTTTAGGAGTGTGTCTATGGGAATATTTGACCATTCTTCCAAATGCGCATTTGTGAGGTCAAGCACTGATGTGGGCAAGAAGGCCTGGCTCGCAGTCAACGCTCTAAGTCATCCCAAAGGTGTTCTATTGGTTGAGGTCAGGACAGGTGCAGGTCAGTCAAAATTCTCCACCCCAAACTCGCTCAATCATGTCTTTAAGGACCTTGCTTTGTACAATGTTGGAACAGGAAGGGGCCATCCAAACTGTTCCCACAAAGTTGGGAAGATGAAATTGTCCAAAATGTCTTTGTATGCTGATGCCTTAAGAGTTCCCTTTGCTGGAACTAAGGGGCCAAGCCCAACTCCTAAAACACAACCCCACACCATAATCCGCCCCCACCAAATGATTTGAACCAGTGCACAAAGCAAGGCCCATAAAGACATGGATGAGTGAGTATGGCTCTCAGCTAATGGCTGAGAGCGCTGACCAGTGTGTTCTGGTGGGGGGGGGCACCCCTCTGTCAGAACACAATAGCTTAGCACGGGAGATTGCTGGGTTGAATAAAAAAAACCTAATAGTGTGTACCAGACTTAAGCCTCAGCCATTACAAAGCTATACACAGATCACAAAGTCCCACAAGACTGTTGGTGCTGAAGGGAGAGAGAGTATTTTTTGCTACTAAACATTAAAGCCTAACTTTTACTTTAAATTGCTTGTGTGAGCCAAGCTAACCCAGACAATGCTGTATAAACTGTATGTACCATCAGCTAAATACACTTTATGGCACTGTGTTCTGGCAGTGGTTTGGGGGATCCGGTCTGTTGCCGGTACAAAATTGATTCAGGCTGAGTGCTCCTCAGCCATTCACAGGAAGCCTTGTATTTTATCAATGAATTCAAGGCTTCCTCTGATTGACTGAGGTAGAGATCATGAACTCATCAGCCTACATATCCACCTCAGCCAAATCAGAGGAAGCCTTATATAAATGGCTGAGCAGCTCTCAGCCCGACTCGATTTGTTTGGGGGGGAAGTCGCCATACCGCTGCCGAAACAAAGCACTGCATACTGTATGTAGCTAATGCTACATACAGTTTACAAAGCACAGACAGCAGTTGTATTAATTAGCAAAGGATATACTTGGCCCAGCAAACTGTAAAGTTAAAGCAAATCTAGAGTTAGGCTTTAAGGAATGGCATCAGAACAGGCAGTGCCCTAATAGAGCTGCCTGCCCGATAACATGCAGAACAAATCTAAACTCTGCAAAGCGACTAAGGGATAGTTTATGAATATCATAAAAAGTATCATGTAGAATGTTTACTGTATTCTTTCTCAAAAAGGATACTAGATAACGATAAAGCTCAACTTTTATTACAAAGACGGATAAAATATCATCCTAATGGGTCTCATAAAAAGGCAAACAGGACTGTGCTTCAAGCTGTAAAAGGAGAGATAACTAGTACACATTTTATATTTGGTCTACTAAAACCCTAGTTGCTAGTAGATACATAGCAATTCCATAAACTACTGCAAAGGGTGATTTTAAACCATTACCATGCAATATAAAGAGACATTAAACAGTTGAAATGATAAACCATATTGATTAAATTACATTAATGTCCTCTGCAAACACTGAATAAAATCACTGCTTCCTAAACAAGAGTTTTATGGCAGTTGACGTTTTATGACATTGAAGTTCCATCAGATTTGATATTAAAAGCCGTCTCTGTGATACAGACTTCATTAATTTTGTATAATTTACAATATCACATGCTTCATTTCTTCTTTTATGGAGATGGGAATTTGAAATTAAAGTTGTGGAAATGAGCTTTTGAAGCGTTAGTGTGCCTTCAGCGTAAGATTTTGCTTTTATTACAAGCGGTAGGAAGCATTCAATTGAGCTTATTTTATAGGTTTGTGATTGAAGCATAACAGCAGATTGTTCTGCACAACTTTGGGAAAAAATATGCAGTGGAATTATCTTTCTAGATGTAGCTTTCAGCCCAATTTAATCAAATTGTTAATACATGCTTGTTACTTGTGGAATTGATTCACTGAAAAGATTTCAGAGAAATATTATCATGATGCAAGGTGTTAAATCCCAGGCAGGTATTAAACACAAATTGATGCGGTGCGGTGTCATGCAGAGTTTGTCCTTGAGGACCATATTTTCTCATATTTAGTTGGGATACCCCTGCTCATATATGTCACCTGACACATTTGATGTCATCTCCTGCTGGCCAATAAAGAGGTCCAAAGAGTGGAACTCAGAAGACGATGTCAGCGCTGGTTGAGGGACTGTTGGACAAGGTAAGTATTCACCCTTTACAAAAAAAGGAGAGTGGAAGGACTTACCTCGGGGTATTAAGTCTGAGGGGGACAACAGAGACCAGTCCCTCCTTTGGGGGGATTCCACTCTTGGTGGGTCTCCGTGGTACCAAAAGAAAGGCTACGCCAAAAAGCACTGCAGAATCACAGATACCCAATGAGAGGGGTGTCAAAAAGAAGCCACAGGCTGGGGGCCACTGGGAATAAACCCCAAACCAATTTAGTGATGCAACAATTCAAAAAAAATCAGTACAAAATTTATTGGGCTTAGATAAAAAAGTCAAAAAGCACAAATATAGAAATGGAACAAGACAACACCTCCCCACCACCAACATGACAACGTTGTCAATCAAAAGAAGGTCCAGGCACCTGGCATGCGTTGCCCACCATACACACCATATATGCACATCCTAACCAAATACCTACACCAGGTGGACTTCAAGAGTCACTATCAAATTACCGTCCTGAAGTGTCATGAGATTTCTGATAGTAGCAGGTGAGGGGCATAGGGTGACAATGGCAGGTATTGCACTACACAACAGTCATAAAGCGGTTAATTGAAGTGATGTTTAACACCAGTATATCTGTGGGTACAGGAGCCTTATGAAGACAATCAGTGTTTCCAGTGCTTCAAATATACTGTATGTAGTGAATCATGGAGCTCCAACAATGGGCACATAGATGTAGAGCCAGATGATAGACAGCAAAATATCAGACTGTATCCCAGGGGTGGAGAAGAGCACCTTATAATAAAGTAGCCAAGGCCAGAATCAAGTGTAATCACAGTCTAAAGGCCAATCAGGACACACCTGAAGTGTATTGGAGATTCACAGCCATAAGTATTCGCCCTTTAGTTCCACTTTAAGGAGAATCTTTGTTCTGGCATAGTAAGAGACATACAAAGTAGGAGTTTAGTGTGTTTGGAAATGGGTAGGGTGGTCTGCTGCTCGGCGGCCAGAGAGGAGGGTCACACTTGGATGCACTGTCTACACTACAGATTGTGCATGCTCCCCTGCCAACACAGGGGACTTTGGATGGTATTACTCCATGAATTCTGGCTGTGACTTGACTCTATTTCTACAAACATCTTACAGATAAAATTTTGATACACTTATATTATTCACCAGCTCACATGTCACATAAAAGGACTTCTGCCTTGATATTCTTCTTCACTTTCCGATCCATACTTCGCGGCACTATTTGATCCACACCGATAGGGACACATTCAGATCTCACCCATGACTGTATGTGGGTGCTACCCCTATCACCCGGGGGCCCTGCCTTTTCTCCATCTCTCTGCGCCCCCCTTCACTGAAGTCCTGGGATTTGTGGATACTCCCCCTCCCTTCATCAGGTGGGCAACCTGGGATTTGCTGCAGCAGCAACTTTTTTTCCATGTTTGAACTCTACAATGACAACTATGCATATTTTCACAGTATCTTTTTTAAAAGGCAGTAACTAATTGATTACCACTTTCTTCCCCTGAGAAAGAGGAACAACACATGACCTTGAAACTCGTTGAGTAGCACTTTGTACACTCTTACGAGAGTGCAATGCAATAAGTGTTTTTTTTCTGTTATGTACATTTGAATACAAGCAATATGTACTATTTATTCAATGGATTTTATGTACTCCCCCTTTTTGATATATTCTTTGTTCAATAAAACATGACATTTAATACAATTGTTTGATTTGCCGGGAGAATCTATGCCCTTTAAAGTCCCACTAGAGGGTTATGCTTTGGGTTAGTCTTATATCTAGGAATGTGGGCATTCCACATATCCCCTAAGAGAAATGGGTAGGGTATCATACAAATCCAGTAGGAATGCTGTGGCATCCTGGGATGCTTCAGCACCACTGGCAGCCTGGCATATAAATTTCAACTGAACAAATGTATCTCCAGCATTCTATCTCTCGTCAGTTTGATATATTGAGCTACGTCATCCACCTACTCTTCTTCTGATAGGGTCGGTTAAGTTGTTTTTCCATTTTTGGTACAGTGAGGAGGTTTTTGCACCATGATAAGTGATAACATGGGCATATATTGAGTAGAAGGGTTTGGTAAGATCAGTAAGATTCAAGTGGAGAGTAGGTACATGGGGGAATTGAGAGCCTGATCATTTCTGCTCCTGGGCATGCATTTGATGGGAGCTGGAGGTACAGGGAAAGAGGCAAGCATGGAGTGGCATAGCTACTTAAAGGCTAAGTTCACTTTTTTTCCCTAAATGCCACCTTCTCTGTGTGGCAGTACAGCTGTACTGTAACTCTTATGGAGCAGAGATAACTCTATCCCTCTCCCCAGAAGCAGGCATTACCTCAGTCAACAGTTGCTTGAACAGAAAGCAATTCTTATCTTCCTGTAATCAGTCCTGAGCATACTTTAGGACATCCCTGGAGTCTGACATCATTGAAAACACCCACATGACCCCAGTAGAAACCTCCCACTAGACCAGGAGACTCCTCCCACTCTCCTCCCCAGTATCAGCCCACAAGGGCTTTCCTAGACCTGCCCAGCTGTCAGCTTCTAGCATTGTGTGTGGGCTGCTCTCCTAATCACACAGACAGCTGATACAGCCACCTCCTTCCCCCTAAAATATTTCATTTCCCTGTATTGGAGGATGGGGTTACAGGCTCAGCTCTTCAGCTTGAGGAAGGGAGAGAGAGGAGAGTTTAGAAA
Organism: Glandirana rugosa; assembly: GCA_018402905.1. NCBI lineage: Eukaryota > Metazoa > Chordata > Amphibia > Anura > Ranidae > Glandirana > Glandirana rugosa. The sequence goes on along the minus strand of BLSH010215857.1, from coordinate 323,473 downwards.
GCATACTATCTGCAGCAAAGCTGGCTGTCAGTGAGAAACACCATAAACTGCTTCTACCAATACATTTGCTGAGTGATGTCAGCAATTCATTTTTTTTCTTAGTGCAACTGACAAGAATGCCAGAAAAGCATTTCTTATGAGAAAAAACATCACCCCTCTAACTTCTCAGGCTGAATCTAAAAGCTCGCCACAAATTGCATTCATTAGATATTAAATGTTAGATAGATGTGCTAACCCACTTTGTGAATAAATAAGGAAAACCAAATTCACAAATATGATGCAAAATACAAAACGGATGCAATTACAAAAGTGCCATAAAAAAAATTACAAAAATAAAGTGATACTTGCAATAAACTGATGATAAAGTTCATAACATTATATAAAAAAGCAGATTACATGCAGCCCTTTAGTTGCTGTTTCAATGTCCAACCAAAAAAAGTGACCTGCCCAATAAAGTGCAAGAGTTCATCTGGACAAAATGGACTAATGCTGATTTCCTGCCGCCTCTTTACCACCACTTTGGTGGACCTCCACCACACACGTGTTTACACAGGTCGCTAACCAGAAGGTGTGGCCACACACGTATGTTATAATCATCCGGTAACACCACCCCACTCAGCCTGGTTCCAGATGGTAACAGATCACATCACTGATACTTCAACTCCGAATTCCGAGCCTCTCACCACCTGGGGTTGCCACACAGTAGCCTCAGTGACATGACTCTCCTCTGCTATGGGAGAGCCTACAGAAGGAGAAAAGGCTGACTTTTCGCAGATTGCTTAAAAGTTTTTTACTTTTGTACGTATATAATGTGATTGTAGCTACTGTCTGAGTGGCGTGGTGGCCGGGTCAGTCTGAGCGGGGTGGTGGCTGGGTCAGTCTGAGCGGGGTGGTGGCCGGGTCAGTCTGAGCGGGGTGGTGGCCGGGTCAGTCTGAGCGGGGTGGTGGCTGGGTCAGTCTGAGCGGGGTGGTGGCCGGGTTAGTCTGAGCGGGGTGGTGGCCGGGTCAGTCAGAGCGGGGTGGTGGCCGGGTCAGTCTGAGCGGGGTGGTGGCAGGGTTAGTCTGAGCGGGGTGGTGGCCGGGTCAGTCTGAGCGGGGTGGTGGCCGGGTTCAACCATGTCCGGCTGCAGTTTGCATTCCAGTGCATTTCTCTCCACCGGTTCAGGTGCGATTCAGGGCCGAATTTTTCCCTGAATTCGCATCTGAACTGGACACAAAAGCGCACACCACAACTGTCCTGGACATGTGTGAACTGGCTTCTTTGAGAGCCAATCACACTCACATGTCATGTGAATTGGATGCTGGTAAAAATGTGTGAACCCAGCCTTGCCTGCATGATTATAATATATATATTTGGGCCAATATTGTGTGACTGCACCTTCTGGTAAATAACCTGTGTGCTCACAGGTGGTGAAGGTGCTCCAAAGTGGTGGTAAAGAGGCGGCAGGAAATCAGCATCGGTCCATTTTGTCCAGATGAACTCTTATGCCTCGTACACACGGTTCGACGGTCATATACAACAGGTCGTACGAATGACCGTTGTATGCGAAATCGATCATTAGTACGCGCGATTAGAACAGCCGACATACGACGGTTGTACAACAGAAGTTGTATGAGCAGACTAGAAAACTTGGTAGTACCAACAAGTGGTCGTACAGAGAAGTTGGTCCAACAAGTTGTATTGTGCAAAACACGCATGCTCAGAAGTAAGGAACGGCCAAACACTAATTACATGCTCCTGAACTTTCTCTTTATACATTCATAACACGACACTATGTTCAGCTTGGTCGTACGATCGTATAGTGCATGTCAGTATGCTAGATATAACAGCCAACATACGATTTGGTCCGTTCGGTCGTACGACCATCGAACCGTGTGTACGAGGCTTAACAGACAGCTTATTTATTGCACATATCGATTTTCTAATCAGTTTATTGCACGTATCACTTTATTTTTGAAGTTTAGTATTTTTTGGCTAATTTGTTGTTGGCTGGATTAAAAAAATGCAAAATGTAAATCGTGGCAAAAACGCACTACATGCTTTTCTGCAGCTTCTCCACTGAAGTCTATTAAACCAAAAATGCACCATTTTGCTTATAAAAAAATCCCTGACCCTTTCCAAAAATGCAGCGGCTGAAAAACGCGTCCCATAGGAAACCATGGTAAATGGATTGTAGTGCGTTTCTGCAAAAAGCAATAAAAAAAGGCATAGGTGTGAACCGAGCCTTAGTCCTGAGGCTGTAGCCAGGCAGTGACTAAGGACTCAATGGGGTTGATTTACTAAAGCTGGAGAGTGCAAAATCTGGTGCAGCTGTGCATGGTATCCAATCAGCATCTAACTTCAGCTTGTTCAAATAAGCTCTGACAAAGAGACCTGGAAGCTGATTGGTTTCTGTGTAGAACTGCACCATATTTTGCACTCTCCAGCTTTAGTAAATCAACCTCAATGTGTAGCGCACAGGGATCCCGGCGGGCGCTCAGGCTCAGCCCTTCTGGAAAGGGTGAAGGTACAGTCACACCTTGGTATTCAAACAGCCATACAGCATACATCTATACCTACACATTTTTACTGTGATCATCATAATCATGATCCCAATAAGTGTTTAGTTGTAGATGTATGCTGTATGGCTTTGCAAAAAATATTCCTCTGTTGTGTTCAGCAGGCAGTACTGACCTATGACCATGACCCATTCAATAGAATGTGTGCAATGCATGTGCTGCTGCGTAGCTTAAGGGGTTAAAGCAGATGGTGAAAAGGTGTTGTCTGTCAAATGGTCTTTGAAGAGCGATCCAGATTGTGGATTGCTCTTCAGAAAACAACACTAGTGTAAAATATCCCTTAGGGCTCAAACAGACTCAGTCAGACTAGCAATGCTCTCTGAAGAGCAATCCATGTTCAGACCACTCTTCATCCCTCCTTTTCCCCTCTCCTCCCCCTTTTCTTCCCCCCTCTTTTCCCCCTCCTCTCCCCTTTTCCTCCCTACTTCTCACCAGACTTGTACCTAACGAGAAGTCTCTCGTAACGATCAGACTGACTCAGACAAACTCGGGAT
>BLSH010215857.1:308930-319756 GCA_018402905.1 Glandirana rugosa | reverse complement strand
GGTTACAATCACCTTTTTCACATCCCTTCCCTTCCCTTCCCCTCCTTTCCCCTTACCCTCCCCTCCCTTCCCTTCCCTACACTTTTTCCACTAACATTGGTGATTATACCATACAAGCGCTGTACCTTGCTGCTTATGCTTATCTTTATATAGTATATCTCCTTTTAAAGCATTTCCTATGTACAACACCCCACCTTTGCCGACGAGGGAGTTTTAGCGTGTCTGTGCCTGACTTAGGATAAGTGGGTAAGTGCCAGTGTCACCAGTATGAACATGTTCACCTTTAAGATTGTCTACTAAGTAAGGCGTTGTTGTAATATATTCTCCTTTTCTTGTATCAATTGTACATTAATGTTATGTTTCAATCACTGTAGATACTCCTCCTGAGGAAGCGGTCACCAGCGAAACATGTAGAGGCTATACAGTATCTACAATCCGACACCCCCTGAGTCTATCTTCTCCCTCCCTGTATACATAAGGGGGATGGAAGGCAGGATGGTGTAAACATTTTTACTGTAACAATGTAATTTTAAATGTGTTTGTTCATGTACATTGCCCTGGGGCAATTAAATCAGTTTTTAATTTTGATATACTAATAAAAATCTCAATGTATTTTAAAAGTTGTATGTATGAATTATCTAATGGTGTCGCAATAGTCTAGTATTTTGTCCACATAGTGGGTATAGGTTGGGGAGCCTGTACCCTTAACCCACAATATTCACTCTTCATAGAGCATTTTAGGCGATACAATGCCTCCTTACTGCCTTTAAAATGCTTTATGAAGAGTGATCCAAACACAGATTGCTCTTCAGGGAGCATTGCTAGTCTAAACGAGCCCTATGGGCCTATTTTACACTAGTGTTGCTTTCTGAAGAGTGATCCACAATCTGGATCACTCTTCAGAAAGTATTTGGCAGACGCCTCTTCACCACCTGCTTTAACCCTATGATCCCTGAACCACTTTCACTTGAATTGGGGAGGAGGATGGTTGTCATATAGGTTATATAGAGTCCCAGGTTCCATTATTTGGAACAGCATCCCTGTCCAAGGCCATCCATTTAAATGTATATAATATTACTGGTTTCATTCAAATATTTTCTGAGTTGTATGATTTTGCAGTTTGGCCACTTTCACACGGGTGTTCCGTGTGCGGGGTCCGTTTTGTTCAGCGTGGTTCACCCATCAATGGATGACAGATCCGTCTCCGCAAACTGGTCAGCGACAGATCTTTCAGAGCGCTGCTCTCCTCTATGGGAAATCGGATGACAATGGACTGTCTGTCCATTGTCATCCGATCCAATCCCCAGACGGATGGAAAAATAGGGTTTCCATCGATCGGACTTTAAGGACCATGGATCGGATCAGAGAGCGGCGGATGTCAGCGGACATGTCACCGCTGACATCCGTCACTTCATAGAGGTGAATGGGGCATTCGTTCAGGTCCACCTGAAAAACGGACAGGTGGACCTGAACGGAACGGCCGTGTGAAAGGGGTCTTAAAGTCATGTCAGTGTGTGCACACCTTTCCCCTCCCCCGCGCTCTCCCTGAGCTTTATCGCAAGAAAACTCACATGGGTGTCTCCACCCCACTCCCCCCAGGGTGCTTACATAAGGAAAGAAGATGGACAGTGGGTGGTAATAAAAAAAAGGTGATATATTAATGAGGGAGGCGTGATCCAGAGAGGTCAGCACGCCCTATTCTATGATGCAGTAAAGCATGCCATAATGGGAAATTAAGTTTTCTTGATGTCCCAGGAAGTCAGAGCTTCCAAAGTATTTTACAAAAGAGTCAGCAAGCGTGTTCAGTTTCTAAGCTGGTATACACAAGGTAGGTGAGAGATAAGAACATTGGGATTGTTGGGGTAGAAAGTATATGTAGCGCCCCCATAGGTGTAGGTGGTTCTAGCAGGGTTTGCTAGATGAGGTAAAATTTAGTCAGGCCTGACTGTAAGAGCAGGCCTGAATGTTTTGATCTGGGCCGGGAGGAGCGGCTCAGGGAGGATTGAGTGAACTTGTCACCAGAACCTTCCACCTCTTTCTAGAAACCTGGAGGAGGGTTTCTGGTCAGAGAGCTGGGAGATGGGTGGAGCCATCTGGAGTATTCTAGGGAGCCCTGACCAATCCCCAAACAGGATTGGCAGGGGCAGGCCCCCTTAAATACTCTGAGTCAGCCCAATCTGGGAGGAGAAGTGTCGGGTGGAAGTCAGGAGATGTAGCAGAGGCGCTGTGGATGCCCCTACCCAGGAGGTCGCCTCATCTGGGGAGGGTGACCTTGGGGCCTGGAGGTTCAGGTGCAGCCAGGAAGGTGGTGATTCCTGGAGTCGCACAGGGAACAGGAGAACAGCGGAGGTGCTACAGAGAGAGAGACTTTAAAGTGATCCACCAGTTTGGTGAGTGAAGGTCCCTGGGAACTGCAAGAGAAAGTGCCGGAGCAGGCTGGGAGAGGAATAGTGGACACAGTCTGTGGAAGCCTTGGGAGCCAGTTCAGGGAAAGGAGAGTCAATGAGGAAAAGCAGGTCGGTGGGACCTCGGAGAGGGATGGGCTGGGAGTTGTAGTCTATCAAAGGCCCGGCTAGTACTCAAGTACTTTTGCTATACATTCAGGGACCAGTGATCCCTGGCCTGTAATGGGTGTTCCGGATGTACTGCTGAGAATAGGCCTCGCCATGTGCTAACCACGGTGAAGAGAAAGGAACGGAGAAGCTTGATAAATTACCTTTCAAGCTGGAAACCAAATGCAGTGCTGGAGTGAAGTAATGGAGTGATGATTTACTAAGTTCAGTGCTGGAAAGAGAATTGTAGGAGAAACGGTCAGCAAGTTGAGTGCTGGAGAGTTGTGAGGAGTAACAGTCTGCAGAGGTATGGTCTGCAGTGAAGTGTGCATATACAGGAGTGCATATGGACTTTGTGTGCTATAATTCTTTGGGCATCCCACAGTCATCCCTTATCCCCATCCAAGTTATTTCCCCTAAATAAAACAACAAAAACAAGAACCGACCTGGTCAGTGCCTCCAGATGTGTGATATATGCAGGGCCGGCTTTACCATTAGGCGGAGTAGGCGGCCGCCTAGGGCGCACTTCTGCCTAGGGGCGCCTGGCCACTGTTGATCTGTCACTGGCTGCTCTGCATTGATTCATGTAAAAACTGAGATAATGAGATTGTATTATCACATGCCATTTGCAAATGTATATAGAAATAGTGACTGATCTGCCAAATACCCCCCTCTGCCTCCACCCCCACCCCTGTGAGGCTGTATTTGATGGGCACAGGTGAAGCTGTATTTGATGGGCACAGGTGAAGCTGTATTTGATGGGCACGGGTGAGGCTGTATTTGATGGGCACAGGTGAAGCTGTATTTGATGGGCACAGGTGAAGCTGTATTTGATGGGCACAGGTGAAGCTGTATTTGATGGGCACGGGTGAGGCTGTATTTGATGGGCGCTGGTGAAGCAGTATTTGATGGGCACTGGTGATGCAGTATTTGATGGGCGCTGGTGAGGCTGCATTTGATGGGCACGGGTGAGGCTGGATTGATTGCCGCTGGTGAAGCAGTATTTGATGGGCGCTGGTGAGGCTGCATTTGATTGGCGCTGATCAGGCTGGGCGGGGAAAAGGGGGTGGAGTCAAGGGGCGGAAAAATGAGGTTTCGCCTAGGGTGTCAAAAATCCTTAGACCAGCCCTGGATATATGGTGCGATTGAGGGCAGCTACAAGGTGAACCACTACTACCAGCCACTCTCAAGGGAGCACATGGCTACATATACCTTCTATTAAGTGAAATTCTGACAGAAAAGGTGAACTTATCCTTTAAAGCGGAGTTACAACGTATAAAAATAAAATATAGAATGAAAAGTCAGCAGCTACAAATACTGTAGCTTCTAACTTTTACTATAAGGACACTTGTCCAGGGATTATGCAATGTCGGCACCCCAAGCCGATTCGTCCATCATCTTCAGGTGCAGGCGCCGGCATTGCAAGTAAGGGACAACTTGCTTGCAATGTAATTCCTACTGCGCATGCGCAAGTTGTGCTGTGCTTTCTGAAAAGTCATGTCATCTTCTGGGACACACCCAGGTCCCAGAAGGCAACGGGCGGAAGGAGAAGGGGCCAAACAAGGGGGGGAGGGTGCGAACAAGTGGAGCTTCCCCTTTTGGGTGGAGCTCCGCTTTAAGATTTCTTTTGTTCAGCCCCATGGGCTACACAAGAGAAATCAATTAACTCCCCCATCCATGCTAATTAAAGTTGATAGAGGAATCAACTTCTGGCTTTTGTATTCTGACAAAAGCAGCACCAGCAGCTGTCAGAATACCTGAACAATGACTGCATCTGATTGGCTAAAGTCACTGTTTGGTCATGAAACAAATTTTCCACCTTGCTCCTTCAATTTCATAGGCTAAGTTCACCTTTGAGTAAAAAAAAATAACAAATGTACATGTTTTTGCAGGTAAGCATCTATTATTTGTTTCCCACAAGAGTCTGCAAATAATTGCAACTGCCATCAGTGCATCATGGGTACAATGTCAGGCTCCTGCACACTCTCCCTCCAGCTTTCTGCCCATACCTATGTCACTTAGAAAGCTGGAGTAAGATTTAATGGACTATGAGTATGGTGATCAGCGCACACTTGTAGTCCATTGAGAACTACAAACCATCTGCCGCGGTGGGAGATGGAACTTGTAGTTTATTTATTCATGCTCAATATCACTGAAAATAAATAATGTGGCTGTGTGGTCGGGGCTGACATGTGGGAGGGCTCAGGGTGGGGAGGGTGGTAGAACAGGTTACGTGTTACACCCTAAATATGGGTGCAACATCTAACATGTTTCAAAAGGTAAACGTATCCTGTACAATTGAAGTTTGGGTGCAGACAGGGCCACCAATGGCTTGAATTTTGGCCAGGAATTTGGTGAAATTTAGGCAGCATGTGGCCAGTATAAAACTATCAATTTTAGATTGATTTGGTAATATCTAAATGCTTTCTTTTTTATTTTGGCTTTTGAAAGAAGGTACAGAAGACCTTCATAGATTTATCATATTCAGACTACCTGCTTGAGGCCATATCACAGCAACAATTTTGTAGCGGCAATTTACAAAATTTACAGAATTACTCTTCTAAAGCAGGCTAAAGATGGTTCAAATCTTGGCAGCAACTGGCCGAAATTCCAACCATGCATGGGCAGGCTGAATGTACTTATGTTGATCGATCGATCAGCTTTGGCACAACCATCATGTAGAATTTTGCAGGTGATTATTGCAAGAGGCTGTCAGGGGAATCCGTCCCCGTCGGGAGAACACAATGGCTAAACGTTGCCTCTGGATGGCGGTGGCCATATACAAACTGGCCTTCTGGTTGTTGCCAGTTTGTGTCCACAGAAACACTGACCCTGGATCATAGGTGTGTGCAGCCCATTGCATTAGGGTGTGCACCGCAAAGCTCAAACAAACATGAGTGTGGGTGTATATATGTCAGAAGGGCAGAGGTCGCTGTCAGTAGTTTATTTTTATTTTATTTATTTTTTTACAATTTTGTTTTTTTATTATTATTTACGATATTATATTTTATTTATTTTTTTTACAATTTTATTTAGGAGCTCTGCTGGGGGGCCTTTGATGAAATATCAGGGGTCTAAACAGACCCCTGATGTCTCACTTTTGAGCCAGAGAAAGGGACTGAGGACAGAGATTCCCCCGTCCCTTTCTCTGCAGCCAGGCAGCAGGGGTAATTCTGCATAGTACAGGGGGATTAAGGTGTGCCCAGGCACACCTGCCTATGTGCGCACGCCTATGCCCTGGATGCAATCTGCCTGTGTCCAGGGTCAGTCATGGCCCAGATGAATGGATAGCGGTGATGGTGGCCATTGATTTGTACAGTGTACAAACCTGACAAGTGTTGCAGTTTGCACATACTGGGGGAGATTTATAAAAACTAGTGCACTCAGAATCTGGTACAGCTGTGATAGCCAATCAGCTTCTTACTTCAGCTTATCTAGTTAAGCTTTGACACAAAAACCTGGAAGCTGATTGGTTTCTATGCAGAGCTGCGGCAGATTTTGCAATCCAGTTTTACTAAATGACCTGGACTGTGTGCATTCATTGAGTAGCTCCACCAGCCAGAATCTGCTGATTTTTAGCAGTGGCTACCCCCGCCCACATGCTTCTTTTTTCATGTGAATGTAGCCTTATAGCTTCAATAGCTAATAATGTTACATCCACAGCAAACTGTATCCAGCTAACAAACACCAACAAAAACAAGCAATTTGTATCTGCATGGATTGGTTAAATATTATGTTCTAAGGCCAAGTTCAGACTTGTGCATTGCAGTAACACACGGCAAAACACGTGCATGGAGGAATCACATCAAATATGGTATTATTATTATTCATGAGTGGCACGCCAATGTTCCCTATCAGTGCATGTGCGTTTCTGCATGCCATACATAATACATAGATGTGAACCATGGGGTACGATACCTTTGAAAAAAAAAAACGTGCAGATGCATTAAAATATGAATTATGGTATATACATTATGGTATATACATCCTAAATATGGGTGTAACATGTAACCAAATGTGAATGTATCCTTTAACAATCTTTGGGTCTACTGGTCTTTTATACCTTCCTTTGTAGTTCTGATCAATATGCATTTGCCTAATGAATATCAGCTCACTAATACCATCTAGGCATCATTTGTTTATAGATTGATTTATTGATGAAAAGATTGATTAGATTGATTTGTTTTCTCTAAGTTATATTTTACCATCCGTGACAGCTGATTTATAGGTAACCGGTGCCATCCTTGGTTGCTTTAGAAAGCTTAGTTTTTTAAAGAGAATCACCAAACAAAATGCTTATGTTCACCTTTTTATCTTTTCATATTGATGCCTTCAGCCATATGTGGAATTAAAGTTGTAGATCCAATCTATGCATGTTGCTTTTGAGCGTTTCTGCAGTGCTTTTTGCTGTGTTCTCCGCATTTTTACAGCGATTTCGCCACGATTTGCGTATAGCGTTTTTTAATGCTTTTTTTTGGGGGAGGGGGATTTGTTGTTGGGCAGATTTAAAAGCCTGTTCTGGAATGCTGCTAGTGATTTTATAACAATTTGTTTTATCTGTTATCATACCTTCTGTTTGAACCTGAGAGACTTTTTTACCGCTATTTAAATAAATACACCTCATCATCTGAGGTTTTACACTATTTCGAGTCTCCTCTTGCTCCCTCGGTCGTTCACTCATTTTCGGATTCTCCGGCCAACTTTCACCTACCCATCTGCTTCACGGAAAAACGTTGCTTGAATACCCCTGTCTTACAAGTAAGACCCCCACTATCGTCTAGGATTGTGTGACGCAGTGTCCATTGGGAAGGAGCCTTCCACCGTCCATGGACCAATCAAGGGACACCCTACACGCCTAGAAAGACTTTGACGTGACAAGTTCTCCTACAACCAAGGCCCCCTTGGGATGATTTTATGCCTATACTCTATAGGTATCTGGTAAGCCTCCAATTTACCTTATATGAGGATTTAATCCGCCTCTCACAGCGATTTTGTCACACTACTTACAGGAAAAATTTTGCATGATTTATATCACAAGAATACAGACTGTCATGGACTTACCAATATATTTATATATTTATCTTTTCTGTTTCTGATCTACCAGGACTGTTCACGCTTTTATGTGGTTAGAGCGCTATACTATTATATATACATGGTTCAGAATTTCAATGAGTTTGATTGAGATATAGCTGCTTGCCTACGTTCACTCTGTTCAGTTTAGTTTATATATTTATTTTTTTCACATCTGCAACTTGATTTTTGAGCCTGAGCGCAAATATCACTTTTATATTGTCCAGATTTAAAAACGTAAAACGAAGATCGCAGTGAAAATCCTTTTCTACAGCTCCTCCATTAACCACTTGCTGACCGCGTGCAGTATATTTACTGCGGCAGTGTGGCGCTGTCTCACGAATCACCGTAAATAAGTGGCGATTTACGGACAGGCAGCTTGGGGGCGAGAGCGCGGTGGCACGCTCTCATGCCTGCCGCACTCTGGACGAGTGTGCCCACGGCTCGGGTGGACCCAATGTCTGCCGGCGAGCCACGATGAGCTCCCAGAGGGAAAGAACGGGGAACCGCCGAAGTAAACACGGCAGTTCCCCGTTCTATCAGGCGGCATCTAAGAGATCTACTGATCCCTGTCACAGGATCAGTTAGATCTCTTATGCCCCTGACAGCCCAACTCCCTCACAGTTAGAGCACACACAGGGAACACAGTTAACCCCTAGATCTTCCCCTGCAGGTTAACCCCTTCACTGCCAATGACATTTATACAGTAATCAGTGGATATTTAAATTTCTGATCGCTGTATAAATGTCATTGGTCCCAAAAAAGTGTCAAAAATGTCCGACATGTCCGCCCCAATATCGCATTCCCAATAAAAATTGCAGATCGCCGCCATTACTAAAAAAAAAAAAATGTAAAAACGCCAGAAATTAATTCTCATGGTTTGTAAATGCGGCAATTTTTGCACAAACCAATCAATAAACGCCGATTGTGATTTTTTTTTTTTACCAAAAATATGAGGAAGAATATTAATCGGCCAAAACCGATGAATAAATTAGTTTTTTTATATTTTTTTTTGGATTTATAGTTTAGCAAAAAGTAATAAATATTGTGTTTTTGCAAAATTGTCGCCCTTTTTTGTTTATAGCGGTAATCAGAAATGATGCAAAGGTGACCAAATACCACCAAAAGAAAGCTCTATTTGTGGGAAAAAAACTGCGCAAATTTAGTTTAGGTACAATGTTGCACGACTGCACAATTGTCAGTTAAAGCGACGCAGTGCCGAATCGCAAAAAGTGCTCTGGTTCCACAGTGGGAAATCCTTCTGGGGGTGAAGTGGTTAAAAAGTCTATTGTACCAAAAAAAGCACCGTTTTGTGTTTAAAAAAGTCCCTGACCCTTTCCAAAAATGCAAAGGCACAAAAATGCATTGATGTGAATGCATTCCATTGGAACCCATGTTAAAAATAATGTCCTGCATTTCTGCAAACAGCATGAAAAAACGCATTGGTGTGAATGGAGCCTAAAGTGACTGTAAAGGATATTAAAAAAAGAAAAAACAAACATGTTATATTTGCCTGCTCTGTGTAACAGTTTTGCACAGAGCAGCCCCGAGCCTCCTGGGGTCCCTCACTAGTGTTCTTGGCTCCTCCTCTTCTCACTCATGTGTGTTTGATCCCCAGCCAGGCTGTGTGCATCTACAGACACACACAATGCAGCTCAGCCCGCTCCCTGCTCCCATGTCACAGAATTTGACTGACAGCAGCAGGAGCCAATGTCTTTCACTAGAAAATATAATATGTTCCGCGCAAACGGATGTGGATATACTCTGAGAGCTGCTGCCTTCACCGAACTTCCCAAGACTGGGTAGTATGAGTAATATGATAGAATTAAGGTGATATTGGCGCTGCTCTCTTTTTGTTAAATTTGTTTGCTAATTCCTGTAAATAAGAAATTTCCAGCGTGCTGGTGGATTTTCTAAAAAGTAAAAATGTGTAAAAAAACAAGTGTAAAAAATCAGAGGAATATTCTCTCATATGATTGCGACTAGGTGAAATTGTATAGGCTGGGACCAATGTTACATATAGTGTGCAATCTGGGTGTGTTATCAATGATGTGTGCAAGTGTTATATTCTAAACTTATATAAGCGGATATCGATAAATAAATAACTTTAGCATATATATATTTCATGTAAAGCATATAAACGTAAAACCAAAGGTGATCTTTAAAAGTGCTTCGTGCTCGGTGATACCAGAAAAAATTAAAAAATGAATAAATAGTGTGTTCAATAAAGCATATGAAAAAACAAACAACCAAAGCAGAAACAAAAAGTCCAATTATAGGTCCAAAATCTTGTCCCGAAAAATTCAAAGAATTCAAGTGAATGTAAAATGACAATGAAATCTTCTATAAAAAGTTCAAGTGGATATACAGCAAGTGGATATAAAGCATCGGTGACTTTCCAATTATGATCTCCAACTAGATCTCATATGATGCTCTTTAAAGTGATCTGTGCTATATTCTTCTCAGCCGTGCATCAAGTGCTCCCCTCCTGACCCTGAGTGCCTGCTTACCGGAAAAATGTTCCCCGCTCAAGGGGTTCACGTTTTGGGAGAGTTGCACAGCTCCCTCTGTGTGCTTTGGGAATGGCGTTCCTCCCGGTCCGCGTGTTCCTGGTCTCCTTATCTCCTTTGTTTTTCTCCGTTTCCCAAGATTTTACACCATAAAAAATATAAGAGATCTCGATCTTGTGTAATATTGCCAATTTATTAATTTAAAACTATCAACAAAGTTTATAAAGAAAGGGATAAAAACAAATGTATAAAAAAAACGAATATATAAAACGACTGCAAGTCCCCTAGGAAGAGACGCCGTGTCTCCTGCGTTCTCCTGGAAACTAAAAACCGGAAGTGACGTTTGTGACAGCTAGGCCCCGCCCTACGCGTTTCGTCATTGGACGTCTACGTAGATATGTCACAAACGTCACTTCCGTTTTCTAGTTTCCAGGAGAATGCAGGAGACACGGCGTCTCTTCCTAGGGGACGTGCAGTCGTTTTATATATTCGTTTTTTTTATACATTCGTTTTTATCCCTTTCTTTATAAACTTTGTTGATAGTTTTAAATCAATAAATTGGCAATATTACACAAGATCGAGATCTCTTATATTTTTTATGGTGTAAAATCTTGGGAAACGGAGAAAAACAAAGGAGATAAGGAGACCAGGAACACGCGGACCAACACATTATAACGGTTAAATAACTAAATTT
>BLSH010215857.1:279436-300744 GCA_018402905.1 Glandirana rugosa | reverse complement strand
TACACTGCCCCTGACACTGTCTTCTGCATGATGAGGATTTCATGCAGAAAGCTGTCACAGATCGCCCCCCACACAGTGCACCAAGCACACTGATACCCCTGTCCCCATACATATAAGTGTCCCCATAAAATAGCCCACAAAACATCTGTATGTCCCCCATCACATCTGTCACCATACACAAAACATCTGTCACAGTCCCCAAAACATCTGTATGCCCCCAAAACATCTGTCACAGTCCCCGTCACATCTGTCTGTCCCCGTCACATCTGTCACCATACACAAAACATCTGTATGTCACCGTCACATCTGTCACAGTCCCCAAAACATCTGTCTGTCCGCCAACACCAAATAAACCCCAATTTGGGTTATTTTTACCAAAGAAATGTAGCAGTATCATTTTTGGTCAAAATTTATGAAGAGAAATTACTTATTTGCAAAATGTTATAACAGAAACGCAGAAAAATGCATTGGTTTTTTTTTCAGTCTTTTTTTAATTTATAGCGCAAAAAATAAAAAACCCAGGGGTGATTAAATACCACCAAAAGAAAGCTCTATTTATGTGAAAAAAATGATAAAAATTTCATATGGGTATAGTGTCGCATGACCGTGCAATTGTCATTCAAACTGCAACAGCGCTGAAAGCTGAAAATTGGTCCGGGAAGGAAGGGGGTTTAAGTGCCCAGTATTGAAGTGCTTAATGGAACAAGTTGAAGTTAGAAGCTAGTTGGCTTCCATGCAGAGCTGCACCAGATTTTGCACTCTCCAGTTTTAGTAAACCAACCCATAGAGCTGCGTCTACAGTTTGAAGAAAAAAAACTCAAACAACGGCAAGGGGGCCCTCCAGCGCGAAATCATGTACCTGTACGTGATTTCGTGCACAGGGTCTGGGGCAGGACACAGTGGGAGCAGATCAGCGGAACTGTGGCCTGCCTATGTAAACAAGGCAGATTGCTGTTATGCCAGAGGGGAAAATGGAGATCTTGTTTTTCTGCTAAGCAGAAACACAATTCTCTGTTCTCCCCCAGTCAAAGCACTCCCCCCCACAGCTAGAAAGCACCCCCTAGGGACACACTTAACCCTTTAAACACCCTTGATGTTAACCCCTTTCCCGCCAGTGTCATTAGTACAGTGACCGTGCAT
The DNA here is from genome assembly GCA_018402905.1 of Glandirana rugosa. Classification (NCBI taxonomy): domain Eukaryota; kingdom Metazoa; phylum Chordata; class Amphibia; order Anura; family Ranidae; genus Glandirana; species Glandirana rugosa. Next base: position 299,604 of record BLSH010215857.1, on the reverse strand, counting down.
TTTTTTAGCACTGATCGCTGTAATAATGTCATTAGTACCCAAAAATGTCAAAAGTGTCAGTTAGGTGTCCGATTTGTCCGCCACAATGTCGCAATCCTGCTAAAAATTGCTGATCACCACCATTACTAGTAAAAAAATTCTTAAAATTTCCCCTATTTTGTAGACGTTATAACTTTTGCGCAAACCAATCAATATATGCTTATTGGGATTTTTTACCAAAACAATTTAGCTGAATACAGATTGACCTAAATTGATGAAGATTTGATTTATTGGGTGTGTTTTATAGCAGAAAGTAAAAAATATTGTTTGTTTTTTTTTCAAAGTTGTCACTCTTTTTTTGCTTATAGCGCAAAAAATAAAAACCGCAGAGGTGATCAAATACCACCAAAAAAAAAAGGACATAAATTTTATTTGGGTACAACGTCGGACGACCGCGCAAATGTCAGTTACAGTAACCCAGTGCCGTATCACAAAAAAATGGCCTGTTCAGGAAGGGGGTGAGCCTTCCGGGGCTGAAGTGGTTAAAGTCTAGTAGGCCAAAAATGCACTATGTATCACGAAAAAAAGGCACCTGCACCTTTTTCCAATTTGTACAAAACAGTGGTGCATAGGTGTGAATGGCCCTCTAAGACTATAATGGCATTCTTCTTGTTGTGAATTGTCGTGCAATAATTTGCACGGGTGCAAACAGGGCAAATTTCACTGAGCCCCTGTTCGCATTAGTGCTATTTGTGCTGCTTCTGCTGTAGCACTACAATACATGACAATGGAAATCATATTATTCTTTATGGTGCCCGTTTCACGCCAATATAACATGGTGAGACTTTTAAAAAGGTGCAGACACTTCTTGCAACAAAGTATGTTTGTGGTCCCAAAGACTGCAATTGAAATGCACTGGAAACACATGTATGTGCATTTTGTTCACTTTGAGCACATATGTTTATGCAACCAACTTCCTACTCCTAGCAACATCTATTTTAAAGGGTTGTCGGACACGGATGGTCGGGAGGCAGTAAAACAGGAGGGATTGTGGCATGGTATTGCAGCACGGCATAAAAGGGTTAATCAGGCGTTGAGAGATCAATATAAGGCCTCCTCGCCGCCTGTCAAATGCCCTCTGAAAGGCTATCCAAAGGTTGATTGCTCTTCAGAGGGAATTGCAATTGTGAAAGAGCCATAAAAAGACTTTGGACAAAATAGAGAGAGTAGGCCAGTTGTGGATGGGCATCATTGAATATAAAGGAAATCCCTGTGCCAGACATTGAAGTGCTTATGGTGAATCTCCAAATCACTTAGCTGTGAATGTGGCCTAATAAATGGCACTTCTGAATACCATTGTTGTTGCTGCATTTGCATTATGCCAGCCAGACCTGTTGTCAATTACTTGTCATTAACCAAAACTAAAAATGCATGAAAATGCATAAAAACACAAATAAATGTGCATCAAAACATGTTAAAATGCACTACAAAGGTATGCATGATTACACAAAAGTGTGAATGAAGGCTGAGTAACAATGAGAGGGAGAAAGCAAAGCCAGCATATGAAAAGCACAATTATGGTTGTCCCCATGTGCATATACAGGGTGTCCCAAAAGTCGCCATACATAGAGAAAACGGGAAATTATAGCTAAATGTACCTTTATTTTCAAAAGATGAATTCCAAAATATTTTCAAAATCTGAATAATAATGTAATAATAATTAGAAATATTAAAAATATAAATGTAATATAAAATATAATATAAATTTGTTAATTTTTCCTGTGTATGTAGACTTTTGGGACACCCTGTAGAATAGCAAATATATATAGCAATAAAGTATTTAAAACATACTTTATATAATATATATCTATATCAAGCTAATCAAGTTCACATACACGGAAAAAAAAACATTTACGGATATCTGCTCCCTTTTTATAATATACATAACCCCAAGCACTAAAATCTCATATAAGCCTTAACAAGTTCATGTAATTTCAAAGGTAATTTTAACCACTTGCTTACTGGGTACTTAAACCCCCTCCCTGTCCAGGCCAATTTTCAGCTTTCAACGCTCTCACACTTTGAATGACGATTGTGCGGTCATGCTACACTGTACCCAAATTAAATTTTCTATATTTTTTTCACACAAATAGAGCTTTCTTTTAGTGGTATTTAATCACTGTTGTTTTTTTTTATTTTTTGCTATAAAAACTAAAAATTTTGAAGAAAAAAAAAAACTTTCATAGTTTGTTATAAAATTTTGAAAACTGGTAATTTTTCTCCTTCATTGATGTGCACTGATGAGGTAGCACTGATGGGCACTGATAGGCTGCACTGATGGGCACTGATAGGCTGCACTGATAGGCACTAATAAGATGGCACTGGTGGGCACTGATGGGTGGTGATGATGGGTGGCACTGATAGGTGGCACTGATGCAGGGGCGTAACGATAGGGGTTGCAGGGGTTGCAATTGAAACCGGGCCCCGTGGTCCAGGGGGCCCGTGTGCCTCCCTTGTACACCTGAATAGAAGGGATGGCAGGGGTGGCATTTAGAGGAACCAATCTCCTCCATTTTCCTCTATCCAGTTTACTTGTCTTCTGCTGTTCCCAGGGTCCCTGTGTGCTTCCCTGGTCTCCCCCCCCCCCCCCAACAGAGCTCCTAAAAAAATGTAAAAATAAAATTGTAAAAGAAATAAAAAGAAATGGTAAAAAAAAAAATTATGAAATTAAAATAACAAATTAAAAACTACTGACATCAGTGAGGGAACTAACAGGATTGCAAAGGTTGCAATTGTGACCAGGCCCTGGCATTTCACCACCATGGGAAGGCCTGAAGATAGCAGAAAGGGGGCCTGCTGCAGAACTTGTGAAAGGGGCCACTGCAGGACCGTAATAAAGGGACCTGCAATGGGAGTAAAGGGCCCCAGGATCAGTGGGAAGAGGGAAGGGTCCTGGTCAGGGGGCCCTCCATAATTTCTTGCACCAGGGCCCTGAAGGTTCTAGTTATGCCTCTGCACTGATGGGTGGCACTGATAGACAGCACTGATGGGTGGCACTGATGGGTGGCACTGGTAGGTGACACTGATAGGCAGCACTGATAGGTGGCACTGATGATGAGGCACTGTTGGGCACTGGTTGGCAGTAATGATAAGCACTGATAGGTGGCACTGGTGGGCATTGATAGGTGGCACTGGTGGGCACTGGTAGGTGGCACTGATATGCACCTCTAGGTGGCACTGGTGGGCACTGGCAGGTGGCACTGGAGGGCAATGCATAGCAGCAGTGCATCTCCCTGTTCGGGACAGATGCCACTCTGACAGAAGCCAGTGATCAGCCTTTTTTTTCCCTCACGCTGTCAGCGATTTATGTTTACATCACGTGATCAGCTGTCATTGGCTGACAGCTGATCATGTGGTAAGGTGCCGGGACCGGTGGGAGGTGGTTAATATTTTAAATCTGCAGCTTTCAATAAAATAAGACTGGGTGATCCTGCCATGGAGGTCCTTGTTCATGTGCTTCCTGTTAAAGGATGGCAGGGCTCTGTCCCTATCTCCCCATTGTGTTCCTGCATTGTCACTGTGCCACATTGTCCCTGCAAGTGGCTGCATCAACACACATCACACAGGCATGATCCACTGTTGTCCCCATCAGGTAGCCTCCTTGAGAAATACCATGCAGCCAGTGCTGGAGTGAATGTAGAAAAGAAGTGGTGGCAGTGTGACTACATGAGATCAGAAGAACTGGGATCAAGGTCGGGACAAGGGGTGGGAAGGAGGGGAAGCTTCCCCGGGCACAGTGAAGCAAGGGGACAAAGAATGGACACAGAGTGGTTCACCCATTCTATGACATGTATTGACTGTGGGGGGAGAGGGGGAGCAATTCTGTATCCTTGCCCTGGGAGCTGGACGACCCTGTCCCGATACTGACTAAGATGCAGCAAAGTATAAAAAATGTGAAAAGAGGATTTTGTTTACAAAAGGCAATTTTTGTGTTACACTTTGCTTTTGCAAACTATTTGTCATTCAGTTAGGGTTTACGTCTACTTTGTTACCTATGTCACTTACCATTATTTCAAAAAGAATACTTTTAGCACGGAGATATTGTGAATATTTTGGCTTGCCCTGTCTCTTAAATTGTCCTTTTGTCACACAAAAACTAATCTTATGGTCAGGCACAGTGCCAATCGGTTCATTAGTAGAAAGTACAATGAAGGAGAACGCAGTTTATACCATGCAATGTGCCATGCTTTATTTCAATGGCAGATGTTGCAGTGATTAGATGCCTATCCTTGCACAATGCTGGCACATAACAGAGATAGCTGGCCACTGCGGCAGAGAGAATGGATTCTGCTATCTACAAGTATAATAGAAAACAATGACAAAGCCTGGGATTTCCCAGAGGCTACATACATTATAAGATAAGGCACTTGGCATTTTCTGTGTGTGCGTGTGTGTGTGCGTGTGGGGAGGGGGGTTCAAATGCAGTAAATATATTACTTTTCTGTGTGTTTTGCAGCCTATTATAGGAATTCAGATACTCACCTTGAAGACTGCAATTAAAGAGAATTTCTGGAACCCCTCAGCTTTCGTCCCCTCCATGTATAAAGATTCATTGTTTCATTTACTATGATGTGCATGCTACCTGTTTTTTTTATTACTTTGATGAAGCCATTGCATACCTCCTAGCTTTTTGAAATAATAAAGAGGGACACCTTTTAGCACACAGTATGTAGATAAAGGACACATCCTTGCCACAGCCCTGGTTTCACAGACCTCAAATCTCTAATATGCAGAAATTGATTGGCTGAACCACAATAAAGGATCATTTTTACCTCTATTTTTCCTTAATATTGGCTTTGAAAATAGCAAATGCTGTAACCTAGTGTTTAGAACAGCATAACACTTTTGGTAGTAAAATATTACATTTTGTATAGAGATGTACACATCAAACCAAAAAGAGGGACAGCTGAGTCTGCATGAGGGATATGGCCGCAAAATAGGCACAGTTACTCCAAATGTGAGACAGTTAGGAGCTATACCATTCTATTGGTAACATTGGGGTTTTGGGTTATAATGTGTGTGGCTAAAGCTTCTAATTTCAGCACTCTAATTTTTAGGGTTCTGTAGCACCCTGGTCCTAAACAGTGCTGCTCACAAATTTAGTTCTGCTAGATGGTAACTAGCCTGACTAATTGGTAATTGGATCCACTGTCTTTTGCCCTAAGCCTGAATCTGGTGCATCTCTCTCTTCTTTCAATTTGTGGCACTGCTGCCTTTGGCATTAGAATGACAAGATCACAGTGAGTTCAGGTTATGAATAGACATATTTTCTCAGCCAATCAGAGTAGCTACTTTGCATGCTGGGATAGTATATTTAAGGGGGAGAAGTCAGGTGATCAGAGTTCTTTCTGCCCCAGGCTGCGGCCTGGGGGCTGTAAGTGTAGCAGCAGCTGAAGGTTAGGCATGAAGCCTGAAGCCTAGCCACATGTGTAGAGGCCCAGCCCGAGGGGAGCCTGATCATTGCAGAGGTTCTGCCTGAGGGGGAACCGAACTGATGCCAGAGGTAAAGGAGAAGCAGTTGCCATCAGGGACGACCACTCCTGTTGCCAGAGGCGAGCGAGGATCAAGGTCAGAGGTAAAGGGGAAGCAGTTGCCACAAAGGGACAACCACTCCTGCTATCAGATATCAGTGTATGGAAGTCTGAAGAAGTACCAGAGCAGCTTTTTTCACTAGCTGGGGATGGTGAAGAGGTGTGAAAGCTCCAGCAGAGTGCCAAGTCAGGGACCCAGCGGGTAGCATGGGTGAAGCTTGGGGAGTATACAGCGGATTAGCTGTGGAAGAGCTCAGGGGATCCAGCGGAGGCTGGGGTTCCAGAAGTCTAGAGAGAGACTGGGAGCTCAGTGAGTGAAGACCTACACTAAGAGACTGTGAGATGTGAGAGAAGATCTACAACGGGATACTGTGAGTTATGTGTGCAGATCTATATTGACTGTTGAAAGCTCAGTTGCTATAGGAGACAGCAGTTCTACAAAATACAGTGTGCTGCATCCATCTTAAAGGCCCTCTACCTGTATAGCTGTCTGCCTATTACTATTTTTGGTCTGTGGAGTCTGTCATTTGCTTTTGCATCTGCCTAAGGGTGTCCTGGCCCTAACCCTCTCTCCCACAGTTCTTGTTAAGAGACAATAAATCTCTTTTTGCATCCAAAAAGTGACTGGCGCCCATGTTTACAACTTGCATTACACCCACAATGTCTAGTAACCTGCACCTTGTGGAGGAATGTCAGCTCTCGCTGACTCTGGAGGTCACCACTAGGTCTGTAGAGGTCGGGGATGTCCCTACGGTTCTATCTGTCAATGCTTTCAATTAAGGGTCAAACAGCCTTCACCCAGGATTAACATATTCGGGGCTTATTCATTTTAATTGAGTTTTCAACCAATTGTCTATGGTAGTTCAGAGGTGACCCCCACCCCCCAAAACAGGAGCATACCGCAAAGCTCCACTCCCACTTGACCAAAATAAAACACTTATCTCAAAGTGGAGTTAAATGGCCGTAAGGCCTTTTATTAGACAACATAACAATAAGTGACCAAAATAACAATAAATAACTAATAAATCACAGATTTAAAGTTACAGTCGTAATTTGTTAGTAAGTCCTTGAAACACCATAAATCAACCGGTTTTGTGTCTGTGGCACCATTTTGCTAAATATATATGCCCCCAGCTGCAAGAGACCGCCTTGGGGACATTCCCAATTGCCTTCAGACACTCTACAGGTCTTCCAGTACCTGGTCACTATTACTGGACCACAACCAATCATTGGACACCATATCAACAGATGGGTCCCTGCTTTTATGCCAGACAGCAGATTTTAAACCCATCCAAGGACCTCCAACTGCTGACCCTGTCACTAGAAGACCCACCCGGGGAAGCAGGGAGGTACGTTCATCTGATGGCTTCCAAACTCCGACTGTTACAGCCCAACCCCTCATTGCAGTCTAATCTCAACGCTCCTCCCCCTCACCCCGCCTCCTCAGCCAATCACATGAGTACCCTTCCTTTTGTATATCTTGAAAACCTTAACTCTACACTACCTGTTTCCCCTTTCACCCTGTCATGACGGCCCTACTCAAATAATTTCACAAATAATCGATGCAAATAAAGAAAGGTAATATGCAAGCTTCATGACACAATCATTTCAAAATTCTATATAAAAGAGGCCTATCAAGGTCCACAGTCAACATGATAGTACAGAATAATAGTCTTTTTTTTTAAATCAATTTAATGTAAACTAGAAATTACAATTTTGGGACATCCTGTCCTACGATTAAAGCAAACAGGATGGGAGAACTTGGAGAGCAAGATAGTCTCAATGATGTGCAACCTTGGAGCACAAAAGCAGACAAGGAAAGAAAGGGGAGGGGGGAGCAAAGAAAAAATTTGGCTGTGGAGAGGAGGGATGAGAAGGAGAACTTGTTGGGGACAAAAAGGGGAACCAATGCATTAAATATTGAGAAAAGTGTGATCAAAATCTACAGGTTCATAGTGTGTGATCCAAAGCTGCCAACATTGCAATGTAATGCAAAGGCAAGCCACATGCCCTTCCTGTGTGAGTTTAGATTCAGAATTTCCCAATAATTATTGTGACTGTATGTGGTTGTTAGGTACAGGAATGCTGTCATCAGCACAGCCACATAGGGCCCATTCACACACCTGTGCTTAACCTCCCCGGCGGTATGATTCTGTCAGATTTTTGTTTCTAAAATCGGTACATTGTTTTGCATAGAAATTTGGATTTTTATATTGTAGGCCTGTAATTCTTAGGAATAACTCACTTAAATCTTTCCAAATAAGAGTCTAGTAGACATCCCGGGTATGATAAAGTTTGAAACACAAAATTATAAATTATAATATGATAAATTCTAAATAATTACAATAACGAATAATATATTAATAATACATTTTATGCAATAACATAATCAAACCAAAAACACTGACATTTGATCAAAAAGGGTGTAATATTACTAAGTCACAGTAATACTAGACCGTTTAGTAAACATCACGGGTATGATAGATTTTGAAACAAGGAACTGCACAAAGTCCAGCTTCACAATCAGGACAATGGAACCTGGTTTCCTTGCGGATTTTCTTTCCCTTGTCATCCCTCTTTGAACAACAAACCATGCACATCCTTGTTGGCGCTGACTTTTTTGCGGTTGGTGATATATAGTCCATAAAATGATGACCAGTCAGACGGTACTCATTAGGCAAACATCTTTCTTGTCACGCTATCACAGTGCCATCATTTTGCCTTTCTTCCAGGCAACCATTTCTCCCGCCTTGAGCTTCTTTTGGTGGCATTGGTGGCAGGTCATGCCGGTTAGCCCTAACAGTACCATAGGCATCTGTTTTTTTCTGCAACAGAAACTCATACAGTTCTGGGAAAGTGTAAAAATGATCTGTAGTAACACAATAGCCCTGATTTAGCAATGGCTCAATGAGGGAGAGAACGGAAGATGTTGCCATTCCATAATTACTGTATTTTTCGTTGAATTTTGCCCCCCTTTCCAGTGTAAAGGATGGAATTCCATATGTAGCCAGTTGCTGATTCACATAGCATGAACAATTTTATGCCAAACCGTGCTCTCTTTGATGCAATGTATTGTATCCAGCTGAGCCTTCACTTATAGTCCATTAGACTTTCGTCTATGCTGATGTCTCTATCTGGCACATAGCTCCATTGGAAATTTTTTATAATCATTTGGAATACTTCCCAAATTTTTTTCAGTTTGGGGGCAGGATGAGTCGTTTCATCAAATTCCTCATTGTTTTCAAAATGCTAAAATTTCATAATCAAGGAAAATTTGTATTCCGACAAAATGGAGTGGCAAGCAATTTATTTGTTGTCCAATACCACTTCTGCAGGGGTTTTCCCACCACTCTCTGAAGAATTATTAGGCCCAGAAACTTCCAAATATCGTCTTTGGTCACTGGATCCCACTTTCTACTTCTCAAAAACCTCAGATGAGTAGTAGCAGATTGTTGCTCCTGGTACCGGTTTGTTTCGGTAACTATTTTTTCTATCAACTCATCCATCAGAAATAGTTGTAGGTACGCCAGGGGATTGTCATCCTTGACATCCCCTTTCATACCAGGCGCTCCTGTAAATGGGAATCTTGGGGGCGCTGTGTGATCTGTACCACAGTCAATAGAGCACCAAGTGCGCACCTCACTGAGCTCGGGTGCAGGATCGTCGCTGTCGTCACTTTCAGACTCTGATGATGAAGAACCCCATGACTCACTATCGCTACATTCTTCAAGCGATTCTAATTCGCTGTCGCTGTCCTCTAGCTGCTCCAAAAACGCTTTTGATGATGTAGAGGGACGCCTTTTGGATGCCATGGATGCTCTCAGTTTTCAAGGCACAAAGGACACTGCAGCTGCAGGCAGGTGCAAGCAAGTGCAGGCAGGGCACTGGGCAAAGCAATGGGCACAAATCGGAGGTGTACTGATTCGATACAGTAAAGCAATCAAAATTACAATGTATTTTGTATGTTTGTGTTTTTAACTTTTTGAAATTCCCACCGGCTCCGCCCCCATGTGTCGCGCCGCTCACAGGGAACGGAGCCCGGAACCTATATGAATCGGGCGGATGATCCGGCCGGAGGACACCGCAGGGGACATCGCGGGATCGCAGGTACAAGGTAAGTAAATGCAGTGGCTTTTAACAGGGTAATCCCGAGTGTGGCTCGGGAATACCGCCAAGGAGGTTAAACATGTATGTCTAACAATGTGTTGTGTCATGGGAGAAACATAAATGTTGTATTGCTGCCCACCAAGTTGAAAATACTAGATGCCTGGCATTACTAATTCTTTGGCTGCAGTAATTTAAAGAGTATGAAAACCCAACATTTCATATTCCAGATCTGTATCTGCTGTACCATGTACTTGTATGATAAAGTCTCCTGTTCTCTTTGTATTGCTTTCTTTGTATGAAATCCCTGGTGTCCTTGACAGGACCTCTGCTTTCTATTAAAAACTGACCACACTAAGCAGGAGAACACACTGTGGTCAGTTCTCTAGCTGTGCTGGGAACTCAGCCTGCTCTCCTCCAATGATCAGACTTGTCCTGTTAACCTGCCCTGCACAGCCTTTCACTGTGAAGATCAGTGTGCTGCTGCTTCTCCTCACCCAGCTCTTATGCAGCTAAGATCACTTATAAAAAGAGGGGAAAAAAGAAGACATGGACCTGGCAATTTCCCACTCAGGCACCAAGCGCTACACCGTGGCCATCATAAGAGTTCCCCATGTGACCCCATACCCAGATATGTCAGGTTTTTGATCAGTACATGGAATAAGATCAAGGTGGAGGGGGAGTACGGGAATGGTAAGCATAAATTAGTTCTGGTGTCTTCTTTTAAATACAATTTAACATTACTTTTCCAGGACAAGGCTTGCTTTGAATGCAGCACTTTAGTTAACAGCGTTGGTAAGGAATTTAATTACATTTTGGAATTTGCATGCTACTTTTGATTTTGTGCCTGAATTTATTAGCAGGCATACATGCAATACAAACAATTTATTTAGACACATTAGAATATATTGATTTATTTGGAAAATAAAATCCATAGTTTAATTTATTAGATTAGGAAACATACAAATATGGATTGAAAAGTAAAACATCAATATAGGCCGTGAGTCATAACATTTAATTAGGAGATTCTGAACATAAATTTGCAGATGGACATGTTAAGAACTATTGATCAAAGACAACAGTACTAGTTAATTAACTTCAATGGTTCTTTAATATGAAGAGAACTTAATCAATAAACCCCAGCATTGTGAATAATCCAGAGCAAACGTGTTTATTTTATGGCTTATTGTTGCGGAAAAAAACAGATGTAAAAAAAAAAACTGGAAGGAAACATAATTTGTTTTATTAAAAAGCTGTAAAATTAATCAATAATTAAAGGTAAATTCCATTCGGAACTGTAAAGCAAGCCTTGAGATACTAGAGGGAGCAAAGCCTACTGGCCCGGGGTTTGTATTTCTATCCAGGCAAAGCTGTTGTGCTTCAGTCTATACTGCTTCCCTTTGTCTGCAATTTGGGGATCGGGGAAGGTCCTCAGCTAAGGTGTCCACAGACGTGTCTACTTCTGGTTGTTTGTCAGACAAATCAAAGTGTCACTACTAAAAGTGTTTATGACAGTCATTATTGAAATTCAACCTAGGCTTAAAAATTTAATGTCATTGGTGTTGCAGGAAATATCGAAAAACTAGGTTATACAGCATTGGTTGACAAAGTCACCAAGGGCCCCTAGGTAAGAATGTTTTTGGAAAATAATTCAGCTACTGGCAATAAGGCCCCATGCACATTCCTCTAAGTCACGTGTGCCCCCCAGGCCATTTCATGTGGCTCTCAACACCTCTCAGCTGCGGCACTCCCCTCGTCTTCACACCCATCTTGTCCCAGCAGTCAGCAGCAGAGAGGAGGACAGAGCTCCTTTTCCAGATCCTGCGCTTCTTTGTGCAGCTGTGGTGAGGCTCGTATCTACCCCCGATCTTAGCAGTTGGCAGCAGTTAAGAGGACAGAGCTCCTCCTAGAGATCCTGTACCTTTCTGTGCAGGCGCAGATCCCCTCAGTCTCCGCCCCCCCCAGTGTTAGTATTCAACAGTCTCCTGGCTCCAGCCCCCCTCTGGTCCTTCTCCAGACCCTGCACTTTCTGCTTCCCAGATCCACCCCCATCTTCTTTCTGGCAGTAGCACAAGGTAAGGGGGTGAATTGTGATGTAAGGGAGGGTGGGGGACTCTGGATTTCTGATTGTGGGGGGGCTCTTGACAGCTGATGTAAGGGGGGGTGTATGCAAGATACAACAGCCAAAATACGATTTGGGCCATTCGGTCGTGCTGCATCTAGTCTTAGATGAACACCAACAGGCACATTCAGCTCTCTGCCTTCTACTGAATAAAAAAAAGGCAAAAGGGGAAATTAGAAAAATGTCACATCTCGATAGAGGGACAGATAGATAGAGGTGTAGTGTTTCTGATACCACAAATTCTTTAATGGTTCATATACAACTGGGTTAAACACCATCTTCAATTCCAGACCAAATGTTCAAGAAAAGAGAGGAGTAGAACTGTTTCAGTGCCAGTTAGGCAGGTAGTGAGGGGAGCTTTCTGCCCAGCAGCACTTAGAAATTATAAATCAGAAGCATGGTTAGGGCATCATGAAGAATGCTTTCCCATCTTACCTGCCCTGAAATGTAACAGTATTGGTCTTATTTATAGTGGGAGAATATACCAGTCATTTTTCCTAACTTCCTGTCCTTTTGACAACAACCAAGAAATTGGGTTTGCAGTTGTCACTGGAGAAGAAAGCAACAATAAAATTATTATCAGGAGTTTAACCCTTTCTCATGTTATTTAACACCTTAGTGAGCACAGCTGTTTAGGCCAATTTAGACATCATTTGCAGTAGTCATAAAATGATAATGAACAAATGCAGTCATTAGGACTGCTTGGTATGAGGTGTTGTAAAATCTCTTATACACGTTCAGGAACATTCTGTCTTTCATTTACAAAGGAGGCCTAATGGCCCATTTTTCTCATTTTGGATAGAATAAGGAAGGGTTATAACCCCTGTCAAGTTTATTTTTGCCATCTGTGTCCCATTGGGGAGATTTACCTTCACTTCCTGTCCCATAGCCAAACAGGAAGTTAGAGCAAATACCTGCAAATTAGTGGAATCCCCATTGGAAGATTTTCCTTCTATTACTTTTCTGGGGACAACCCAAAATGTGGGATTTTCTTTTACTTTCACTATCAATGATAATGGTAAACAGGACAAATAGGGGGAACACCAGCAGCAAAAAAAAAAACTGTGGAGTATAGAAGGAATACCGCGCTCTCCAGTACAAATGTCTATAGATATAGAAAGTTTACAGCTGCTAGGACAACAATTGGACTAAATTGTAAAATCAATAATAAATAACAAGTGCAGCACTATGACTTAATGTGATAAATCTCTAAATATCATACATATATCTACGTATACTGTAACTATTAAATTAATAAAAACCAGTATTCAATATGGTAGTTCATAAAGTGCTTGAAAAATTAAGGTGGATGCCTCCTAGATGAACAGAGGGCACCACTGTGCCTTAAAGTGCAAAAAAAGAGATGCAAAAGTGTCCAAGTGCTTGTGAGCCGAATAAAGTGCTAAAAGTCAATCAAAATAAGTGACAAGTGCCAGCAAACATTGTTCCTGGGAAATCCTTTACCGCAAATTAAAAATGCTTACCAGAAACTGATAAGTAACCAGCTTAGAAGCTATATGGGTGACCCAAATATCATTCACCGGAACAATATGTAACCCTTGTCAGGAGCTGCTTGAAACGTCCTCACTGTCACCAGTTCGCTTCAATGGAATCTTTTTACAGTACCCAAACACTCACAGGAGTATTCGCCATATTAGAAAACGAGAAAACTCGCCATAGTGTAAAACCATATGGTATATTTATTTTTGTAAAAAGGTATAAAAACACTCACATCTTAGTAGACATATTGGAGCTCAATCATGAATGCAGTGAATTGGGGGGGACGGATACAAGCGCGTTTCGTCTCCTGTAAACGTCTTAGTTTTTCAAGCACTTTATGAACTACCATATTGAATACTGGTTTTTATTTATTTAATAGTTACAGCATACATAGATATATGTATGCTCTTTAGAGATTTATCACATTAAGTCATAGCGCTGCACTTGTTATTTATTATTGCATAAGTTAAAAAAACTGACAGGTGTTCTAATCCATCTCCCTTCTATCCAACACTAAAAAAAGTTTTGCCTTTAGTTATACTTTAAGTGATACTAAATTTTTTTTTTTTAATATCAGTTGGGGGGTGGGTGTCCAGACTTACATAATATATAAAGATTGCCTCCTTTAAAATGTGCTTTTTTGTTTCGATTGGCCAATCCCAGAACTCCTGTTTATGGATGTCTCCTTTAGCTAGGTATGTGCTAAGCAGACCCCCGTGTGTGCGTGCTCCCATCCAGGTGTTAGCAGACCATGCCCCTGCTCTCTCTTCCCAGACAGCTGCTGGAGCCATTTAGCAGTACTGTCTATCTCTGCATCATAGCATATGAGTGTAGGATGCCACAGTGATGTCCCCCCATGGGGTGGGTCCATGACACCCTGCACTTACAGGAAGTAGGCTGAATAATGCTTGCAGTCATATAACCTAAAAGAGGACTGAGACTGGAACATAGAGCAGATCAGTCTGGGTGGAGAAAGCAACACACAATAAAGATCATACTTGAGTATTGCTGGACACTATATGCACCCCATTATGCATAACAATAAATGTGCATCTGTATTCAGTGGAGGAACGTTGGAGACATTGGCCAGAGAGCTTGTGCTCCTTGTACAAATTCTAAGGCTCAAAAAGGCTCCATTACTATTCCCATTCAGTGACAGGTTCTCTTGCAAGACCAACCCCCCAAATCACTGATACTGACCTCCCCATTCTCCCCTGCCAATCTGTTCCTTTTCCATAGTCAAAATCCTGTGTAAGCTACATGGCAGACTGTGTTTATGTCTACACAAGGTTAGTGTCTTCCTCCTCTGAATGTCCTGCAATTGGCTGCTCAGGCCTGAGCATTGTATTCTGGAAGGAGTTCACATGTTCCACCATTCCTGGAAGAGCTCAGTAGCTGGGAGCTGTTCTTGGAAGGGAACCTGTCACTTTACCCTGAATTTTAATTTCCAGTTCTGACTTGAGTGACTATTGAAAAGATGTAATAAAGTTTGCTGTGTGCATTTTATGCTTCAGTAGCATCTTGTTATCACATTAAGTTAGATTTAGACTTTACTTATTTCTGAAATGTGCTCAACCAGATATGCAGGGAAATAAATTCCTCTACAGAGATTTGATTTGTGTCCAGCTCACCTCAATGCTCATTAAAATACTTACAATATAGTGTATGCTTACTGGACCGTATGATTGTAAGTCTTTGGTATCATTCCAGATGTCCATATCATCATTATTGCCGAATTATTCCTGGAAGACACTGTCTGCTGCCTTTGGGAGAAGTATCATTAAGGTTCACGTTGTCTCATGTTAAGTGTTTTGCCTAAAAAAAAATATGCTAATTTCTCAGTATATTCACTATAGGGCCACCTGTTTCCTGTGATTGAATGGGAACTCCACCCAGAACCTTTAAAAAGAAATGCTAGCCTGCTCCTTTTTGGTGGCAACCATAACATTTTAGAGACCCCCCCTAGTTTTATGACGTATGGGAGATTAGCTTGTGGGGATCATTTTTCAGAGGAAAATATTCAGCGTGGAGGTCAGTTTCTTTAAATTCTGGCAGCTTGTCAGGTTTATTATCACAGGTTTGCAAGAACACATAAAAAAAACAGAAAACAAATCCTTGCCGTCCGGCGTTAAACTAAACAATCGGGTTCCTCTCTATACATTGTGGGGCTGTGCAAACCTTGATCTTTTCAGTCCAAATTATCACGCAGAGCTCACTCAGCTTTCTCCCTCTGAGATCCGGGATAGAGCTCTCCTCTGCTCTCTTCCTGCTCATTAAATGCAGGTGGAGAGGGGTTTGAGTGGACCAGAAAGTCCGGGGGTGGAACCAGCTCTACCACGGTGGCTAGCAAAACCCGGGTCGGACTCTCAATAGTTGCCTCAAAGGGATCGGATGCGAGGCGACAATTATCGCCATCCTTAATGGGCCTCGCATAACGTCACAGTCCCCATGAAAATGTTCACCATGACAATGGTAAAAAAAACAATGGATTCCCCAATGGGGATATGGAAGCCAGCAGCAGTTCTAATTCCTTGTACAATCCTACAGTAGAACATGTTTTGTCAGGGGTTTCCTTTAGATAACACAGTTTGACAATTCAATAAGAGGTTGTAGTACTTTAAATCAAAATGGTTGCCAGCATGGCTTATCAGTGACTTCTCCTGGCACAGAAAAAAACTGGCAGGAAATAATTTTTTTGCAAAGATGTTAACCTTACAGGATGGTCTAATGTTTTTTTTTTTTTTTTCAAAAAAATCCTTCAAATATATAAACACATTTAAATACATATTTTGCAAATATAAAATTAAATCTATGTATAAATTGACTACAAAGTGGTATTAGTGCTTGAAGTATTCATTGCACGCCGATTAGTACTTAAAGCAAACATTTATTTTCTGTGTGCAGGGACAAAGTAACATGGAACCAGTGGCAGTCAAGGACCTGGGCAGGGGACCCAACTCTGTCATATAAGTGAGATGCATAAGGAAGTCACATACCTGTAAACGAGAGAGAGATCACATACATACCTCACTGCCCACACTTCTAAACCTCCCCCTGTTCTTGAATTGATCTGCCAAAGTCTACTGGGAAACTGACGCTTCCTAGAGTGTGGATCTTCATTGTTCTTCACTAGTTCCTCCTGCTTACCTTTACATCACTGCTGTATCTTGTAATGTGTGGAGAACAGCAGGAGGAACCACACCTGGAAGTGTTAGTCCTCCTGCAGACTTTGGGGGATCATTCTCACAAACAAAGTTAAGAGGCTTAGACAGCCAGAAAGGTAAGTATTTCCCATCTTGGTTACTTCATATATCTTACTGTATAGAATGAGAATACTTTAATGGCCGTTACAGTTTAGCACTCCTTTCTTAAAGTGATTTCCATGCTCAAGTAAAACCCAGCATATGTAAGGGTGAAGCACCATCAACATAACAAGAGAGTAAAGACTTTTATATCTTTGTATATGTTCATAATGATCTTTTTCCCTTCATGTGTAAGGCTGCCCATATATAATTCATGGTTTTAAAAAATGAACGGTTCCCTCATTCACAGATTCAATGTGGATGGGGGAATCACTCCCACTAAGCTATTGGATTATTCTGGTGGGCACAATTATCAGTGTTACCGGCTATAGCCGGCAGCACTGATTGATCAAGAAAAAACAGACAGGCTGGTTATACACAAGTTGATTAGTAGATCAACTTTTGTACAATCAGCTAGCCCATACATGAATCAAAATTTGGCCAGTCCCATCTGAATCAGTCAAATTTCGATCCATGTATAGCTAGCTCAAGTTGGGAGACCACTCTCTGCTGTGCGTTTCCCCAGGACTACAAGAGCAGTCTGTAATATTTTTCCAGACTATCAATCTATCTAGTTCTACTTTCAGTCAGAGAATTCTATGTTAGACAATATATTGGATTGAATTGGGGATTAGATTGGATATTGGAGAAAAAGGTCATACAGCCTTTCCTGACCTCGTCCTAGCCAGAATCTGTTGACCTGTCAATAAACGCTGTGACATGTGATGACAGGTTAGATATTGCTGAATGATTAAAGGGAAGTAGGGATCAATTTTAATTTTGTTAAATGATTACTGTTAATAAATGTTTGCTGAAAGAATACACTTATTCATTCAGCTATCTAATTTATAGAATTAAGCAATACATAGCTTTCAAAATAGGTTTGCATAATCTTTCACAATAGCCAGGAAGGGGATCATGTATTAAATGTTTATTTGTAAAAAAAAAGATTGTGTGTGTATGTTCAGTTCCCCTTGCATCTAACAGTCATACATGCATGGAAAAATATGAAAAGGTCACGTACCTGACCATAGAGCTTGAGTTGACGAGGGTGGCCTCTCGCACAATTCCCTTCCAAGCACTCCTGAAAGTGGAGACATGGACTGCTAGGGCAGCGGAAGAGTAGAGGTGCTAGGAAGTTGAATCAGTGATTGTGAGCTTTAAAGTACTGATGTCAGATGAGCTGAAGCATAGAGTCAGGTCACAAGCTGAGTTCGGTAACAACCAGGCAGAGAGGTTCCAAATCCCAAACAACAAAGTCCAGATCAGACACAGGCAAGGGCTGGCAGTGAAGTACAAAACCAGAAGGGAGAAACTTATTCAAAAGTCCAGGCCAAGGTCAGTACCATGGATGAGCAACAGACATGAACAACAAGGGTAATAAGTCAATAAGGCTTCAGAAACACATAACAAGGGAATAATCTGAAAGACCACCAACTAATGATCCCATGCGGGCCTCAAGTTTAAATAGGCTAGCAGGGACCAGGATATGTGGCAGATGTGCCTGGGTATCCTCATGCATGCTGTGGTGCTGGCATTTGTGTGTGCATGCTCATCTTTGCACACTTAGTTAAGCTCCCGTGGCTGAGAAAATTAGCATAACGTCCCTGCTAGCCGACATGAGGTTCCTGAAAGAAACATTAGGGTTGATTTACTAAAGACAAGAAACTGCTCACTTGCAAAGGCAGTTGCACTTTCCAAGAGAGTATTTCCCATAGTTGGTGAATGTGGTGAAATGTAATTGTGAAAATACTCAATCACATGCAAAAAAAAATAAAAAGAAACAGCATTTTTGCTTGTACATGAGTAGGTGATGGAAGTTAGCAGAGCTACAGTTCATTCACTAATTTCTGGGGAAAATTCCCTTCCAAAGTGCAACTTTCCGGCAAAGTGAATGGTCTATTTGCTATTAGTAAATAAACCCAATTAGCACAAAATTGTGAGCACTCTTCCTCCTCTGCATGTTATGGTTGAACAGGTCTGAACTGTAGATTTTTTTCTTCCATAATACATTAGGTGTTTTTTCTTATTTTGCGCTGTGTAAGCTGTTCTGTTAGGTAGCAGTAAATGTGGTGACCACACACACACAACATTTCGGAAGGTGTCAGGTTTTGGGCCATATAACTACTTCTACTATCACAACAAGGGCTGTAGATCAAAGAAAAATATAGATCTGTGTGTGGCCACTTATCTGCAGTAAGCCTGAACCTGGAAAAAATACTTATCCCCATTCAACACATGATATAACATCAATTCCCTGTTCTGATTGGCTGCCCTCAGCTGTCCTCTATGTAATCTAACCTGTCCACACAATTTAGTGTGGGCACAGAAAACTTCTAAGAACTTTCCACTTCCAATAAATCGGAATTGAATGGCTCTAAAATCTTCTCATTTAAAAATAATATAGCTTTTCAGTTAGCCTTCTTTAAAATGGTTGTAATGGCAAAAGTTTTTTTTTTTTTAATTTATTGCATTACCCCTCTCTTGCAGGAGACCTGAGAAAAGGAGTATTGAGGCTGCTCTATGCAAAACCATTGTGCAGAGTGGGTAAGTATAACATGTTCGTTAATTTAATAAAGTAAAATGGATTTTTTTTTCCTTTCTTTTGGGGGGGGGGGGGTCTAAGAGCGCAAAAATAATTAATATGGTTAATTGACCTTTAAGAAAGAGTTTACTCCTGAGGTTAAATAAAAAAAATCCTAAAGCAGATCTGAATTGACTATTTTGTACTTGCATGCTTGGTGGAGAATGTCAAGCCCTGTGGCCTTTAAAGAACTTTGAGATGTGTGAGACTGAAAAAAAATTACCTTTGGGGAATAAAGCATTGCCAATACACACAATGAATATTCATTGTATAGCATAGCATAAACATAGGATGTGGGTACAGTTGTCTTTTTCGCATTGCTAACCTATGTACTATACGTACAGCCTTATTTAAAAATAAATATTATTTCCTATTTGCAAAAGCAAAAATGTGAGAGAAAAAATGGGTTTAATTTTTCTACTGAGATTAGTAATATCATTTCAACAGACATTTTTACACAGTAGTTTTTGGCCTTTTAACCACTTCAGCCCCGGAAGGATTTCCAGCTTTAGGACCGGAGCCCTTTTTGCGATTTGGCGCTGCGTCGCTTTAACTGACAATTGCGCGGTCGTACGACGTTGTACCCAAACGAAATTTGCGTCCTTTTTTTCCCACAAATAGAGCGTTCTTTTGGTGGTATTTGATCACCTCTGCGTCATTTCTGATCGCCGCTATAAACAAAAGAAGAGCGACAATTTTGCAAAAAAACCCAAATTTCTTACTTTTTGCTAAAATACAAATGCAAAAAAAAAATATAAAAAAACATTTTTTTTCACCGTTTTTGGCCGATTTATATTCTTCCTCATATTTGCGATAAAAAAATATTTTTTTTTACTTTTTGGGGTTTTTACTTAAGAGTAGTAGGAATTTGCGCTGGTGAAAACGCGTTTGGTTAGTTATTTGCGGCTAACGCTAAAAAAAAATAGCGTTTATACTCCTTCTTATATTTAGCCGGTTTTTGCCACTTTTTTTTACAAAAAAATATA
>BLSH010215857.1:264097-279426 GCA_018402905.1 Glandirana rugosa | reverse complement strand
CCTCCATCCTAATAGCAATCCTAATACAAATGCAATTAACCACTAATAATCAGTCATTTACCGATCATGTAAAAACACTATTCTCATATTTTATATGACAAACACGACAGTGGTTTTTACACGTACGACTTTGACCGACTTTTTATTGGATAAAATTGGCGAACGGCTGGCGACCAGCCGTTAACTGCCGCTGTCTCACCGAGACATTGCGTTTAGCGGCAGTATGCTGCTGCCCGCGCTATGTCTCGGTGACACTCGCGCGCGGCGGTCTCCGCGCGCGCGCGCGGGGGGGCATCGCGGGTGGCCGGCGGCAATCGAAGCCGCCGCACCCGCTCCCTGGACCCCCCCGGACACAGTGAGCGCGCGCGCGCGCCTCTGGCGGCGCGCGCTCACAGTGGCTCTGTATCGCGCCCGTCGTCGTATGACGGCGATTTGCGTTACAGAGCCACTCTGTCGCCGTCAATTGCCGACCAGCGGTCGGCAAGCGGTTAAAATAGGTTATTTTTCAGCCAGTTTCAGCATGCACATTTTTGGTGACAGCACAAACAGTATATTTTATACTCTTATCACAAAAATGTACTAGCCATTTACTGACTAATAATCACCAATTAACGTAAACATAATCCTAACGATAATCCTACCTCCAAGCCTAATCCTTAACATTGATCTGGCCTGTACTCTAAAATTCAATGAATCCCCAGCCTTAATGTGGTTCCACACATTACACCTTTTAGTCCACTGTATAGTATAACACTTCATTTTTTTTTTAGAGAGAGAAAGATATTATTATTATTATTATACAGGATTTATATAGCGCCAACAGTTTACACAGCTCTTTACAATATAAAAGGGAGACAATACAGTTACAATACAATAAAATACAAGAGGGTTAAGAAGGCCCTGCTCAGAAGAACTTACAATCTAATAGGGAGGGGTAAGTTGTACAAAAGTTTATAACTGTGGGGAATGAGCAGATGGAAGTGATAAAAGATTAGTTGGAGGCGTGATAAGCTTCCCTGAAGAGATGAGTTTTCAGGGATCGCCTGAAGGCAACCAGAGTAGGGGATAAGCCAAACAGATTTAGGTAGAGAGTTCCAGAGGATGGGAGAGGCTCTGGAGAAGTCCGGGAGATGAGCATGAGAGAAGGAGACAAGGTAGATTGAGAGTAGGAGGTCTTGAGAGGAGCAGAGAGGATGGTTTGGGTGATATTTAGAGACAAGATTGGTGATATACAGTAGCTGGGGGCTGTGTGAATGGCTTTGTATGTTGTAGATAGTATTTTGAATTTAACTTGTTGGGCGATCGGGAGCCAGTGCAGGGATTGGCAGAGAGGGGTGGCAGACACTGAGCGGTTGGACAGATGAGTCTGGCAGCCGCATTCATGATAGACCGAAGAAGGGATAGCCTATGGACAGGTAGGCCTATGAGAAGAGAAGGCGAGAGATAACAAGGGAGTCAGTGAGTAGCTTGGTTGCTTCATTAGTTAAAAAGGGGCGAATCTTAGAGATTTTATGGAGTTGAAGTCTGCAAGCTTTTGACAACGATTGGATTTGGGGCTGAAAGGATAGGTCAGAGGCTAGGATTACACCTAGTACCCTGGCACGAGGGAATGGACTGGTGGATGCATTATTGATTTTGATGGAAAAGGGGGGGCACGGGCAGGAGGGAATATTACCAGCTCAGGCTTTAATTTAAGCAGATTTGGGTACATACATTTTTGCATTGCTTTTTATTTGGAATAAATAGTAAAAAGTGTGAAGAAAATTAATTTTGCAGTAATTTTTCCCAAAGCAGTGTTTACGTATTTTATTCACCCCCCCAATACATGTACCCCAAAATATAATCAACAAAGGCTGCTGATTAAAATCATATGAACAGCAGTATGACTTGTAATATAGTAGAATTATAATGCTCAAAGTGAAGTGCTTTATTCCCCTTTCCATGCAGAGGCAGAAAAATCAGTTTGCTTAAATTAGTTAGCATAACATTAAGATAAGATTAAATCAGGTTGAGGAGGGCCCAAATTAACATGTCAACAACATTTTGACAGCTTTGTGATTGCTAAAACTCAAACAACCTTACATCATTGACACACGTGAGCATTTTTAATTTTTTTTCCTACGATTATTCTTCATGTGGTGTTCTGGATCTGGTCAATAGAGACTTGATCTTACTACCCCCCATGTAATTATCCAGCAATAGATCACTATAGTGGTGATGTATTGCTGCATGGAGTTGCTGAACAGAGTTGTAACAGCTCTATTCCAGCCTCTGTACTAAGTGGAAGGGCCATGATATCACTTATGACATCACTACACTGCCAATGTAAACACAACGTAGAAGATGCGATACCAAAATATAATCAGCGCAATACAGGAATATAAAATATTAGATGATACAGTGAAGCAAACAATATAATTTAAAAAAATGTGACTAGCCCTCAATTGGGCTGAAGGTGATTGCTGCCAAACACCCTTCAGAGTGTATCCACTTGTGACTCTCTATGCAAAATTAATAACAAAAACTGGTGTAGGGCAACCCAAGATGGTAGCCAATCAGCTTCTAAATTCTGCTTGTTCAATTAGGCTTTGGCAATAAAACCTGGGAGCTGATTGGTTGCACCAGATTTTGCACTCTCTAGCTGTAGTAAATAACCCTCTGACTGTGTATTCAGGGAGAACGGTGCTCATTGACAATGACTGCATGTGAGTAGAGAGGTGGGTGGGAGCAATCTCCTGGAGGGAAGGGCAATTGCAGGATGTCTATTAATGAGATCAGCTGCTGAACAACTTCCTTTGAGCTGCTTTCCCATCCCAAATACCAGGGTGAATAGTAGGAATTAATCCAGGAAATTTCTATGGAAGATAGTGGAGGCTGAGGTAAAGCCTGTCCTAGAATATAAAATAAGATACGATAAGATAAGATAAGCCTTTATTTGTCCCACAGTGGGGAAATGTCTTTGTTACAGCAGTATGAAAAAATAAAAACTAAATGCTAAATGCAAATATATAGACAATAGACATACTATAGTATACAAGTATATACACAACACAATGTATAAATACAAATGAGGAAAAAGTACGTATTGCAGGTAGTATTGCACACAGGTGGTATTGCACATATTGCAGGTAATATTGCATGTATTGCAATTTGCAAGTGAATATTGCACACAGGTAGTATTTTACACAGTAAAACAGTAATAACAGTGTGTATTATGGTTAATGGTTCACTGGGAGCAGCTTTGATTGTAAAGTCTAATAGCAGCAGGGAGAAAAGACCTTCTATAGCGCTCCTTCAGACACTTAGAATGTAACAGTCTGTCACTGAAGGAGCTGCTCAATGAGGTAACGGTTTCATACAGGGGGTGAGAGGCATTCTGCAGCAATGATGATAGTTTTGCTACCATCCTCCTTTCTCCCACCTCCTGTACATTGTCCAGGGGAATCCCCAGGACTGAGCTGGCCTTCCTGATCAGCTTGTCCAGTCTCTTTCTGTCTGCAGTAGAGATGCTGCTGCCCCAGTAGACCACCCCATAGAATATGGCTGAGGCCACCACAGAGTCAAAAAAGGTCTTCAGTAGCTCTCCCTGCACTCCAAAAGACCTTAGTCTCCTCAGCAGAAAGAGTCTGCTCTGCCCTTTCTTATAAATTGCCTCAGTGTTGTCTGTCCAGTCCAGTTTGTTGTTTAGGTGAACACCCAGGTATTTGTAAGAGTCCACTCTCACAATGTCCTTTCCCTGAATGTTTACCAATGGAAATGATGAAGTGTGTTTGTGCCTACGGAAATCCACCACCAGTTCTTTGGTTTTCCCCGCGTTTATCTGGAGGCAGCTCCGTTGGCACCAGTCCACAAAGTTCTGTATAAGTCCTCTGTACTCTCTGTCATCATCATTCGTGATCAGACCGACGATGGCAGAGTCATCAGAGAACTTCTGTAGGTGACAGGTTGCTGAGCTAAACATGAAGTCTGCAGTGTAGATGGTGAAGAGAAACGGGGCAAGAACCGTTCCCTGCGGGGCTCCAGTGTTGCAGACAATCATGTCAGACTCACAGTCACGAGTCCTCACATACTGTGGTCGGTCTGTGAAGTAGTCCAGTATCCATGCAGACAGATGATGGTTCACTCCCATGTGCACCATATTATCCCTCAGGAGCGCAGGTTGAATGGTGTTAAAAGCACTAGAGAAGTCAAAAAACATGACTCTCACAGTGCTCCCAGCCTTTTCCAGGTGTGAAGTAGCCCGATTTAGGAGAAAAAGCATTTTCTTTTCTGCAACAGAGGTATATTAACCACTTGACCTCAGGAAAATCTCCCCCCTACGTGAGAAGGTTATTTTGTGCGATACGGTACTGCATTACTTTAAAGCGGAGTTCCACCCAGTTAAAAGTCAGCAGCTTTTCTCCCCCTCCCATCAGCGGCACCGGCATCACAAGTGTGGGAACCTGACTTTGGCTTCAAAGCCGGGCACGCACTGCGCATGCACGAGTCGCTCTGCTCCTTGTGAATGGCGGGCGTATCTTCTGGGACCTGTGACATGTCCCAGAAGATCGCTGAGAGGGAGGGAGAGGAAGGTGAACTTCCTTCCGGCTCTGCGGCTCTAGGAGAGGAAGTGGACCTGGGACCCTGTGAAAATAGGGTCCCCGGCCCCCCACAAAAAAAATGACATGCCAGTTGTGGCATATCAGGGGGTCACCTTCCTTTAAAAGCGGAAGTTCCACTTTTGGGTGGAACTCCGCTTTAACTGACAATTGCGTGGTCATGCAATGCCGTACCCAAATACATTTTGTATCATTTCCTATGGTCTTTAGGACCAGAGGTGTTAGCGGACCCCAAGGCAACCTCCTATGAGGCATGGTGTGCCCAGGATGCAGGTCAGAAAGGTGGGATCTCATTAGCTATAGGCTGCTTTTGGACACAGCAGACAAACTGACCTACATGCAAGCCAGAGACTCGGAATTGGCTTCGGAGAGGGATTCGGACCACTGACACACCTGCTTCCACTCATACAAGGGTGTGTTGAATATCTCTTTGGTAGAGGTGAATGTAAACATTTTGACTAGATGGTATATGGTCCCTTTCCTTCTTTCAAGGCTTTTTCTGAACATCTTACCTTTGTGCTTCCAAGGTTGTCACTCCGATAGCACTATGTACCATATCTGGTGGGAATGCTCTAAACTACAATGCTTCTGGAACAGGGTTTTTGCCTTAAATAGAAGGGTTTCTGGGACCTCGTGCCTCACACTCCCAGAATTGCCTTACTAAATGAAGCAGTATAGAAAATTCCCGCTCAATGCAAAAATTGATTTTCTCTATGCTATTGGCTGCGAAGCTTACCATAGTTCGCTCGAAATAACTTTCTGTTTCAATTTCTATGTTTAAGCACAAGGTGTTTTGGATAATGCTCAATGAACACCTAGCCAGCAAAATCAATGATACTTTTAAATGTTTTGAAAGGGTCTGGACTCCATGGGCCAGCTATGTTCATATTGATCTTTAGGGATTGGCAATATCTGCATTGTTTTCCTTCCATTTAATGCACTTTGTGATCGCTCCTCCAGGCTCCCTCTGTTTTCTCCTCGTTTCCCTTTTCCTCCTGTATCTTTCCCACTTTCTTCTTTCTTCTCTCTTTCATTTTTGTGAGATTTCAGACACATATATGGTATATGCTATGAGAGCATAGAGTACAGTTTAACAAACAAGCTGTAATATTGATTACTGTGTAAAGATATTTTGGAGTGGAGGTTCCTCTTTCAGGAATGGATGACCATTTTTATTACTTGTATGGCAATCCACTGATACTGTAATATTTGGGCATTTTTACAGTTCTCTTGTGTCCTGATATTATGCCACGTTCCATTTTTTCTATGCTCTTTCAAGATTCAGGCCTCACGTTCATATGTATTCTTTTACTTTGTTTGTGCAAAATCATAATAAAAAGATTGAAAGAATTTTTTTATTATTATTTCCCACTAATAGAGCTTTCTTTTGGTGGTATTTGAGCACCACTGCGGGTTTTATTTTTTGAACTATGAACAAAAAAGCCCGACAATTTTGAAAAAAAAAATAATATTTTTTACTTTCTGCAATAAAACATATCCAATAAACAAATGTAAAAAAAAAAAATCAAATTTCTTCATAAATTTAGGCCAATATGTATTCTGCAACATATTATTGGCGTTTATTGATTGGTTTGCGGAAAAGTTATAGCATCTACAAACTATGGGATATATATTGGAATTTTTTGTTTTATTTTTATACTGGTAATAACGGCGTTTAGCGACTTATAGCGGGACTGCAATATTGTGGTGAACAATCGGACACTAACATTTTTGACACTTTGTGGAAATCAGTGACACTAATACAGTGATCAGAGCTAAAAATACGCACTGCCACTGTACTAACAGATTTTATTTCCCTGTTAAAGTAAATTGGATCAAGTTTTATCATGATTTTACCTTCTACAGATTTAGGATGCAAGCTTTTTTTTTTTATGGATTTATTTTTGTTTTTTGACCACAATCATCCTTTGTCTTTTTGTCTTTTGTTTAAACCATGTAATTAAGGAAGGGGGGGGGGGGGTAAATAAGTATTGTTTTTTTGGTAGAACCCAATTGGCATGTGTCTTTTTTTAAAACAATGTGATTAAACAGTGAGTCTGTAGGGGATGTCAAAGGGTAATGGAGTGGGGAGGGACTGCATGTAAGATAAATATGTGCTTTTTACCATCTACTACAGGTTTAGGGCTCTGATGATGCAAGGTTTATTTATTGATTAATTTTATTTTTTTGCTTGAATTCATTCGGCATGTGTTTTTTTTCCAAACAATGTAATTAAACAATAATTTTCTGGGGGTCCTAGTGGGGAATGGAGTGGTAAAGGACTACAGGGAAGGTAAATATGTGCTCCTTATCCTCTCTGCTCTAAAGAAAAAATACTCTTTTGGCCCAAACAAATATTTACAAGTCTTCTTCAAGCAAGGAGCCATGGAAGGACAGGTAACCGGGAAAAAACACTCATAAAACAACTTGTGCAATTAGCTTATTGCATGGTTAATATATCACCCTTCAGTCATTTCAGCTACAAGTTCAGTCTTTCACCAACAGTTGCAGTTTTTCTTGTGTTTCTTTGCATAGACTATTAAAAAGCTTTTTGTTTCCGACAGCCTAAAGCATGGCTTTCACTGAAATGGAAAACATTACAATTATGATCCATAAGGATAGCAATTATTGTTGAACAACTTTTGTGAGCGGTTATACAAGGCAATCTCCATGGTGAAATGTTTTGTGAAGCACCTAAAGCACTTAACTCGTACATCAAGATAATAGTCATTTTCCTGTAATCTGCAGAGAGAACATATTGTATATGAGCTATATTTATATCCTCACGATTGTGATTACAGACTTATACTTATCTAGTCAAACTTCAGAAAAATACCATCCTTGATTAAAACACACAAATGTTGCCTTGTTTCCTGGAAATCATGTTTGTTAACTAATGTTTGTGTGCATTTATTAGTAGTGCAGGATCAGAGCCTGTATTAGCAGGAGCAGGAGGGGCATTGGTCCAGGGTTATGGCAGCTCAATATAGCCAAGGGCCTCAGGCCTCCTGGGCTACATGGTGATTTGTTGACAGCTTATGAACACTTTGTCCTGTTTCCTTTCTGTCACATATATGCTGGAAACGTCACGTCTCCTGGATCTTAGTTCTGTCTTTGATACGGTAGACCGCAATGTTTTATACTCTCACCTTGAAACCATTGTTGGAGTCTCAGAATTGACTCTGAAGTTGTATGTTGTTGATTGCTATCACTTTGTTTCTGTTAGCGGATTGCTGTCTGAAGTCAGTCCAGTTAAGTTCGGTTTTCCTCAGGGCTGAATCCTGGCTCCCTTACTTTTTAGCATTTAGCATTTACATGTTTCCACTTGGCCAACTGTTAAGATCACATGGGCTCAATTATCACTTCTATGCTGACGACACTCAGATATGCATCCACACCAAACCAGATTCTACTTTGGCTGCTTCTCTCCTATCTAACTGTATTTGTGATCTACAAACTTGGATGGCCCACAATTTCCTTCAAAAAACTGTGATAAGACTGAAGTCATGCTTATTGGCACCCCTCATCAATTTTATAAGGACAGTCCTAATAGCAGATTTTCTGAAGCAGTGAAAGCTTTGCCCAATCAGGGCACAGAGCACTGTCAAAGCCATGATTAGACACTGTCATGATGACTCTATCCAATCATGGCTCATTGCTCTTAGTCCCGCCCCACACTTATAAAAGTATTCTTTCAATAGCTGCCATTTTCAGTGTGATATTGGCGTGGAAAGAGATAAAACAGGGTTCTGTTCAGTGCTACTAGACAGTTAGTGTGTGCAAGATTGGGGTTGATCAGAGTCAAGCGGTAGGTGAGTTTTCAGTAAGTGCGCCAGTCCAAAGCAGTATTTTTAAGGGCATGGCAGCCCATTTTTTTAAAAGAAATAAAAAAGTACAAATAAACAGTAATCTTCCCTCGCAGGGGGCTCCAACCTTATTACATAAACATGCTTCAACCTCCTGGCTTTACTCACTGTCAGCTTTGTGCTGTTTGGTGAAATAAACAATCTCTAGGTCTCCTGGTTATTAAATGATATACAGCCCTCCTGGCTTGTAAATGCAGCTCTCCTGCTAAGGCCTTCTGCTTTAGGCGTAGGTCTGTCTCCCACAGACCTGAACGCTCAGTAACTCGGTGCTGTCCTGTAGCCTCGTGCAACACTGGCTGCCCCCATGCTGCCTCTGACTCCTGCAGAGGAAATGGGAGTCCACCTGACTCCCTTACACAGACTTCCTGTCTGTTGGGTGGGGCCCTGAGCCATAGTCAGGTCACCACTAAATAGCCCAGCACACAGCTGTGCAATCAGCATGCCTGTCTTTCCAGAATCTGACATAAACCAGCAATATTCCAGGTAGCACAGAGTCCCACTGCCTCATGTGCTTTAGTGTGCTATTGTGATTCTATTGTCAGTGTAGAATATTAGTTTAGTGTGAATCAGTCAGTGTAGTGTAGTGTAGAGACCACATTCATCTTTACATTAGTGTGCATCTAGGGACAGCTCAGTTAGTGTCGGTGTATTGTAGTGATGACCACCATTCATCTTTACATTAGTGTGTATATAGGGACAGTTCAGATAGTGTGATTGTAGTGTAGTGACCATCATTCATCTTTGCATTAGTGTGCATCTAGGGACAGTTTATTTAGTGTCAGTGTAGTGTAGTGATGACCACCATTCATCTTTACATTAATGTGTATCTAGGGACAGTTCAGATAGTGTGATTGTAGTGTAGTGACCACCATTCATCTTTACATTAGTGTGCATCTAGGGACAGTTCAGATAGTGTCAATGTAGTGACCATTTAACACTGTATATTTAATTGTGTTACTGCAAGTTTAACACCATATAATTCAGTGTGTTACTGCAAGTTTAACGTTGTATATTTTATTGCATTACTGCAAGTTTAATGCTATATAGTTCTGTGAATTACTGCAAGTTAAACGGCATATATTTCGGTGCATTACTGCAAGTTTAACGCCATATAGTTCTGTGCATTACTGCAAGTTTAACGCTATATATTTCATTGTATTACTGCAAGTTTAACGCCATATATTTCTGTGCATTACTGCAAGTTTAACACCATATAGTTCTGTGCGTTACTGCAAGTTTAATACCATATAGTTCTGTGCATTACTGCAAATTTAAAGCCGTATATTTAATTGCGTTACTGCAAGTTTAACACTATATATTTCATTGTTTTACTGAAAGTTTAACGCCATATATTTCTGTGCGTTACTGAAAGTTTAACGCCATATAGTTCTGTGCGTTACTGCAAGTTTAACGCCATATATTTAATTTCGTTACTACAAGTTTAACGCCATATAGTTCTGTGCGTTACTGCAAGTTTAATGTCATATATTTCATTGCATTACTGTAAGTTTAACGCCATATAGTTCTGTGCATTACTGCAAGTTTAAAGCCGTATATTTAATTGCATTACTGCAAGTTTAACACTATATATTTCATTGTTTTACTGAAAGTTTAACGCCATATATTTCTGTGCGTTACTGAAAGTTTAACGCCATATAGTTCTGTGCGTTACTGCAAGTTTAACGCCATATATTTAATTTTGTTTCTGCAAGTTTAACGCCATATCGTTCTGTGCGTTACTGCAAGTTTAATGTCATATATTTCATTGCATTACTGCAAGTTTAACGCCATATAGTCCTGTGCGTTACTGCAAGTTTAACGAAAATGAAAAAGGAGGTAAATTGTACCTGTTAATATATCGGCCAACATCCCTAATATTGAAACAGTGGTTTCCCCAAAAGAATGGTGGGACTTTAAAGGCACAAAGGACATAAATGGATTAAAAATATTTTTATTGGTTATCAAAAAAACATACTGAGTAAAAAACATTTTCCTGGTGCCTCCATGGTAGCATACCTGTGATAGAGCTCCACCTCCACTCCTCCCTCAGGACCAGTGAATAGCATAAATTAAAGACATAGCCCTTCCCCCAACATTCTCCTTTTTTCCTCTTGAATCAGTGAAAAAGCAGCAGTAAGTCCCTACCTCTGCCTTTGGCAGCTTCCGCCGGGTTCATCTTCTCCCGTGCGCAGTGCCTGTTCCTTGGGCCGCTCTTAGCGCTAATAAGGCTGGGAACCCCTTTTGTGGATCTTTTTGCGATCAGGAAGTGCGGGTGTCCTGCGCTCCACGAGGGCTTCAGTTGACGTGCATGCAGTGCGCATGTGCGGTCCGGTGGCGAGGCTGCCGACGCCATCTTGGCTCAGGGAACCTTTATGGTTTTCGATTCCCTTGGCCTGGCAGGAGGGGGGGTGGAGGATTGCAATTAAGGAGCATATAAAGAAGGGCTCCTCTGGCAATAAATGGCAGCTGTTTTCCCTGACCAGGTCAGCCCCTGGCGCCCTCTATAGCTTGACTGGTATCTCTTTGCTTTTTTTTTTTTATCCATCCTCCCTTTTCTCTCTTAAAGGGACAGTACACTCTGATTTATGTCTTCTTTTTTTTTGGCTTTTTTTTATTTCCAGCTAATCCCTCTGCCCTCACCTTGAGCCATTCATCAAGAGGAAAAGATCCACACGGATCTAAAAGGTATGCGGCTATCGGCAGGTAAATAAAAAATAAAAAAAGAAGAGAAGATTACGATTTTAAACAGATCCTTTTTCTGTTACAGCCCTGTGCCTTCCAAGAGATCAAGGAAGTCATCAAGGCATTGTGGCGATTATAGTCCAGAGCACAGGTCCCATTCCTCGCGGCATAGATCGTCTGAAAGCTCAAGGTCCAGGAGGTCTTATTACTGCCCATCGCCTCCAGCCCGGCCAGCCACAAAGAAATGTTGGGCATGTGGTGCAGCTCCTCTCCCAGACAAATTGGTCTTTAAGGACTGCTTCAGAGATTATGCGGCCAATATAGAGCAGGAGAGTCGGCAAGTGGTCGACCTCTTAAAACAAACTATGAGGGATTCATTTTCGGAACTGGTGGCTTTAATTCCTGAAAGACCAACCTCTTCAGATGCAGGGGAGCACAAGACTGAGCCAAGTATCCCAGGACCATCTACAGCCAGTACCCCTCTTCCTGCCTAGGGGTGAGTGGCAAGGGACCAACCTCCGGACGAGTCAGCAGCAGAATCCTCAGAGGAGAAAGAAGCTTCATACTTTAACTTTGAGTTGGTCCGTTCATTTATCCAGACCATAAAACAGGCCATAGGCTGGGAAGATCCAGTAGAGCCGCCATCCAAGGTGAAAGTTTACTTTCCATTTCTCAAG
The DNA here is from genome assembly GCA_018402905.1 of Glandirana rugosa. Taxonomy (NCBI): domain Eukaryota; kingdom Metazoa; phylum Chordata; class Amphibia; order Anura; family Ranidae; genus Glandirana; species Glandirana rugosa. Next base: position 267,603 of record BLSH010215857.1, on the reverse strand, counting down.
AGAAAGCAGGTGGTGTTCCCGCTGATGGGAGAAATCCGAGAAATCATTCATGATGAATGGAACAAGACAGATAAAAAGTTCTCTCTGGGCCGTTTCTCCAAACTGTAACCATAATCCAGGCAGTACAACCGTGGGATTGGATGATATCAGTAGATTTGAAGGACGCCTACCTGCGCATCCCTATTCTGCCCTCGTTCCAGAGATATTTAAGATTCGCAGTAGGTCATGTCCACTTGCAATTTCAGGCACTGTCTTTTGGCCTGTGTACTTCTCCTCGAGTGTTCACAAAAGTTTTAATATCAGCTTTGGCTCCTCTGAGCGTGAGAGGTCTCAGGATCTACAACTACCTGGATGACATTCTTTTATTGGCAAGCAATCCAAATCAACTCATGGCCCACAGGGATATCCTGTTGAGTTCCCTAGCAGAACTAGGCTGGCTCATAAGCAAAGAGAAAAGCCAGTTGTCACCATCGCAACAAATGGTATACCTGGGAGCACTGTTCGATACTCAGCAGGGCACAGTATCATTGCCCCAGCAGAAGGCAGAGGAAATCAGCAAGAGAATGATCAAAGTCATGGAGAAATCGCACTTGATGGCACATCAGGGGACAAAGAGTGCTTCTACGCCTAGACAATACAACGGCAGTCGCCTATCTGCAGAAACAGGGAGGCACCCGCAACAGGACACTCTTGAGGGAAGTGGAACCAATAATGATCTGAGCAGAGAAGAATCAAGGCTATGTATCTCCCAGGGAGATTGAACAAGGAAGCAGACAACCTATCAAGGAGGTTCGCCAACAACAACAAGTGGTCTCTGCACCCTCATGTATTTCACCAAAGCATGAACCTCTGGGAACCCCCTCAAGTGGATCTCTTTGCAACCTGGGAGAATTCGAAGCTCAGGAGGTTTGTCTCTCTCCTTCCTCACCCACAGGCAGAGGAGGTGGATGTCCTTTCTTGTCCGTGGAACTTTACGGTGGCATACGCCTTTCCCCCCCACCCGCTAATCCCAAAGTTTCTGCTCAGACTCCTGAGGGAGCCAGTACAAATTCTGGCAGTTCTACCATACTGGCCGAAGAGGTCATGGTTCCCCCTAGCCATACACCTCAGCATGAGCCCACCCTTCAGAATCCCAGCATTTCCGCATCTGCTAACGCAAGGGGAGATATCGCATCCGAATCCATAGAGGCTGGATCTCCGGCTATGGCGATTGATAAGAGGAGGTTTCAATCATTAGGCTGCTCTCGGAGTGTCATTTCTACCCTCCTCAGTGCCAGAAAACCAATAAACAAACATGATATACGCAAGGATCTGGAACAAATTCTCTGCCTATGCCACTAAAAATGGCTTCAACCCAGTAAACCCATCTACTTCAGAAATACCGGGTTTCCTACAGACAGGTCTTGATCTGGGCCTTGGCCTAGCGACATTAAAGGTTCAGGTGTCCGCAATCTCTGCAGCGACAAATAAGAAGTGGGCAGAAGAACCTCTAGTGATAAGATTTCTTAGGGGGGTCCTGAAGATAAGACCGCCTTGCAGGCGCTCCTTTCCAAAATGGAATCTCCCGCTGGTACTAGAGGTTTTATCATGCCATCCTTTTGCACCTACTGAAGAATCCTCAATTTGGAACCTGACCCTAAAAGTGACTTTTCTGCTGGCCATTACTTCCGGCAGAAGGATTTCAGAACTACACGCTTTAGGAATAAGAGACAAACACATATCCTTTTTCCCAGAGTGGAACTTTGCCCTATCAGGGGTTTTACACCTAAAGTTGCTATGCCTGCCTACTTAATGGAGCCATGGTCTTTACCAGTGTTTTCAGACTCAGACCCAGAATCCTGCCATGAGTTAGATGTTTCCGCGGTTCTCAGAGTATACCTGGAAGCAACCCAATGTTTCAGAAACTCAGAGAGACTACTTATTATTACATGGGGAAGGAACAGAGGCAAGGAGGCCTCCAGCTGAACCCTGGCTTCCTGGATTGTAAAGATAATACCGAAGGCTTACAGGATAAGAAATATGGAGCCACCTTCTCATCTGAATGCTCACTCAACAAGGGCAGTATCAGCCTCTTGGGCAGTAAGGGCCAACGTGTCTTTGGAAACAGTCTGTAGGGCCACAACATGGTCTTCCCGACACACGTTCCTCAGGCATTATCGCATCGACCTAGGGGTTCTTACTCCAGCAGAGTTCAGAAGAAAGGCAATGCAGGCCGCTATGACAGTTTCTAAATAAATTTCTTTCTGTTTTCTTGCATTCATCCCACCCGTGTATGCTAGTTATTTATCACAGGTATGCTGCCATGGAGGCGCCAGGAAAACGGAAATTTGTTTCATGCTTACTGAAATTTTCCTTTCCTGGTGCCTATCCATGGCAGCATACGCCCCACCCTAGGTATTCTATATTATGGAGAATGTTGGGGAAAGGGCTATGTCTTTACTTTATGCTATTCACTGGTCCTGAGGGAGGAGTCGAGGCAGAGCTCTATCACATGTATGCTGCCATGGATTGGCACCAGGAAAGGAAAATTACAGTAAGTATGAAACAATTTTCCATTTTTCCAATATAAAAACTTAATTGCAATGTGTGAATACACGGAAAGTGCTGCCTGACCACAGATTGGTCTATAAACAATGCAGTTACATATATATCTGCAAAACTTGATCCAACATGTTTCAGAGTTACTTCTACTCCTTCTTCAGGGAAATTCGTTTTATGCAGTTTAAGTATTCTAAAGAGATATAAAGAATAATTACGAGTCTGTCAAACTTATAACACAATTTGACTGGTTAAATGCCAGAAAAGAGGAAGATGGAAGATCTTGTCAATCGCCGTCTTGGATCTTCCGTCTTCCCCTTTTCTGGCAATCCTGCCAATTTTTATGTCACTGAACGCCTTTCCTTCCTCCCTGAGGGTTGGACGGTCCTGTGCCACTATTGGTCTCTGACCCACTTTGTTACATATCTTGTGAGTTTTAAGCCATCATGCTACTGTTTGCCATTTAACCAGTCAATTTGTGTTATATGTTAGACAGACACTTAATATGTCTTTATATCTCTTTAGAACACTTAAACTGCTAAAACTACCTTCCCTGAAGAAGGAGTAGAAGTAACTCCGAAACATGTTGGATCAAGTTTTACAGAGATACAGTTGTGCTCATAAGTTTACATACCCTGGCAGAATTTATGATTTCTTGGCCATTTTTCAGAGAATATTAATGATAACACAAAAACATTTCTTTCACTTATGGTTAGTGTTTGGCTGAAGCCATTTATTATGAATCAACTGTGTTTACTCTTGTTAAATCATAATGACAACAGAAACTACCCATATGATCCTGAACAAAAGTTTACATACCCTGTGATTTTGGCCTGATAACATGCACACAAGTTGACACAACGGGGTTTTGTTCGTTTGTCCAGTATCCACTCCTTCCAATGGAAATTATTGGTAAGTTTGGGGCAACACAGTTGAACACACGTACAATAGTCCGGTTTTAGTGTCCC
>BLSH010215857.1:248891-259722 GCA_018402905.1 Glandirana rugosa | reverse complement strand
ATATTTTGACATTAAAAAAACACTTCTTAGTTGTTCACCCTGTGTTAGTACTTCACCTAAGTTTGAAATATCCAATAAATTTCGTTCCACTTCATGATTGTGTCCCACTTGTTGATTCTTCACAAAAAAATTACAGTTTTATATCTTTATGTTTGAAGCCTGAAATGTGCAAAATGTCTCAAAGTTCAAAGGGGGCCGAATACTTTCGCAAGGCACTGTATGTAACCGTATTGTTTATAGACCAATCTGTGGTCAGGCAGCACTTTCCATGTTTTCACACATTGCAGTTTGAGGAGGCCACAAGGATGGTGAGCCGTGACAATGCAGTTTTTATATTGGGAAAAAGATTTTTTACTCAGTATGTTTTTTTGATAACCAATAAAAAATTGGTTTAATCCATTTATGTCCTTTGTGCCTTTAAAGTCCCACCATTCTTTTGAGGAAACCACTACTGCAAGTTTAACGCCATCTATTTCATTGCAGTACTGCAAGTTTAACGCCATATAAAGAAAAGGAATACTGCGCTTCACAAAAACTAAAGCAGCCAGCACTAAAATTCAGCCAAATTGTATAAACAGTGTATCTTATATAGAAATGAGAAGTATAAAACTTATACATATAACGAGAAGTATAAAACTTATACTTGCATACATCCATCTAAAGTGCAAAGTGCAAATAGAAAATTATTCTTCATAATATAGTCCGACAATAATCCAAAAGTAACAGTTCATAATCGTTAGTGAAGTTCATGTGAAAATTAAGTGGATAAACAAGTGAAGGGATGCTTAATTACAAGGCTTCTTGAGATGATCCCAACCATCATCAGATGCCGACACCTCAAGTGAGAAAATGGATACTCTTACCAGAGTGTATTTTTCAAGCAGCATAGACTAGGGGGTCCAGCCTATATCTCCATCAAGGTCCACTTTGAAAATGGTGGTCAGTCCCTGGGTGGTCATAAGTAGAGTATCATGCAGCAGATAAAGTCCTCATATAAAAAATAGAGACTTTCCAGGTCACACTGACTTATGAAGTGAAGCTCTCACACAGGACGCAGTGATGTCACTCAGACTTGTATCTCTATAGAGGGGGGAGCTCTTTTAAGCCAATCACAGGAAATTAGTTGAAAATCTGAGGTAACATCTGTGAGGGAAGTGACAGACTTCCCTCAGCCAATCCCAATCTCTCCTGTGATTGGCTGAGGGAAGCCTGTCACTCCCCTCACAGATATTTCCTCAGGTTTTCACGCCTTTCAGCTCATTTCCTGTGATTGGCTGTGACCTGACCCCCCTTCTGCCTGCCGTCTATGCCTGATTGTTGCCAACTTGGCCTGTCTGACACTGCATCCTGTCTGCTGCTGCTTCCAGCTCTGCTGTCCATCCAGGCAGCCACAACATCCAGCTCTGCCAGCTTGCCCACCCTGTCTGCTGCTGCTTCCAGCTCTACTTTCCATCCGATCTGCTAAAGAATCCAGCTCTGCTAGTTCGTCTGACCCTGCTACTGGTCAAGCATCTTAACAGCTCATCTGCTGTTCATCTGCTGACTACTGCTGCTACTGGACTGACTATTGACACTCTTACCCCGCCATGCTCCTGTGGCCACTACCAGCAGCCCTTGAGCCGGAGTTGTATGAGTGGTCTTCCTCTACCGTCAGGCTCACATCCCAGGTACGTAACACCTGCTATACGTGATGATGGTATAGCGCAGGGTGTCCCTGGACCTTCCAGCACATCTGCCAGCAGCACACCACCAGCTGTAGCCGGCAACTTTCTCTTCCCCATCTGCTACAGCGGAAAAAAATACAGTCCTTGCCACCCACATGCCCAGTGTCTAAATGCAAGCTTGTCAAAGCTGTTGTCTCTCCAACTTCTGCCTTTCCGCCTGGATGGATTCTGCCCCTTCCATGAATTTGCAGAATATGCTGTACCACAATGGCGGGTTCCCAGTCACTATTTCTTTTCACGAAAGGCCATTCCATCTCTCTATCATCACGTGGAAGGCAATGTTGTGGCATCGTTGGGCAAGGCAGTCAGCCGCAAAGTCCATGTTACTGCTGACACGTGCTCCAGCAAGCATGTGCAGGGACAATATATTTAGCTCACAGCACACTGGGTAACTCTGATTGCAACTCAGAAGGATGCAGGACAGGGTTTAGTGCTGCAGATTGTTGTGCCCCCACGTCTCCATACAGCTGGTGATGATGCAAGATTTGTGAGCCCTACATGCCCTCCTCTGCTGAATTGTCCTATGAACCTTAATTAACCCCTAAGCATTCAAAGGGCTATTCAATGAGTCAGGCTAAAAGGTGCCATGCAGTGCTTCAGCTGGTGTATCTAGGGGACAGGAACCACACCGGAGCAAAGATTCTTGCAGCTCTCCAGGGACAGGCCCAGAGGTGGTTCACGCCACGCCAGCTGGAGCCAGGAATGGTGGTGGGCGATAATGGCATACACCTCCTGTCTGACAGGGAAAGTTGACACATGTGCCATGACACATGTTCTCGATTTGGTGGTGCAGCGTTCCTTAACCACTTCAGCCCCGAAAGTATTTCCAGCTTTAGGACCGGAGCCCTTTTTGCGATTCGGCCCTGCGTCGCTTTAACTGAAAATTGCGCGGTCGTGTGACGTTGTACCCAAACGAAATTTGCGTCCTTTTTTTCCCACAAACAGAGCTTTCTTTTGGTGGTATTTGATCACCACTGCGTCATTTCTGATCGCCGCTATAAACAAAAGAAGAGCGACAATTTTGCAAAAAAAAAACAAATTTCTTACTTTTTGCTAAAATACAAATCCAAAAAAAAAATATAAAAAACATTTTTTTTCACAGTTTTTGGCCGATTTATATTCTTCCTCATATTTGCAATTAAAAAAAAAAACATTCAGCGTTTATTGATTGGTTTGCACAAAAGTGGTCGCATTTACGGATGATGAGAATTCATTTTTGGGGTTTTTATTTTTTTTTTATATTTTACTAGTAATGGCGGCGATCTGCGATTTTTAGCGGTACTGCGATATTTCAGCAGACATGTCGGACCATTTTGACACTTTTTTGGGACCATTGGCATTTATACAGCGATCAGTGCTATAAAAATGCACTGATTACTGTTTAAATGCCATTGGCAGTGAAGGGGTTAACCTGCAGGGGGCGCACTAAGGGTTAACTATGTTCCCTGGGCGTGTTCTAACTGTAGGGGGACTGCCCTAGCTGGGGAAGGGAAGTGGTCACAGCCTCCATATACAGGAAGGCTGTGATCACAGCCCTTCCCCCTTCACAGAACGGAGGTCCGTGTTTACATACACGGACCTCCGTTCTTTCACTCCGGGGGGGCCATCGCGGGTAGCTGGCGGCAATTGAAGCCGCCGCACCCGCTCCCTGGCCCTCCCCGAACACAGTGAGCGCGCAGGCGCGCCTCCGGTGGCGCGCGCGCTCACAGTGCGCGTTATCGCAGCCGCCGTCATATGACGGCGATTTGCGATAACGAACCACCTTGTCGCCGTCAACCTGCGGTTGGCGGTCGGCAAGTGGTTAAATAGGTACCCAGGTTTGGAAAATTTGCTAAAGCAAGCCAGAAGAGTCTGTAGCCATTTCAGGCGATCATACACAGCCAGTCCTCGGTAGGATGAAATTCAGCAGGAATTCCACCTGCCCGTAAATCGCCTGATTTGTGACATGCCCACCAGGTGGAACTCGACTTTGGCTATGCTGCAGCAGCTGTACATGCAGCAAAGGGCCATCAACGACTACCTGTGTGAGTATGGCACAACAACAGGCTTAGGCCGGCTCAGGTTTTTTTCCCCATGACAATGGCTGCTCATAAAGAATGCATGCACTGTACTGTCACCATTTGAGGAGGCCACAAGGATGGTGAGCTGTGACAATGCATGCATCAGTGACACAATCCCTGTTGTGTTCCTGCTGGAGCATGACATTATGAACAGGGCACTGGAGGCAGAGCAGCGAGAGGAGGAGGAGGACTTCCTTTCCTCTCAAGGCCCACTTTATGCAGACACCATCGTTCCTATGCCACAGAAAACACAAGATAAAGGAGGAGAAGGAGGATTCTGGGAGTTTTTGAGGCATTGAAGCAGAGAAAGACATACATCAAACAGTAAGCAATGGTTTTTCATCCCCAGAACCCTTGGGTAGTAGTACGTGGCTGGGAGGAGGCAGTTCCAGAAACTGTAATCCTCAGTGACCCTGAGGAGTCTGCTTCTCATGCCTCTGCAAATTTGTGGTGCATGGGCTCCCTCATGCTTCAAAGCCTGCGAAAGAACCCAAGAATACGTGGCATAAAGGAGGAGAATCATTATTGGTTGGCAACCCTCCTTGACCACTGTTATAAGAGTAAAGTCTCAGAACTCATTCCGTCCCCACAGAGATTGCAGAAGATGAAGTCTCTTGAGGACACCTTAAAGAGGAGTTTATCAAACGTTTTTCCCGACTCTGGTAGGCTACAGTGTCGTGGAAAACGTAGCTTTGAGGCTATTGTTGTTCAAGAGAGGAACGGTGGAGAAGGCGGCCACCTAAATGATGCATTTCTCCATTTTTTTAGTCCTCCCCACCCATCGGCAGCATCTGCATCACATGGTGGATGATTTTCTAGGGGCAAAAACAGAGATGGAGAGCTTTCCAGTCGACGATCCACTGGCTTACTGGGTCATGAGAATAGACCACTGGCCAGAACTTGCTCAGTATGCTATTGAGCTGCTGGGCTGGGTTGCATCCAACATGCTTTCTGAACGGGCATTCAGTGCTGCTGGAGGTTTTGTTACTGATCATAAAACGCGTCTGTCCACAGACTCAGTGGACCGTCTGACTTTTATCAAAATGGATCAGTCCTGGATTACTGGCAGCTATGAAGCCCCTGATACCGATTAAGTGTTTTTGGGATGTGGAATCTCTGCAGGATTTCTAGTCTGCCTAGCAGTGTGGTGTTGATTTCATCTGGAAGAATGTTTTGGTGTAGGTTTCATGGGCACAGTTAACAATCAAAGACCAATTTTTACGCAATTGTTTGACAGGTGCATATCATTGCAATTTTTCACAACAAGGCCAATTCTTTTATCATTAGGAGTACCTCTGTAGGGTTACAGTGTAAGAGCGCCACCGACACCTAACAAACAATTTTTCAGGACCTGTTTAACAACTGCATCAAATTTAATTTTTTACAGCAAGGCCAATTCTTGCTTTCACCAAGAGTACCTCTTAAAGGGTTACGGTGTGAAGGCACCACCAACACGCAAAGACCAATTTTTCCGCACCTGTTTGACAGGTGCATATCATTGCAGTTTTTGACAGCAAGGCCAATTCTTGCTTTCATCAAGAGCACCTCTTATAGGGTTATGGTGTGAAGGGCCACACACAAAGACCAATTTTTCCGCACCCGTTAATTCTAACCAAAGTCTGTGGAAGATACACCAGAATGTATCAAATAAATCTCTACTCTTGTTGCCAGTGCACTACATTGTGGCCTCATCATACAGACTGGCTCCCCAAGCCGTTGCTTACAAAATAAAGGAAGCGGGGAAAATGTAATTTTTTTGGCTTTATAAATGCAATTGTTGCTGCAGCAGATTTTATGCACGGTACAGATGTGTCACTTTACAGGTAGACAAAGGTGGCCCCCCAGGCACTGTATTGAAAGGATTTTTTCATTTTTATGCTTTCACTTTAAGCATCAATAAATCACTGCTCATTTAAAAATTATGTTTTGATACATATTCCCCAGGCCAGTACTCGGACCCCTATAACCATTGTATGCCCAATTAATTGCATATAAGCCTTCAAAATGAGCACTTTTGATTTTTCACATATGGGTCCCATAGATTTCAATGGGGTTTGTTATTCGGTCCCGAACTTTCCCAATGTTCGAAACTTCTGGTGCAAATCGAACAGGGGGTCGTTCAGCCCATCCCTAGCTATCATACACTGTAGCCAAAAAGCTGATCAATACATTTCTGTTCTCTTGACTTGACTACTGCAATACTCTGGTCGCTGGTGTACCTAAATCCATTATTAACTACAATATGTACAAAATTCTGCAGCCAGAATCCTCACTAGGTCTGGAACAAGTGATCATAATACACCTATCCTGGAGACCTTGCACCGACTACCGATCAGGTTACGCATAGACTTTAAGATTCTCTTGCTCACCTATAAGGGTCTTCATGGCTTGACACCACATTACCTGTCTGAACTTTTATAAACGTACTCTCCCTCTTGTAATCTCCCCACCTCAAATTCTGGTCTTCTGTGTGTCTCACCTACTCACCTACACTCGATGGGAGACAGCGCCTTCTCCTGCTATGCCCCAAAACTGTGGAATTTACTTCCAAAGAACATCAGAGAGTCATCTTTTCTAAGCTCATTCAAATCAGATCTAAAAGCTTTTTTCTTTAGACAAACCTTCATGTAATTGTTCCTTTTTTTCCTTTGTTCGTTGCTGCATATTTTTTCATGTTTTCTTTATAAAGCACTTTGAGCAACTACCTTTAAAGGTGCTATGTAAAATAAAGTTGTATTATTATTATTTTTTATGATTTTGTAAGCCATTGACTAGCTGGTAAAACTGGAATCGTTGCCAGTGCTATCGATAGGAGATAAATCATACGGTCAGTATTTTACACAACTTTAGTTGTAGTAGATCTCTTTTTGGCAATTTCTGTTGTTTTCCTAAAAAGAATGAGGACCAGCAATCAATTCTTGCACTCCCCTTCTTCCATAGTAGACATAAACATGCAAACTATGGTGATCTGAGCATGCATGTTCTTGTAAAGATTTTTCAAAGAATGTTTTTCATAGGTCAAATGCCATTTGATGTCTCTGGCTAAATTTGTCATTAACTCAGAAGCTATGCTCTTTGCTTTTGGTAACTGTTTAAAGTATATTTTTCTTTCTTTATAAAGCCCAGTTTCTGAGCAGTTTTTAAAGTAGTAATGGAATGCTGCTACCCACTTTATGAACTATCAAAGGCTATATGACTACATATTATTAAAAAGCTCCAACACTTACCTATTCCATTCAAACTAAAAATAAATGTTAGATTTTAAACAAAATCTCAGCCTATCCATCTCCTATTTGTTTTGATATTTTTTACTATAAATTGTTAATGATTTTGAATCATAATTTTGCTTCTTCTGCCTTCATAGAAATGTGAAAATTTTACCTTAAAGTGCATGTAATTAAAAGGTATTTATGCACTTGTTTTTGGTGGCTGTTGGGCTGCCTACCATGTCTTTCAGATGGCTGGAGAACGCAAACTCGGAATAAGATCGGGTGAAGTTGGAAGCGCCTTCATAGGTGACAGCGTGCCACTGGAAGGCTTTGTTCTAAGGTAAGCATTTCATAATTTGCTAGTATGCAATGCATATTAGCACCTTATGCAATTGTCCTACAGGGTTTAAAAAAACCTGCAGTTTACTACCGTTTTAAAATAAGTACAGTATATGTGACATTTGCTAGCTCAACTTATTTCTGCAATTAACTAACTTTGAGCACCAAAATAAATACATGCAATAATATAGTAATTACTGCATCTATACAACTGGACATTGACCTTTGATTACTCAAACTTACAAAACGGTGACTCAATCAGATGTAATATATATATTGATTTTTATGTTAAAAACAATATTTACTCTCCTTCGTTCAGCTTAACTCTGTGCAATAAATGAGCACAGTACAAGCAGGTAAACATATAAAATATGTGGGGGGGTCAGGTTTTTTCTGTCAAGGGCAAAAAGAGTCTATTTCTTTGCAGTGACATCAGTAGCGTTATCACTTGACTTTAGCTGTGTGCACTGAATATAAGTCAAATGGTGCAAATTAAATGTATCTCAAAACAAAAGCAAATAAACATAACATTATATGCATTTTGTGAAGAAAATACTCGTCTTATTTATGGAGAATATTTATGAAAATACACTGAGCAAATTTATAAACGCAACGCTTTTGTGTTTGCCCCTTTTTATCATGAGCTGAACTCAAAGATCTATGACTTTTTCACAAAAGGCCTATTTCTCTCAAATATTGGTCACAAATTTGTCTAAATCTGTGTTAGTGAGCACTTCTCCTTTGCTGAGATAATCCATCCACCTCACAGGTGTAGCATATCAAGATGCATGATTGTACAGGTGTGCCTTAGGCTGGCCACAATAAAAGGCCACTCTACAGTAAATTGTGCATTTTTATCACACAGCACAATGCCAGAGATGTTGCAAGTTTTGAGGAAGCGTGCAATTGGCATGCTGACTGCAGAAATGTCCTCCAGAGCTGCTGCTCTTGAATTGAATGTTCATTTCTCTACCATAAGTCGTCTCCAAAGGAGTTTCAGAGAATTTGGCAATACATCAACCGCAGACCACATGTAACCCCACCAGCCCAGGACCTCCACATCCAGCATCTTCACCTCCAAGATCATCTGAGACCAGCCACCCGGACAGCTACTTTGCATAACCAAAGAACTTCTGCACAAACTGTCAGAAACCGTCTCAGGGAAGCTCATCTGCATGCTCATCGCCCTCTCGACCTGACTGCAGTTCCTCGTCGTAACCGACTTGAGTGGGCAAATGCTCACATTCGATGGCATCTGGCACTTTGGAGAGGTGTTCTCTTCACGGATGAATCCCGGTTTTCACTGTACAGGGCAGATGGCAGACAGCATGTGGGGGAGCGGTTTGCTGATGTCAAAGTTGTGAATCGAGTGGCCCCATGGTGGCGGTGGGGTTATAGTATGGACAGTCATATGCTATGGTCAATGAACACAGGTGCATTTTATTGATGGCATTTTGAATGCACAGAGGTACCGTGATGAGATCCTGAGGCCCATTGTTGTGCCATTCGTTCACGACCATCACCTCATGTTGCAGCATGATAATGCACGGCCCCATATTGCAAGGATCTGTACACAATTCCTGGAAGCTGAAAACATCCCAGTTCTTGCATGGCCAGCATACTCACCAGACATGTCAGCCATTGAGCATGTTTGGGATGCTCTGGATTGGAGTATACAACAGCGTATTCCAGTTCCTGCCAATATCCAGCAACTTCGCACAGCCATTGAAGAGGAATGGACCAACATTCCATAGGTCACAATCAACAACCTGATCAACTCTATGCAAGGAAATGTGCTGCACTGGTTTTCGGACCCCGGACCCACCCCAATACAGTAAAACTGCACATTTTAGAGTGGCCTTTTATTGTGGCCAGCCTAAGGCACATCTGTGCAATAATCATGCTGTCTAATCAGCATCTTGATATGCCACACCTGTGAGGTGGATGGATTATCTCGGCAAATGAGAAGTGCTCACTAACACAGATTTAGACAGATTTGTAAACAAAATGTGAGCGAAATAGGCCTTTTGTGTACATAGAAAAAGTCGTAGATCTTTGAGTTCAGCTCATGATTAATAGGGGCAAAAACAAAAGTGTTGCGTTATAATTTTGCTCAGTGTATTTTGAATCCAGGCATATTCCTTGACCTGGATTCAATGCCATTTAAGCACATTTGTGATTGTTATTCATGGAAAAATTAACGATTAGTATTGTGCTAGTGACAAATAGTGGCATATACCAATTAAGCTTTAAGTTCCAAAGTCCTCATCTGCAAAATATCAAAGGTGCAGCAAATGAATGTGGTGATGTAAAATCAAACATGGCTTACTTCACATAAGAATACATAGTGAATCACTAATAAAGTCAAATGTTTACTTGAGATCAGGGCCAGCAGATGTTACATTGGACATAATATATATATGTATACATATATAAAAACATACTGTATATATTGTATATATATATATATATATATATACATACACAGTATCTCACAAAAGTGAGTACACACCTCACATTTTTGTACATATTTTATTATATCTTTTCACGTGACAACACTGAAGAAATGACGCTTTGCTACAATGTAAAGTAGTGAGTGTACGGCTTGTATAACAGTGTAAATTTCCTGTCCCCTCAAAATAACTCAACGCACAGCCAATAATTTATAAACCGCTGGCTTACTTTTTGGATATTTGATTTTGGTCAGGTAAACGCACTGACACCTTTGCAGTCATTTTGCTATCTGCTGGGTGTCTAGTGTGTCTTTGTACCTTTAAAGAGGCATGGGCTACCTACAGGCCACCTGCCTTCATCTATCTCATCAGAATGCATGTGCATGTACTGTGACATACTGAAGCAGAGCATGATCCCCTCCCTTCGGAGACTGAGCAACAGGACAGTATTCCAACATGATAACGACCCCAAACAAACCTCCAAGACGACCACTGTTTTGCTAAAGAAGCTGAGGGTAAAGGTGATGGACTGGCCAAGCATGTCTTCAGACCGAAACCCTATTGAGCATCTGTGGGGCATCCGTAAACGGAAGGTGGAGGAGTGCAAGGTCTCTAACATCCACCATCTCCGTGATGTCGTCATGAAGGCTCTGCATGGCTACCCTACTTCCTCTCCTCTGAAGTACCTGCAATCATCCTTGGGGACTTTAACATTCCAGTCAATGCTAAAACCTCAGCCACTTCCCAACTACTCAATTTAACCTCCTCCTTCAACCTAACACAATGGACACAAACCACCACTCACTCCAGTGGCAACACTCTTGACCTTGTATTCACCCACCTCTGCACCCCCTGCAACTTTTCTAGCACCCCTTTTCCTCTCTCCGATCACAACCTCATCAGTTTCACACTCTCCCTGTCTCCTACTGCTCACAACGCCAACCCACAAATAGTTACCCGCAGGAACCTTTGCCAACTCAACCCTCCCCTTTTTCACTCTGCTACTGACTGCCTTTATGATGAAATCAGTCCCCTCTCCTGCCCAG
>BLSH010215857.1:228624-238951 GCA_018402905.1 Glandirana rugosa | reverse complement strand
TTTACTATAACTCTCGACACCCTCCGATAGTCGGCCGGGTCCCTTCTCCACATATAACTTTTATTCTCTCCAGGTTCTTGTCTTGGAACCCCTGGGACTGTCTCTTTCCTTCTCCTCTCCTCCTCCATCTTAACATACACTGTGACTTCCACGCAACCCTATCCATCCCGCTCTCGATGGCTTCTCGTGTCAGTGCCTCTGGCTCCCTCATTTCAAAAATCTCCTCCTCTCCCACTAGTTGACATAGTTTCCGTCGGTTTTCCAGGTCTTCATCCTCGTCTACAACCAACAGAGTGACCACCTTGTTAAGAATAACCTTCTTGACCCCCTTCAATCAGGATTTCGCCCTCAACACTCCACAGAAACTGCCCTTCTACAACTCACAAATGACCTACTAACCGCAAAAACCAATGGATACTACTCTGTACTCCTACTTCTGGACCTTTTGGCTGCCTTTGATACAGTTGATCACCCTCTCCTCCTCTAAAAACTTTACTCCCTCGGTCTCCGTGACTGTGCTCTTCGGTAGCTCTCGCCCTACCTATCCCAACGCACCTTCAGTGTCACATACAATTCTACCTCCTCCTCTCCTCTTCCTTTCTCTGTCAGGGTCCCCAAGGTTCTGTTCTTGGACCTCTCTTATTTTCAATATACACCTCTTCCCTGGGCCGGCTGATAGCCTCCCACAGCTCTCAATATCATTTCTACGCTGACAATACCCAAATCTACCTCTCTACCCCTCAACTCACTCCATCAGTCTCCTCACACATCACTAACTTATTAACAGACATATCTGCCTGGATGTCACACCACTTCCTCAAGCTAAACTTTTCCAAAACCAAACTCATAATATTTTTTCCCCCATGTGCCATTTCCCCTGACTCCTCTGTCAAGAGCAATGGCACAACCATCCACCCATCCCCACATGTCAGGGTGCTTGGTGTTATCCTGGATTCTGAACTCTCCTTTTGGCCCCACATCCAATCACTTGCTAAGGCTTGCTGCCTCAATCTCTGCAGCATCTCTAAAATACGTCCCTTCCTAACCAATGAAACCACAAAGCTCCTGATTCACTCCCTGGTCATCTCTCGCCTCGACTACTGCAACTCCCTCCTCATTGGCGTACCTTTAAATAGACTATCCCCCCCCCCCAGTCCATCATGAATGCCACTGCCAGACTCATCCACCTTACAAACCCTTCAGCGTCTGCCACCCCTCCCTGCATATCCCTCCATTGGCTGCCACTCGCCAAATTAATTAAATTCAAAATACTAACAATGAGTTACAAAGCCATCCACAACTCTGCTCCCAGCTACAACACTAGCCTAGTCTCAAAATAACAACCTAATCGTCCTCTTCGTTTCTCCCGGGACCTCCTGCTCTCCAGCTCCCTCATCATCTCCTCTCATATTCGCCTCCAAGACTTCTCCCGAGTCTCTCCCATCCTCTGGAATTCCCTACCCCAATCTGTCAGACTGTCCCCAAATCTATCCACTTTCAGGCGATCCCTGAAAACTTTTCTCTTCAGGGAAGCCTATCCTGCCGCCACCTAACAATTACACTTTTTATTTTCTCAATCAGCTCATCCCCCACAGTTATTGCCCTTTCGTATCACTTGACCCTCCCTCCTAGATTGTAAGCTCTAATGAGTAGGGCCCTTTGATTCCTCCTGTATTGAATTGTATTGTAATTGTATTGTCTGCCCTAATATTGTAAAGCGCTGCGCAAATTGTCGGCGCTATATAAATCCTGTGTAATAATAATATATATAAACACAGTATATACTGTATGTAGTACTGCCCCCTTGAAGGTCACTTGAGAAATCGATTCCCCCTTGGTCCTTGCCACTTCTAGCATCCTCCACAACCTCTGACACTCTGGGTTCCCTCATTTTGGTGCAAGTTATCAAGTCTTAACACTTTAATAGTAATAGAGACCACAACAGGATTTATGTTCCAAAGAATTTACTTGTAAGAGCTATAGCTGTAGCTCCCAGAGTTAAATGTGTTCCTTATAGAAACAGTAGACAACTTGTTTGATAAACAAAGAATATTAAATTAACAATTTTGATACACACTTTTATGAAGAACAGATAAATGAGTCACCTTCCCCACATCTGTTTCAGGACGCCCGGGTCCCCCATGCAGCGATCATCCCTCTGTAGCAGTCGACACCAGTATCTCTCCCCCGTGAGCCTGCATATTACACAGAGGATCCTCCTGCTCGGCACTGATGCATACAGACAGGAGGAGCAGGGAGGAGAGAGAGATATTCACCGTGAGAGCTGTGCTGAACATCTGAGGTCTGAGAATAGTGTTGTTGATAGGGGAGGGGGACACAGTAACAAGGATGGGGAGGGGGGGCAGAATGCACACACAGAGAAGTACTGGGGAGTGCTTTTGGAGGGGAGAGGAATTGTGCTAGTGTGGGGGGATTTCTTATCCGAATCCCCCCCCCCCACTAGCACAATTCCTCTCTCCCCCAAAAGCACTCTGCAGCACATATCCTCTTACCCCCCCAAATTAAAGAGATGCTGCTTGCCACTCATCCTAGGACCCCCTCTGCTGCAGGTGTAGTGCCTGCCAAGCGTAACCCATTCAAGTGAATAGGGCTGCTCTGCAAAGGCCGTGCAACCTTGTGTACAGTGAAAAAAAGGGTTAAAGCAGTCAGTGAGGAGGCTTTGTATTGTCTCCTCAGCACCTGCTTTAACCCTTTGGACCCCACACTAGCATGCTACAACTGCGTACTTTGCACATAGTTTCAGGGTATTTGCAGAGTGGGACCCATTCACTTGAATGTGTCATGATCACCCACCAAACGCAAAAGGGGTTTAATTCCTGCTGCAGCAAGTGTACATCCTCAGCTGCTGCCACTGCAGCTAAAGGGATAGGGGCGAACGTATGTAATGTGGGCACAGTGCAATAAGTAGGTGGTGCTTTGTGTGGCTTGAGTGTGGACAGGGACACAGGGGGGCCCCATAATCTCCTATTGCCCGGGGGCCCCATGGGTTGTCAGTCCGCCCCTGAGATGAATACAATGCTTAAGATTAGAATAAAGGACTCACTTTATTATCATATCAATTTAAGCAAATGACCCTCAGATATATTGATACTGCTCAATGGGGCTTAACCAAGATTATTATAGCTTTATAATATTTCACTGTATGACAACACAAGTATAATTAACCAACTATGGTTTAACTGAATTCTCCTGCTCTAATTCAGAGAATTCCTTCAAAGAATTTACTTTGAATTTGGGCAAGTGAGAAATGGTCACAAAATAACAAGGATCCTGATGTTACAGTTCAGTCTAATCTTCTGTCAGCTTTAGATAATTCCAAAGTTGGGTACCTGTATAACTGTGTCCACTAATCCCTGAAATAGGGCACAAATAGGCAAGCTTGATTAAGCGTTAGAAGAAAGCCTTGGTAGTGATTACTGACTCCAGGATATTCTATCTGCTAAAGGTGGGCCTGTGCACAGGTTATTGTATTCCACTAGGAAAGCTGAGTGTGTACAGAAGAGATATAGAAACAACTGAGTACTGTATATTCAGGGGGGTAGGCTTCCGCTTGCTCACCACACCGATCAGTTGACCACAGAATGAGGTCCGGCTGCTCAGGCTGTGCTGATGACGCTGGAACTGATGGTATTCACTTGCTCTTTGCTTTGGGGAAAACGGCTTCCACTGCTCTCCCTGCAGTTCTCTCCGGATCAACCACCGCTCACTCTGCAGATGTCGCTCTATCTAGAACAAACTCAGGTGCTGGTACACTGGTTCCGTTGGTCACTCACTGGAACTAGGTAACACTGCAGCTCGCTGGGGTACTGTGTAATGTCAGCCCACTGGATTACTTGTCTTAGGCCACAGGCTGCAATCCTGTTGGAAACACACAGGTCTCCCCTGTTGGATCACGCCGTCCAAAGAGACTGGAGCCGACTCCTCCCCCCACTTAAATAGGTTCTTCCACAAGGCATCATTCCTTCAAAGAGCTTTTCCTGTAGTACAGAATCCTGGGAAATGGAGTCCTTCCACTACAGAATCCAAGGGCAAATTTCCTCTGTAGCACTACAAGTCCCACAAGCAGTACCTCTCACATGACCATTCTGTTCAGCAGTTTCAGCACTAGATCGGAACCTCCACAACATTAATAAACATAAAATGTCCTAATGCTAAAGGAGCACAATATGACTCCTGGCTACATTCTCCCCCCACTTATATATATGTATGTATAAACGTAAAGCTACTTTAAATATTGACAGACTTCAGGGTTTTGCTGGAACCACCTGTAAACTTTTTCAGTAAGTTCATAATCAGTTTTCTGACAGGCCAGAGCAATAGCCGTGTCCCACCCAGTAGTGTCAGGGACCATGAGGGAAACACTTTCAGATTGATCAGTCATAATCAAGCCTGGGACAGAGCCAGCTCTCTGAATGGTAGGGATTAGTCTATCAGAACTTTCTTCAAGTGTATCATAAGTCAGTCTTTGAGGTGGGTGGATGTTCCGACGAAGACGAATAAGAGAACTAGGCTTCCCTTGGTGATTATTCGATGATGAAGGAACTGCATCAACTGCTGGTTCAGGATGAGCAATGGTCTCCGAGCAAGAGTCAGAGGGGTTTCTCTTCTCTAGTGTATTTGGAGGAATGTCTGATTAACCAAAATCTTCATTTAGTTGAGTCCTCAAAGTACTCCCTTCTGCAGGATGTTCTCGAGCCGGTGTATGAGCTTCCAGGATACAATCCATCCCATTCAACAAGTTATGGTTGAGATCTTCATTTGTTCCTCAATGTTTGTAGGCCCAGGAATACAGTCTTCTGTGAAAGGAATTAAATCTTGCGATTCCCGCACATCAGAGTATATACCATTAAGTTAATTTTCCACTTCCATCCTTGAACAGGGGGACTTGCTCAATGGGACAGAACAACCCTTCTTAGGTACTGGTTTAATCTTTGAATCTGTGAAGGTAGATTTATCTGAAGGTGGTGAAGGGATAATTCTCTGTGGCTTAGAAAACCTCATATGCCTGCTTACTTCAGGGGAGGATGTGGGCCTATAACTCCCAGACCGAGCCTCTGGACCAGGATCCCACATCCAAGACAATATTATTTCATTGTCTTCACTATCCTCCTCAACTGGTTTAGAAGTTTTAGCAGTACACTTCCCTCAAGATCTTGTTTTAGGAGGGTTTACATTCTCCGGATAAACATCTAGGACAGAAGGCATCCTAACAGCATCAGAAAGAGGCAGTAAATGATCTTTAAAGGACCATATTGACCCTCAGGTCTAATTTGGTGCACAGGTAATCCAGGGAGTCGCTTGCAGATAATGTAAGGATGAGGTCTCCATCGATCGGCTATTTTATGCTTTCCAGGCACACCCAAATTTTTCAACAGCACTTTGTCTCCTGGTTGTAGTTCCTGAACTTTCACCTGAAGATCAAAATTATTTTTATTCCTTGCCCCCCGAGTAATAACATGTTGTCTGGCAGCTTCATATGCTTGTTTTAAATTCTTTGTTAATCACTCCACATAACCTTGATGAGGTGTTAAAGAGGTGTCGTCAGCAGACGTTCCAAAGATCAAGTCAATCGGCAATCTAGCCCCTCGCCCAAACATGAGGCGGTATGGGGAATATCCAGTTGGATTGCTCACAGTACTGTTGTAGGCATGTACTAAAGTAGCAATATGATTTCCTCAATTCTGTTTCTTCTCGGAGGGCAAAGTACCCAACATGTTTAATAAAGCTCTGTTAAAGCATTCAGGCTGAGGGTCCCCTTGAAGATGATAAGGAGTATTGCAGGACTTCTTGATGCCCAGAGACTTGCATAATTGATGGATCAGCCTGCTTTCAAAATCCCTTCCTTGATCAGAGTGGATGCGTACAGGTAGCCGGTAGAGCAGGAAGAACTTCTCCACCAATATCTTAGCTAAGGTGGTGGCTTGCTGGTCTTGAGTCGGATAAGCTTGAGCGTATCGGGTAAAATGGTCAGTGACCACCAAGATGTTACTTCTTCCACCTGTATCCGGCTCCAGGCACAAAAGGTTAATACACACTAAATCTAGAGGGCCTTGACTTTGTGCTCCATGGGGGCAGCCCGGGTAGGGAGAGTCTTTCTCTGAATAGAGGAAATACAAGAGGGACAGTAACCTTCCACCTCCCTTCTCATATCGGGCCCATAAAATCTAGCTCTGATTAACTGGAAAGTTCTTTCTATGCCCAAATGTCCATGTTCATCATGCAAGGACACCAAGACGGAATTCCGATTTTTCTCTGGTAAATTAAGCTGCCAAGTCTCTAACATTTCTTCATTTGGACCCCGCCTATAAAGTAGTCTGTCTCTTAATTGCAATCTGTTCCATTCACGGTGTAATATCCTAGCTTACTAGACAGTACTCTGTAAAAGTAGGAGAAAAAAAAACAGGCTTCATGGCCGTACTCTGATACGATCTCCTTTATTTATAAAAAACACAAAGCAGACTCCAGTGGACTACAAGTCCCAGCAAGGCTGATACTTGCTGGGACTTGTAGTCCACTGAAGTCTGCTTTGTGTTTTTTATAAATAAAGGATATCATATCGGAGTGCGGCCATCCAGACTTTTTTTTTCTCCTAATATGCTGTTCAGCAAATAGAGCCAGCACCCGCACTTAGACTTAAGCGGCTGATACCTGCCATCGGGTAATTATCCTGGAGTGGTGTTCCCTGCTTTGACTCTGTAAAAGTAATGGTTCTGTTGTGTTAGAGCCTGCAAAGCCACCTGACCCAAAGAACCCTGTTCCTGATCAATCTTTATCTCTTTCTTGGTCAATCAGGGGAGCCCTTCACTTCTCACTTGGGTTAGTCCACAATAAGATAATGGAATTCCTGCTGGCGAGACTCCTATCGATTCAACTCCCGCTCCTCCTTGTAACCTATGGACCAGACCTTTGCATAAGGCTTGAACGCCATCAACTGGCACAAAGGTCCATTCTTGAGGCTTCCGACTCGAACAATATGGCCTATGGGACAGGGCAACAGCATCTCTGTTTCCAGTACCAGGACGATATTTAAGGCTGAATTGAAACCCAGCTAGGAAGGCTAACGATCTATGCCCAGGTGCATCCAGTTCTGCAGTCGTTAGCAGATATTTCAATGGATTGTAGTCAGTCTTGACAACAAATTGGGCTCCATACAAATAATCTTTCAATTTATCCACAACGGCCCATTTAAAAGCCAAGAAATCTAACTTATGAGCTGGGTAACTTCTTTCAGATGGAATAAGACTTTGGCTTATATTTTGACCATCTTGCTCCTGATACACTATCCCACCCATCTCTGCTGGCATCCACATGAAGTTCATATGGCTTTGAGGGATCAGCGTAAGCTAAGACTGGAGCCTGGGTTAGACCCAATTTCAACTGTTGATAGGCCTCTTCACACGCAGGGGTCCACTAGTTACAAATAGACTCCATCTTCTGTTTCCTTCCAGCCATCTTTACTGGCCTTTTTCCATCTCCTTCTATGAGGCCACTTGTAATACTTTGATTAGGGGCATGGCTATCCTAGTAAATTTGGCCACAAACCTCTGATAGTAGGAGAAAAATAATAAAAAGGATCTCAATTCAGTTACAGTCTCCGGTCGTGGTCATGCAGTGACTGCTTCCAGTTTCTTCGGGTCAGTTGCCACTCCATCAGCCAATACAACATGTCCCAGATAAGTGACTGAAGAGCCATAAAATTGGCATTTCTCCAATGATAACTTCAACCCTTCCCCATGGAGCCTCTTCCAGTCGTGCCTCATGTTCTTCCAGGGTTTTTCCGAACACTATGATGTCATCGAGATACTCCAACACTTCTACCAAATTCATATCTCCCAAGGTTCGCTCCATTAATCTCTGAAAGGTAGCTGGGGCTCGAGTCAATCCTTGCGGCATCCGGTTAAATAAAAAAAAACCCAGAGGACAAACGAAAGCCGTCTTCACCTTGTTCTCAGCACACATAGGTATCTGATAGTACCCACTCTTCATATCCAGTATGCTGAACCACTTGGCTCCTGCCAGGCACTGTAAGGCGTCTTCAATTCTCGGAGTTGTGTATTGATCAGGGATGGTTCTTCTATTGAGAGTTTGGTAATCTATACACATCCTCAGTGTTCCATTCTTCTTCCAAACCACCACAAATGAAGATACATATGGACTTCTGGATTCCTGAATTACTCCAGACCTCTTTAAATCAGCTAACTGTTCCCTTAAATCTTCCAGATCACTGAGAGGAATCCTCTGACTTCTTTCCCAGAACGTGTTTTCCTCCTGCAATCAGATCCTATGATGAGTGTTCTTTGCGCACCCCACATCGAAATCATCATTAGCAAAGATCATCCATCGTCGTAGCTGAGCCTTCATTCTTTCTCTCCATGCGGGAGGCAACCCAAGCGCATACTCTTCCATCTCTTTCCTTAAATTGTTCATACCTTCCTCTCCTTGATCTTCTTCAGGTGTCACCGGGGTGGCTGCACTCACATGATCTACAGGCATTCTTGCCTTCAGAGTCACAGGATGGTCAGAGATATTCTGCAAACTAATAGGCACTTTATTCTGATTCCTCAACAGAGATTTTGTGGGTACTATCTCAGGAATAGGGATGAGCCGAACACCCCCTGGTTCGGTTCGCACCAGAACATGCGAACAGACAAAAAGTTCAGGGCGAACATCCGAATACCATTAAAGTCTATGGGACACGAACATGAAAAATCAAAAGTGCTAATTTTAAAGGCTTATATGCAATGTTATTGCCCTAAAAAGTGTATGGGGACCCGGGTCCTGCCCTAGGGGACATGTATCAATGAAAAAAAAACTTTTTAAACCGATCATTTTTTCAGGAGCAGTGATTTTAATAATGCTTAAAGTGAAAAAAAAAGAAAAATTCCTTTAACCACTTGACAACTGGGCACTTAAACCCCCTTCCTAACCAGACCAATTTTCAGCTTTCAGTGCTCTCACATTTTGAATGACAATTACTCAGTCATACTACACTGTACCCATATGAAATTTTTGTCCTTTTTTTCACACAAATAGAGCTTTCTTTTGGTGGTATTTAATCACCATTGGGGTGTTTATTTCTTGAGCAATAAATGGAAAAATACCGAAAATTTTGTAAAAAAATGCATTTTTCTTTATTTCTGTTATAACATTTTGCAAATTAGTAATTTTTCTTTGTAAATTTTGGCCAAAATTTATACTGCTATATGTATTTGGTAAAAATAACCCAAATTAGTTTATATTATTTGGTCTTTGTGAAAGTTATAGAGTCTACAATCTATGGTGCCAATCACTGAAAATTGATCACACCTGATGTACTGACGGCCTATCTCATTTCTTGAGGCCCTAACAAGACAGGAAAGTACAAATACCCCCCAAATGACCCCTTTTTGGAAAGTAGACAGTCCAACGTATTTAGTAAGAGGAATGGCGAGTTTTTTGAAGTTGTCATTTTTTCCCACAATTCTTTACAAAATGAAGATATTTTTTTTTCAGTTTTTTTTTCCACAAAATTGTCATATTAACAGGTTATTTCTCACACCCAGCATATGCATACCACCAATTACACCCCAAAACACATTCTGCTACTCCTCCCGAGTATGGTGATACCACATGTGTGAGACTTTTACACAGCCTGGCCACATACAGAGGCCTAACATGCAGGGAGCGCCATCAGGCATTCTAAGGACATAAATTACACATATAATTTCCTGACTACCTCTTGCACTTTTGAAGGTCCTGGAGCACCAGGGCAATGGAAACGCCCCAAAAAATTACCCCATTTTGGAAAGTAAACACCCCAACGTATATTCTATGAGGCATAATGAGTCTTTTGAACGGTTAATTTTTTCCACAAGTTTTTGGAAAATGTTGAAAGAAAATGAAAACGCATTTTTTTTTTACACAAGGTTGTTCATTCATATAATATTTCTAACACACAGCATGTACATAGTAAAAATGATACCCTAAAATATATTCTGCTACTCGTCCCGAGTATGGTGATACCACATGTGTGACACTTTTACACAGCCTGGCCACATACAGAGGCCCAATATGCAGGGAGCGCCATCAGGCATTCTAAGGACATAAATTACACATATAATTTCCTGACTACCTCTTGCACTTTTGAAGGTCCTGGAGCACCAGGGCAATGGAAACGCCCCAAAAAATTACCCCATTTTGGAAAGTAAACACCCCAACGTATATTCTATGAGGCATAATGAGTCTTTTGAACGGTTAATTTTTTCCACAAGTTTTTGGAAAATGTTGAAAGAAAATGAAAACGCATTTTTTTTTTACACAAGGTTGT
>BLSH010215857.1:212833-225738 GCA_018402905.1 Glandirana rugosa | reverse complement strand
GTAGTGTACATTTGTTCGGCCGTCTTCACGGCCGAACAGAGGGGGGAGAGGCGTGGCTAGCCACGTCACACTGTCCCCTCCCCCCTCTCCCCTCTAAGTCGCCACGACACCCGTCCTAGACTTCACGGGTGTCGTGGCGATACACTGTCCGTCCCTGGGAAGATGGGTGAGCACGGATGCATGGGTGACGGGTGGGTGAGCATGGATGCATGGGTGGGCACGGATGGGTGGGCATGGATGTATGGGTGACGGATGGGTGGGCATGGATGTATGGGTGACGGATGGGTGGGCATGTATATATTTGGGTGACGGATGGGTGGGCATTGCTGAGGGTGCATGCGTGAGGAAGGGTCCCTGCCTGTCACATAGCGGTGCTGTGGGCACTTCAGATCCTGCCCACAGCACCGCTGAATCTCCCCTCTCCCCCCTCCCCTGTCACACTGCACCGATCGGTGCGGAGAGGGGGGAGACAAGCCGGCACTTCTGCCGGCTTGTTTACATGTGATGCTCCGTCATTTGACGGAGCGATCACGTGGTAAACGGCCGGTCCAAGCGGCCATTTACCGTCATCCGTGATGCGCCGGGTCTCACAGACCCGGCGGTCACGGATGCTTCCAGGTGCGCGCCCCCAGGGGGCGCGCGGGAGCGCGATTCTGGGAGGACGTTATATAACATCCTCCCACAACAATGGGTGCCACTTGCCGCCGTGTATCTACGCTACACGGTTGGCAAGTGGTTAAATATTGTGCCTGGGGGGTGTCCTTAGTCTGTGTGTAAAAGGGCGCATCTCTGTGAGGTGTAGACCATAGCCATAGCAAAATTAAATTTCCATAGGAAAAATTGTCATTTAAAATCGTGGCTGTAATGTATTGTCGGCTTCCGGCAATATACAAAAAAATTGCTGGAAAAAAGTGCGTGCGGTTCCCCCCCCCAGTCCAAACCATGCTCTTCGGGTCTGGTTTGGATATTAAGGGAAACCCGTGCCAAAATTTTTTAAAAAATTAACGTAGGGGTCCCCCTAAAATCCAAACCAGACCCTTATTCCGAGTATGCAGCCCTAGCCGGTTAGGATGGGGGGGGGACAAGCGAGAGCCCCCCGTCCTGAACCGTACCAGGCTACATGCCCTCAACATGGAGAGTATGGGTGCTTTGGGGGAGGGGGGGCTCTGCCCCCCCACCTCAAAGCACCTTGTCCCCTTGTTGATGGGGACAAGAGCCTCTTCCCCACAAGCCTGGCCGGTGCTTGTGGGGGTCTGCGGGCAGGGGGGCTCGGAATCTGGAAGCCCCCTTTAATAAGAGGGCCCCCAGATACCGACCCCCCCATGTGAACAGGTTTGGGGTACATTGTACCCCTACCCATTCATCAAAAAAGGAATGTAGTGTAAAAAAAAACTCATTAGGCAGTTTTTGACAAGTCCTTTATTTTGTATTATAGCTCTTTTCTTCTTTCTTCTTTCTTCCTCCATCTTCTCCTGGCCCGGTCCTTCTTCTGGTCTTCTTCTTCTTCTTTTAATCTTCTTGCTTCCTCTCTTCATCTTCAATCTTCAATCTTCATATTCATCTTCTTTCTTCTTTGCCCGCTGCCACACTCTCCGCTGCTGCAGTCCGGCCCCTGCAGCGTCTCCCCGAATTGGCGGTCTTCACGATGACATTCTTTTATAAGAAGGGTGACCCGCCCCCTCTGACATCACATGACATCAGAAGGGGGTGGGTTCACTCAGTTACATCACTGGGTGGCCCCGCCCCTTCTTATAAAAGTACTGTCATCGTGAAGACCGCCCATTCGAAGACACGCAGGGGCCGTACTGCTGCAGTGGAGAGAGCGGCGGCAGGCAAAGAAGATCAAGATGAAGATGAAGATTGAAGATTGAATTCAAAGAGAGGAAGCAAGAAGACTAAAAGAAGAAGAAGACCAGAAGAGGGAGCGGGCCAGGAGAAGATGGAGGAAGAAAGAAGAAAGAGCTATAATACAAAATAAAGGACTTGTCAAAAACTGCCTATTGTTTTTTTTTACACTACACTCCTTTTTTGGTGAATGGGTAGGGGTACAAAATACCCCAAACCTATTCACATAGGGGGGGTCGGGATCTGGGGGTCCCCTTATTAAAGGGGGCTTCCAGATTCTGATAAGCCCCCTGCCCGCAGACCCCCGCAACCACCGGCCAGGGTTGCGGGGATGAGGCCCTTCTCCCCATCAACATGGGGACAAGGTGTTTAGGGTATGGTTCGGAGGGGGGACACTCGCTCGTCCCCACCCCCTCCTGCCATGGCAGGGCTGCGTGCTCGGATAAGGGTCTGGTTTGGATTTTGGGGGCACCCCACACCAATTTTTTTTAAATTTGGGGCGGGGTTCCCCTTAAAATCCATACCAGACCTGAAGGGCCTGGTTTGGATTTTGGGGGGGACCCCACGTAATTTTTTTAAAAATTTTGGTGCGGGGTTCCTCTTAAATTCCATACCGGACCTGAAGGGCCTGGTTTGGATTTTGGGGGGAACCGCACGTCATTTTTTTTTTTTAATTTTTGCGTGGACCATGCTGTTGTAAATTACTTTAAAAAATTGTGATGAAATCCCCCAAGTCAAACATGTGGCCAAAAATTGGGCCTTGTGTGTTGGCGGTGCCAGAACACTGTAACCCCTTGCAGTTACTCTTGTTAGACGGAGGAACTGGGCCTGAAGTGGTCAATTCATTTTCAAATTGTGACGAAAGCCCCCAGTCAAACAGGTGGCCAAAAATTGGGCTTTGTGTGCTGGCAGTGTCAGAAGACTGCAACCCCTTGCAGTTACTCTTGTTGGATGGAGGAACTGGACCTGAAGTTGTCAATTAGTTTACAAATTGTGACGAAAGCCACCAGTCAAACAGATGGCCAAAAATTGGGCCCTGTGTGTTGGCGGTGCCAGCACACTGTAACCCCTTGCAGTTACTCTTGTTGGACGGAGGAACTGGGCCTGAAGTTGTAAATTAGTTTAAAAATTGTTATGGCACGCCCCTGTAAACAGGTGCAGAAAAATTGGGTCTGGGGTGTTGGTGGTGCCCTAAATACAACATATAGTTCTAGATTATGGACAGGAGGAAAAGGAGCAGTGGCAGTCTTCAAGGTATCCCAGATCCCTAGCATATTTAATCAGTTGCATCAGCATCAGGGGCTTGATAGCTGCTGATCCAGGACTGATTCGTTTTGATAAATGTGAGCCTATTAACCGAGTCTGTGAACAGGCGCACTCTTTGATCGGTTACGAACCCTTCAGCAGCACTAAATGTCCGTTCAGAGAGCACGCTAGATGCAGGACAGGCCAGTAGCTCAATTGCATATTGAGCAAGTTCCGGCCAGTGGTCCATCCTCAAGACCCATTAACTAAGTGGATGCTCAGTTGGAAAGGTCTCCAAGTCTGCTCTTGCCCTTATATATACCTGCACCATATAATGCAGATGCTGACGATGGTTGCTTGAACCTATCAGGCCTGGGTGCTGAGGTCTGAAAACATTTTTAAAGGCATCGCTCAGCCGGCCGGCCACCTTCTCCACCACTCTGCCTCTGAACGACCGAAGCATCAGAAACACGTTGTCCAGCGCCAGCAGCAGGACATGGTAAACTCCCTGGGTCTGGAAAGGCGTTGCATAAACTTTTCTTCAAGGTATCCTGAAGGTGTTTCATCCTCTGCACCCTCTGTGCAGGCAGGATGAGTTCTGCAACTTAACCCTTGTAATGTGGATCAAGAAGGGTTGCCAGTCAGTAATGAACCCTCTCCTTGATACCACGAATCCTAGGGTCTTTTCGCAGGCTTTTCAGAATCAGAGAGCCCATGCAGCGTAAGTTTGAGGAGGCATGAGTGTCCCCTGGGTCACTGAGGATGACATTATCAGGAACTCCCTCCTCCCAGCCACGTACAACTCCTTGGGTTTCTGGGGCCTGAAAGCCATGATCCCTTGAAGACTGCTGCGTATTATACTCCACATTCATGCTGACACAATCCTCCTCCTCCTCCCGTGTGTTTGGCGGCTCTGCCGGAATGCTCTCTGCATAAAGGGGGCCTTGAGAGGAAAGGAAGTCCTCCTCTTCCTCCCTCAAGTGCCCTGTCCATGATTCCATGAAGCATGTGCTCCAGAAGGAATATTAGTGGGACAGTGTCACGGATGCATGCATTGTCTCTGCTCACCATCCTTGTGGCCTCCTCAAATGGTGACAGGACAGTGCATGCATCCTTGATCATTAGCCACTGATGTGGCGAAAAAAAGCCAAGCTCCCCTGAACCTGTCCTGGTGCCATGCTCACAGAGGTACTCATTGATGGCCCTCTGCTGTGCGTGGAGTCGCTGCAGCATTGCCAATGTTGAGCTCCACCTGGTGGGCATGCCACAAATGAGGTGGTTGTTGGGCAGGTTGAATTCTTGCTGGATGTCAGACAGCCGGGCACTGGCATTGTATGAACGTCAGAAATGACCACAGACTTTTCTGGCCTGCCTCAGGATATCTGGTAAGCTTGGGTACCTGGTCAAGAAATGCTGCACCACCAAATTCAAGACGTGTGCCAAGCATGGAACATGTGTCAATTGTCCCAGTCAGAGGGCAGAGAGAAGGTTGGTGCCATTGTCACATACAACCATTCCTGGCTCAAGCTGCCGTGGCGTCAACCACCTCTGAGCCTGCCCCCGCAGAGCTGAAAGAATCTCTTCCCCAGTGTGGCTCCTGTCCCCAAGACAAACTAACTCAAGCACCGCATGGCATCTTTTAGCCTGACTGCTTGCATAGCCCCTTGAACGCTTAGGGAGCACTGCAGGTTCAGAGGACAATTCTGCAGAAGAGGCCACAGAGGTAGAAGAAGAGGAGGGGGTGGAGCAGGAGGCAGATGTGGAAAAATCACCACCAGCTTTTTGGAGGCGTGGTGGCGGAACTATTTCCAAAACTGGACCCTGTACTGCATCCTTCCCAGCTGCCAGCAGAGTTACCCAGTGTGCCGTGAAGGAAAGGTAATGTCCCTGACTGTGCCTGCTAGACCATGAGTGAGCGGTAATATGAACCCTGCTGCTGACCGCACTGTTCAACGAGGTCAAAACATTGCCTTCCACATGACGTTAGAGAGCTGGAATGGGAAAAATATACATGTAGCAATGTATATTTTTGATACATATGTATATATATTTTTTTTATGAAGGGTTTTTTTCCTCTTTTTTGTATTTCTTCTCTTTTTTGTTTTTTTTGTTTTCTTTCTATGAATATGGATTTTCCTATTTGCGCTATATGCTAGTGATTTTAACTTTGTCGAAAGCAACTGTTGCACCTGTACCTCAACTAAGCAGAAGCCAATCAATTCCTCAATTATCTTAGATTGTTTAGACATCTAATGGGGGTGGAGCTTCCTTGGCTTATTTAAATGTTGTACTTTTGCAATGTCTTTGTAATGAATAAGCTTGTTATCGAGAGAAACGTGTCTACCTTATTGTCCTGTACCCTGTATGGCTATTTTTCTACAATGAAATACAGCAACCAGCATTGGTCGTGGAGTGCCGCCGTTTGTTTTATTTCCTTGGCTTTTTGGACCTCGGGCTCTTTGCGTTCTCAATTGGCTCCTTCACTGAGACCTTTCGGAAGTTTCCCGCCTTCTGAGTTGCCAAAATCTTTTGTAACGCCTTCAATAACTCTGCCATAAAGTTGAATTCTTCTCCTCTCTTTTGGCACTGCCTCCTGAAATGATCCGGCTCCCCACACAAACATTTCCTCGTCTCAGTTCTGTCGGCCTGTATACTAACTTGAGCTTCCATAACTCTGGACAAGGTTTGCTGCAATTCATCTTGAGCTTGTACTTTTTGTGTCAGCAGCTTAACTGGAGATTCTTCAGGTGTCGGGGGTGGCATAGGGATCCTAGTACTCTCTCCCCATTCTGAACCCTCCTCACTGTCAACTTTTAACATTCCCGACTCAATTTGCACTTGTTGAGCAGTCACTTTTCCAGCTTTCAAAGTAACATTAGCCCCTCTGGGAGACCCTTGGTTTTTTTCATCTAATAAAACCTCTTCTTCTCTTACCATCGTCGTCAATTCAGAATAAGTGGGTGCAATCTGTATTCCTTTCAACAACAGTCTTAAAACAATAGGATGATTCGGTCTTGCCTCTTGCAGGATCTTTTGCCACCTTGCTTTATCAGCTTCCTTAGGGTCAATCCCTTTATTCAGGATAATTTAATGCAAAACTCTATCAACTCGGACGATATATGCAGATAACTTTTCTTCTTTTGACTAATGGGTATGTTCAAACTTGTACATCAGATCAGGAATTTTCTCCACCCTCCCATAAATGGCACACAGGGCTTCTATATAATCCATAGCAATACATTCTTGCTTTCCCCTCTTTAGGCTTCGGATCACATCCACGGCGGGGATCAGCAGACTCTCACTTATCCATTGTCTTTTAACAGCTTCGGCACATTCCACTCTTCCACTGCTTGAATGGCCTGATCCATCCAACTGTCAAAGTCTTCCTCTCCTTCGGGAGTGGGAGTGCGACCTAAAAAGAATTGTAACTTTCGGTGGCCCTGGTGAGCTGTAATGTTGTTGCTCTTGATCAGACTTTCTACAAGCCTACCCATATGCATGTAGAATGAAGCAGGTGGCTATCCCTTGAGAGTAGCCTCCGCCCCTTTTTCCTCCAAATCAGACTTCCCAAGGGCACTCAAGACCTCTTCTAACTCTGATCCTTCATCCATTTCCAATGGTACAGTCTGAGCCGTCAATCCTTCGGCCAGGGTCACAGTTTCCTCCCGAAGACTCGCTGGAACACTTTCACACCATTCTACTAAGGCATACGTTTTTGTCTTCTTCATACTCAGTCTTTAAATCCACAACATAAGATCCTTGATTGGGGAAGGCCACTGTCAGAATTAATCGTACATTCCTTTCACTCCACCCCACTCCAGGTAATTTGAGTATGCTAGACAACTCTAACCTGCTCCCTTCTTCCTCCACCCACTTGGTGCCAGCAGCTGAGTCCATTTGACTGGGAGAGGGTTCTTCAGACCTCCTGAGGTTCACCATAGGGGAATCCCGGACGAGCCCTCAAATTTAGCGCTGCCCCCTTGAGGGTCGCTTGAGAAATCGATTCCCCCTTGGTCCTTCCCACTTCTAGAGTCCTCCACCACCCCTGACACTCTGGGTTCACTAATTTTGGTGCAAGGTATCAAGCCTTAACACTTTAATAGTAATAGAGACCAGGGTGGAAGAGAGATAAATAGCAGAGGTGCCGTGGAGGCCTCAGCCAGGAAGGGAGCCCCCTGGGGGGGTGACCTTGAGGCCTGGTGGCTCGGGTGCAGCGAGGAAGAGGAGTTGGTTCCTGGAGCGGAACAAGGGAGCAGGAGAACAGAGAGGCTACATAGAGGACTCTTTAAAGGATCCACTAGTATCGATGAGTGGCAGGCCCTGGGAGCTGGATGAGAAGGCTGGAGCAGGCTAGGAGAAGACAGTGGACAGTCTGTAGAGGTCGGAGGCCCAAGTCAGCAGAAGGAGTGTCACTGGACAGTGAGATAGGATGGAGGGGCCTGGAAAATGAATGGGTTGGGAGTAGTAGTTTATCCAGTGCCCAGCTAGCACCAACATACTTAGCTACACAAATGAGGGCCCATGACTTCACAACTGGGAGCCCGTGGCCCTTGCCCACAATGGGTGATCTGGAGGTCCTGCTGACAGTAGAGCAGGCCTCACCATGTGCTAGCTGTGGTGGAAGAGGAAGTGTCATGGAGGCTTGATAAATTTCCCTTCAGGCCTAACAGGAAGGAAGCAAGTGTTGTGCAGGAGAGAAGTGAAGGAGTGTAACGGTCAGCAAGTATTAGTGCTGGAGCAAAAAGGAGAGTAATGTTCAGCAAGTGTCAGTGCTGGAGGAAGAAGGAGTGTATATATGGAGGTGTATATAGAATGGTCCTATATCCTAATCTACTGGGCATCCCACAGTCGTCCCTACGCTAACCAAGTTTAACCCCTCAATAAAACAACAAAAACAAAGTTACGGCCTGTTCAGTGACTATGGATGAACGGAAAAGTGTGTGATTGAGGGCAGAGAGACAGGTGAACCACAACTACCAGCCACCCCTAAGGGGGCCATTGGCTACATTTATTTTCGCGGAAACACGGTATATCCCAAACTGCCCTATTCTAAACACAATGCTGTAATTACATACGCCACACTGCTCCACTCTGAAAACATTGGTCTATATTATTTTTATATAACTTCAATCATCAAAGTATTGCCATAATAATAGACAGAAATTATTCATACCACTGGGGCTTCCAAATTCCAGCCTGCTCATCGAACAAGCACACCTTTGCTAGTAATTTTTAATGCTATAACTGATTAGCAGGAAGCTACGGCGAATAAAAAACTGAACCTTAAAGTCTCTTTCTTGCTTTTTTTCATATCTTCAGTCTCCTAAAATAAATATAATTGAACACTTGGGAGAAGTTGATGAAATATGACATAAAAACAGATGTATGGTTTTGTCCTTGTCACTGCTCATTTTATTTTCTTCTAGCTGCTGGCAGGTATTTAAATCTTGCCTTTTCCAATGTAAGCCAGGAGCAGGAAGGAATTAACTCAATGGAAAGATTACCCCCACAAACAAAAATAGCATATTTCCCTATCAACGCCATGCAGAACATTGCTTTTTAATTACCTCCAATGCCTAATTTCAATTAATCACTGTGAGATATTTCAGGAGTGGGCAGAGCACTAATTTAGTTTGTCTTGTTTGCATGGTCCAAAGCTGATTCTATTCTCCAATTCCTTCAGTAGATAGCTTGATTTCTGAATATCAAGTAACACCATGTGGGTGCTGTTATACCAATTAGAACATAGTAAAATATAAATCTCAGGTTAGAGTCCATTATATAGAATCATATAACAGGTCAGAAGTCAGGAGGCGTCATTAAACACTCAACATGCTGAACCATGCCTGTTACCAATTATTTAAATGAGCTCTGCACACAATAAATAAAGCCTGTTTTCAATACAAGTTAATTTAATGGGTTTTCTTAATCACAGAAGGCTTTTATTTTAAAATACATGGCTACAAGTACCAAAACCAGTGAATACCCAACCACAGCTGGAAAAAAAATCTCTACTATACTAAATGTAACGTAATTCTACATCGTATTTATGTGATATATAATGAATATTTTATTTTATATTATACACAGAGTTGAGCGAACCCGAACTGTAAAGTTCGGGTCTGTACCAAACTTTGGGGTGTCCGTGACCCGGACCCGAACCCGCACATTTGAAAAAAAGTTTGGGTTCGGGTTCTGGGTTCGGGTATTTGATCACGCATGTTGAATAGCTGCAGGGCAGCCAATCAACAAGCGTTTCACTGGTTTGCCCTTAGAAACCATCACAGCCATGCCTACTAATGGCATGGCTGTGATTGGCCAGTGCATCATGTGACCCAGCCTCTTTATAATCTGGAGTTACTTAGTGCTGTATGTCACATGCTCTCTGGCTAGTGTAGGGAGAGGATGCTGCCGGCGCTGTGAGGGACAGATTGCAGATATAATAACATCTCATCCTGCATTACAGAACGATCTGATTGTGGACTAGGTTGAGATTACTACTACTACTGCTTTTAGGGACAGATTGCAGATCTAATAACATCTCATCCTGCATTACAGAATGATCTGACTGGACTAGGTAGAGTCTACTGCTTAGAGGAACTGATTATTATTCTAAAATCATCTCCTAGTTCTATAGGGTCAGGTTCCTGCTGTTGCTGTAAGGGACAGATTATTGTTCTAAAATCATCTCCTAGTTCTATAGGGTCAGGTTCCTGCTTTTGCTGTAAGGGACAGATTATTGTTCTAAAATCATTTTACTTCCTTTTGCAGCCCTCTAGCACTTTCCAGGACTTTTTTACAGTCATTTTTGTGCCAAAAAGTTTGGGTCCCCATTGACTTCAATGGGGTTCGTGGTTCGGGATAAAGTTCGGGTCAAGTTCGTTACCGAACCCGGACTTTTTCCCACAGTTCGGCCGAACCCACCGAACCCGAACATCCAGGTGTTTGCTCAACTCTATACACAATCTTTTGCATTATATTACATGCCATGTAATATTATGCTGGATTAATTATAATTTTAAAGATTATCCTATGTTATATTATATAACATCATATTTAATATTTCACAAGCAAAATGTAATTCCAGGCTAAAGCTAACTCATTCTAAAAATGCTCCCTGCCGCCCCCCCCCCCCCATTTGACCTTTCTTCCAGACATGGATGAGCTAGTTTGGGGTGGAGGAACTTGGCTAGCCTGCACAAAGTCCTGACCTCAACCGAATAGGAATGCCTTTGGGATGAATTAAAGCGGAGACTGTGAGCCAGGCCTTCTCGTCCAACATCAGTGCCTGACCTCACAAATGCTCTCAGGTCAAACCTTCCCATAGACACACTCCTAAACCTTGTGGACAGCCTTCCCAAAAGAGTTGAAGCTGTTATAGTTGCAAAGGGTGGGCATACTCAATATTGAACCATACGGACTAAGACTGGGATGCCATTAAAGTTCATGTGCGTGTAAAGGCAGGCATCCCGATACGTTTGACAATATAATACATGTTG
This sequence comes from Glandirana rugosa, assembly GCA_018402905.1. Taxonomy (NCBI): domain Eukaryota; kingdom Metazoa; phylum Chordata; class Amphibia; order Anura; family Ranidae; genus Glandirana; species Glandirana rugosa. Next base: position 215,149 of record BLSH010215857.1, on the reverse strand, counting down.
AGTAAGGTTCCTAATTGACCACAACCTCTAAAGTAAAGCAGAAAGTGCCCAAGTACATAGCAGGCAAATCCAATTGTTACAAGGTACCACTGTGTCAGGACTTTATAATTGGTCTTGATTGCTAGGGTATTGCGAGAATGGGATTTAATTGATTCCCCTGTTTTAGATCAATCGTGTTCACCCAAGTCTATTCTTAAATCCGCTGCTCATTTCTGGGTGTATCTAGGGAGATGTTGAGAAGAGGGCGCTAATAGAGTGGTGTACAGTAGGGTGATCATCCCTGGTGTATAGATACAGTATCTGAAAAAAGTGAGTACACCCCTCACATTTTTGTAAATATTTTATTATATATTTTCATGTGACAACACTGAAGAAATGACACTTAGCTACAATGTAAAGTAATGAGTGTGCAGCTTGTTTAACAGTGTACATTTGCTGTCCCTTCAAAATAACCCAACACACAGACATTAATTTCTAAACCGCTGACAACAAAAATGAGTAAAGTGAGTACACCCCAAGTGAAAATGTCCAAATTGGGCCCAATTAACCACTTTCCCTCCCCGGCATCATGTGACTCGTTAGTGTTACAAGGTCTCAGGTGTGAATGGGGAGCAGGTGTGATACATTTGGTGTTATCCCTCTCACTCTCTAATACTGGTCACTGGAAGTTCAACATGGCACATCATGGCAAAGAACTCTCTGAGGATCTGAAAAAAATAATTGATGCTCTACATAAAGATGGCCTAGGCTATAAGAAGATTGCCAAGACCCTGAAACTGAGCTGCAGCAAGGTGGCCAAGCCCATACAGCAGTTTAACAGAATAGGTTCCACTCAGAAAAGGCCTCACCATGGTGGACCAAAGTAGTGCACGTGCTCAGCATCATATCCAGATGTTGTCTTTGGGAAATAGACATATGAGTGCTGCCAGCATTGCTGCAGAGGTTGAAGGGGTGGGGGGTCAGTCTGTCAGTGCTCAGACCATACGCCACACACTGCATAAAATTTGTCTGCATGGCTGTCATCCTAGAAGGAAGCCTCTTCTAAAGATGATGCACAAGAAATCCCGCAAACAGTTTTCTGAAGACAAGCAGACTAAGGACATGGATTACTGTAACCATGTCCTGTGGTCTGATGAGACCAACATAAATGTATTTGGTTCAGATGGTGTCAAGCATGTGTGGCAGCAACCAGATAAGGAGTACAAAGACAAGTATGTTTTGCCTACAGTCAAGCATGGTGGTGGGAGTGTCATGGTCTGGGGCTGCATGAGTGCTGCCGACATTGGGGAGCTACAGTTCATTGAGGGAACCCTGAATGCCAACATGTACTGTGACATACTGAAGCAGAGCATGATTCCCTCCCTTCAGAGACTGGGACACAGGACAATATTCCAATGTGATAACGACCCCAAACACACCTCCAAGATGACCACTGCCTTGCTAAAGAAGCTGAGGGTAAAGGTGATGGACTGACCAAGCATGTCTTCAGACCTAAACTGTTGAGCATCCTCAAACGTAAGGTGGAGGAGCGCAAGGTCTCTTACATCCACCAACTCTGTGATGTCGTCATGGAAAAGTGGAAGAGGACTCCAGTGGCAACCTGTGAAGCTCTGGTGAACTCCATGCCCAAGAGGGTTAAGGCAGTGCTGGAAAATAATGGTGACCACAGAAAATATTGACACTTTGGGCCCAATTTAGACATTTTCACTTAGGATTGTACTCACTTTTGTTGTCAGCGGTTTAGATATTAATGGCTGTGTGTGGGGTTATTTTGAGGGGACAGCAAATTTACACTGTTATACAAGCTGTACACTCACTACTTTACATTGCAGCAAAGTGTAATTTCTTCAGTGTTGTCACATGAAAAGATAAAATAAAATATTTATAAAAATGAGAGGGGTGTACTCACTTTTGTGAAATACTGTATATGAATGGCATAGTTGTTCCAAGGGGATAAGGACTTGAGGGCCCGTCCAGGTTGCACATGTTAAGAAATGTTTGACTTGTATATAGCACAATAACTCACCGTTTGGGAGTTCTTTCCCATATTGCAGAACCAGGAAGGACTTCACTCTTCCTTTAGTGATTGGGTGTTGCACTTTGGTTAGTTTCCTAGTTATCCATTCCTTGAAAGCCAGGGGGTATGAAGTCCTAGGGGAATGATGGATTATGAGTGATAGTCATAAGAGGCTTACAAGGAGATTAAAAGTTCATCAGGCAATGGGGCAGGACCACCATATATCAAGAAATATACCCTGGGTAGCCCCTAAAGCAGTTATGTTAGCATCCCAGTACTGTATATCTGTCTCTTATACA
>BLSH010215857.1:164676-183844 GCA_018402905.1 Glandirana rugosa | reverse complement strand
AAGTCCGATCCAGTAGTACAGGAAAAGACCCAACCCTTCCCACCACGGGATTTTTCGGGTTCGGTCCGTGTACTTTACCACATCGTAACAACGACGTTGAGACTGAAGAACGTAAACGGGTCTCAAGGTTAAATGTTTATTTTTTTGTGCACCGTTACATCTTAAATCCTTCTCTACTAACATTTCAAACTAACACGGAAGGGTGGCAAGAGTCCATCCTTTCTTTCTATGCAATATTGATCTCAACTCGCTTGTGGACCTGCAAGCCCAAGACGACCAGGCAGGCTTGAAGCCCTGTTTCAGGCCCAGGCCCAGGCCTGCCTTGGGCTTGCGAGCGTTCCGTGCGAGCGTTCGGGTTCCGTCCGGACCCGGACCCGGACTTTGTCCCGAAGTTCGGACGGACCAGCAGAACCCGAACGTCCAGGTGTTCGCTCAACTCTAGTTATAACGTATCTTTCTTTCCTACCTGAGAACGGTGGGAAGGCACAATCAAACTTTACAATCATCTCTTCCTAAATTCTACATTGCCACGTGTTTTTTTATTTGTAAATTGGAACTCTGGGCAAATGCAAGAAGTCAGAGTTGCAGCAACAATGCTACACCATTTCATGTGCCTGGCTTGGGCTTTTTAGGGCACCACCCTTCCCAACCCAGAAAAGGACATGATGACCTAGCCTGAACATCTGGTACTAGCTAGGTGATGCCAAAAAAACATGGCAGTGACAGTGATACCTCTTTAAAGTGGTTGCATACCCTTTACAACCACTTTAACCTACAGGTAAGCCTATAATAAGGCTTACCTGTAAGTTCAGTGAATATCTCCTAAACCGTACAGGTTTAGGAGATATTCATTTACCACAGTGTGTTGCTCAGATCACTACTGAATATTACATTTCTCAGAGCAGGGAATCCTTGTTTAGAATTGTGAATGTTTAACGGCCTGGTAGGAATTTCCTTAATAATGTTTTCATAAAACCTATCCCCCTTCTAGTGCATTCCTTTATAGCAGTCTCTGCTAATCACACGCTAAGATGTCTGCAAGAGCAACGCGACCAAAAAAAAAAAACTGTACACTGTATTGGCTCATGCGCAGTGAAGAAACGGCCGCCGTGCTGTTTCTACACTAGCATCATCCCGCAACTGGTGGATCCCACGCGCATGCGCGAGAGTGACATCACGTGACTCCTGGCCCTGAATGCCAGCATTTCAAAATTCCTGGCCTTTGAAATGCTGTCATTCCGTCTGGTGGACACAAACAGTTTCAAAAACCTGATGGCGGTGGCTGTCCCACAGTACGTGGTACCCAGCCGCCACTACTTTTCCAGGCGAGCCATCCCTTCCCTGCACAAACAAGTCGGGGACAAGATCAGGTGTGCACTGCGCAACGCCATCAGTGGCAAGGTTCACATAACCACTGATACATGGACCAGTAAGCACGGGCAGGGACGCTATATCTCGCTAACTGCACACTGGGAAAATGTAGTAGCGGGTGGGCCTGAGCCGGGTAGCCATTTGGCGCATGTCCTTCCACCACCAAGGATTGCAGGGCATTTCTCTTTGCCTCCCGTTGCCTCCTCCTCCTACTGCGCTTCCTCCTCCTCGACCACCCACTCATCCGCTCAGCGTAACACCTTCACCACCAATATCAGCACATCCAGGGGGAAACGACAGCAGGCTGTTTTAAAACTGATATGTTTGGGGGATAAACCCCACACTGCGCAGGAGCTGTGGACGGGCATTGAACAACAGACCAATGAGTTGCCACTGAGCCTCAAGCCCAGCCTGGTGGTGTGCGACAATGGCCGAAATCTCGTAGCGGCTCTGGGCCGAGCCCGTTTGACGCACAAAGTCAGAGTTGCAGCAACAATGCTACACCATTTCGTGTGCCTGGCTTGGGCTTTTTAGGGCACCACCCTTCCCAACCCAGAAAAGGACATGATGACCTAGCCTGAACATCTGGTACTAGCTAGGTGATGCCAAAAAAACATAGCAGTGACAGTGATACCTCTTTAAAGTGGTTGTATACCCTTTACAACCACTTTAACCTACAGGTTTAGGAGATATTCATTTACCACAGTGTGTTGCTCAGATCACTACTGAATATTACATTTCTCAGAGCAGGGAATCCTTGTTTATAATTGTGAATGTTTAACGGCCTGGTAGGAATTTCCTTAATAATGTTTTCATAAAACCTATCCCCCTTCTAGTGCATTCCTTTATAGCAGTCTCTGCTAATCACACGCTAAGATGTCTGCAAGAGCAACGCGACCAAAAAAAAAAAACTGTACACTGTATTGGCTCATGCGCAGTGAAGAAACGGCCGTCGTGCTGTTTCTACACTAGCATCATCCCGCAACTGGTGGATCCCACGCGCATGCGCGAGAGTGACATCACGTGACTCCGGCCAGTTACAGAGCCAGAGCCTGCCGTCCCGGAAGGAAGAGGGGCAGTCATGGATGCGGCCTGCAGTGGGGACAACACGGGCTTCGAATGCAGGTAAGTGACACATAATAGGCTAGTATGTAATGTATACTAGCCCATTATGCTTTTACATTGCAGGTAATAAAGAGGAAGTAAAACCCATCAGGGTTTACTTCCTCTTTAAGTATGATTTTTGTGTTGACCTTGTTTGGTATAACTATGTGGATGTTATCATGCATATTATCTAGTACAGTGTTTCTCAACCTTTTTTCAGCCAAGGCACCCTATAAAATTACAAACAGTCTCGAGGCACCCCATTCTAAAATGTAAAAAATCATTCTAATAGTTTTACATAATTCATCATGAATACACATAGGACACCCAACGTCTTATGATTTAGTCTTCTAAATCCAATACACTTTTGCACACTGGTACTGACAAGTACTCCAGTGTTTCTCTCAGTTTTTCTCTCTCGCTTAGCTAATGAAACCCCAGTGCTGACAGAGAGGGGCAGGGGAGGATCATTGGTTGTTAGGACACCAGTGGCTAGAAGGTTGTAATGGTGCACAATGAAAACCTGGGGTTTTATGTAACTAAAAGGCAAGCTTGATCCACCTGCTGACTTGTATACAATTTTGGGTAATATTTAGCCATTTTGCCAAGGCACCCCAGAAGAAACTTCAAGGCACCCCAGGGTGCCTTGGCACCCTGGTTGAAAAAGGCTGCTCTAGTAGCTATTTATTGCCTTATACTAGGCTTTTGATCATCTTCTTTTTAATTTAGTGACATCCAGTTTCTCCTAGTGTTCTGAATATTCTGATATTCTGGAATATTTACCTACTCATACCTCCCACCTCTTGAATGAGATTTACCAAAACTGGTGCAGCTGTACATGGTAGCCAATCAGCTTCTTACTTCAGCTTGTTCAATTAAGCTTTGGCAATAAAACCTGGAAGCTGGCAGGAGCTGGCATGTTTGTGAGACACAAACATACTAGAAAATGCTTCAATATTTGGTTGCAAAGCCATATAGTGTTTTCTAATACAGAGCCAAATTTGGTAACAGCCCCCTGATAGAGAGTGGGTAAACCCCTATGCCATCAACTTTTGTGTAGCTAATTAAATAACAATTGGGGTTGATTTACTAAAGACAAATAGACTGTTTACTTTGCAAGGGAATTTGCTACAGAGCTTGGTGAATGAGGTGAAGCTATACTGACTTCCATCATCCAATCACATGCAAGCAAAAATTATTTTTTTTTATTCTCCTTGCACATAATTGGGCAATGTGAAATGTTACCACATTCACTAAGCTCTGGTGCAAAATTGCATGCATAGTGCAACTTCCCAAAGCATATTTGCCTTTTAAAGCAACCCCACTAACACATATCTCCCCAGGAATGTATACTTACCCAAGCAAACTCCCTCACCATTGCAGCATCTATGCTTGTCCAAGCTCCGGTGACAACTGGTGCTGGATCTTAAACAGAGGAAAGTCTTGACAACCCCACATGACAAAGATCATGCTTGATGATTGGTTGCTCAGAACCAAACACTGTCACATGGCGAGGATACATGCTCCCACCAACACAAAAGCCTACCAGTGCATCCTGGTGACATGATTACATATCTCTATTGGTAAGTGGACCCTGATGAAGTCTCAATGAGGAAACACATAGGATGGGACTAAAAGGAACACATCATCATGTTACCAGCATGCACACCAGAAAGAAGTACATGGCGAAACTGAAATTTTGTTTGAGACTGCCGGTACTCGTAAGGGTTGATTTACTAAAGGCAAAAAGACTGTTCACTTTGCAAGGGAGTTTTCCCCAGAGCTTAGTAAATGAGGTGAAGCTTTGTTTATTTCCATCATCCAATCATATGCAAGTAAAAATGCTGTATTTTTTTTACATTTTGTTTATTTTCCTTGCACGTGATTGGGTATTCTTTTTAAAGTGAACTTCACCACATTCACTAAGCTCTGGGGAAAGTTCCCTTGCAATGTGCGACTTCTCTTGCAAAGTGAACAGCCTATTTGCCTTTAGTGAATAAACCCTATTGTCCTCAGCACATTATGTACAGTATATGTGAATGCATATATTGCTTTTATCTACGAGTTCTAGTAAACTGAACTATGCTATATTTATGTTTCTTTTGTATGACTGTGGATGATACTTGTGGATGTACTCAGGACCGGAGTTTAAGGAGGCAGATGGGCTTTTAAACCTCATTTCTGTGGATATTGCTCGTTGGAGATCATTAAGCGTCCCTGACCTTTCATGATAAGAGATCTAACTCTTCCAGTGAGTTTGCCTTTCAAAAGGTGGAGGAACGCACAGAGTGCTACACTAGAGAGAAAGCCATTATATCACACATCAGGAGTTTTTTCTTATGTAATTTGTGGAGGTGGTGGACACGTTGTGCAGTGTTTATTTTATACAAAGACTTTTATGATTTGCATTCTATAGGAGGGTGATTGAAGGGTCTATTGTCATTTATTATAGAATTTCTTTATTTTACATTGTTATGTTGGACATAGAGTGTTGAGAGAAATCTGAGCACTGCTTTAGTTTGATATATAAATTGAGCTGCTTTTATCTCTGGATCTACTAATAACTTCAACATGTTTTAGCTGAAGGCAACCTCTGCTTATACATGTGTTCATCATATCCTCAGGTTAATTGGCCAGGTATGCAACATTCTTAGTACACAGAAATACAATAAAATTTGCAAAATTCCTAAACAAAATTCTGATTTAGTAAATAACAACAGCAGTACATCCAGAGTTAAAAGTGTGCTTGCTTATTTATATAACCTAAGCATATGCAAATTGAAAATATGAAATGCTAAAAAGCTTAACAAATTTAATATTACTATAATTAATACTATAGTTATAACTGCTGTAACTATTTAACATTAAACTAAAAGGATGCCCGTAAAACTACTATAATACCGTTAGGGATACCCAATGTGCGATAATAATTGTGTGTATTATAGGCCTAATTTACTAAAGAATGTAAACTTGTTCACTTGAAATGATCTTGTATTAGAGAATTTAAAACAATAGGACACTTCTGTACAGAATGTTTAGCGAAGATGGCCATAGATGGTTCGAATCTCGGCTGAGCAGCAGGGACCGGCTGAGATTCACACGATGTATGGGCAGGCTGATTGTATCCAAGTTGATTGATTGACCAACTTGGATACAACCGACCTGTCAGATTTGTCATGCGATTATTGCCTGCTGCTAGCAATAATCATTGTGTGTTCTCCCATCCGGGATAGCTCTCTCCACCAGGAGAACGCAATAGCTCCGCAGGAGAGATTCATGCGATTTGCAGGAAAGAAAATCACACCATCTATGGTCGGCTTAAGTCAGGCTCTTTGGGGTCAATTTATAATGGAGAGAGGATATCGCTATCTGCTCTCTGTTATACTCTGTGGTATTTCTTAATGATGCTTACGGTATGTTATGGAGTTCTCTCTACTTCTTTCAGAAGGCATGACTAAGTGATTGGAGGAGAGGGAGCCATGTGACTTTAAAAAAACAATAATTATAATTATGAAGTGTTATTTTTTTTAAAGCAGCAGTATGGCTATAGCGCTACATTTTAAATGCGCCTATACACCAATTAGCTATAACGTTATGGCCATTGAGAGGTAAAGCGAATAACATGGATTATCTTGTTACACCAGAAAGTGGGTGGGATATAAAATCAGCAAGTGAACACATTGTCCCTGAAGTTGATTTGTTGAAAGCAGAAAAAAATGGGCAATGTATTTGAGTGACTTTGACAAGGGACAAATTATAATAGCTAGACGACTGAGTCGGATCCTCAATAAAACTGCAGCTCTTATGGGATGTTTCTGGACTGCAGTGATCAGGACCTAAGAAAATGAAGTCCAATAAAGGGAAATTGTTGAACCAATAACAGGGTCATGGGTGGCCAAGGCTAATGCACATGGGGAGCGAAGGCTGGCCTGCGTAGTCCAATCCAATAGAAGGGCTACTGTAGCTCAAATTGCTGAAAAGGTTAAACTTGGTCCCAATACAAAAGGTGTCAGAATGCACAGTTCATCGTAGTTTGACGTGTACAGTGCTGTGCAGCCATAGACCTGTTAGGTTGCCCATGCTGACCCGTGTGCACAGCAAAAAGCACCTACAATAGGCACGTGAGCATCAGAACTGGACCACAGAGCAATTTAAGAATGTGGCCTGGCTTAATGAATTCAAGAATGGTTTGAGGAACACAATAATGAGTTTGAGGTGTTTCTTGGGTTCCAAACTCCCCAGATCTGAATCCAATCAAGCATCTGCTGGAGAAACAAGTACGATCCATGGAGCGATGGTGGTTGACATTCTCTCAATTTACATGGCCTGGCTTCAGAGAGGTTGGATCAGTTGGGTGAGGGGTCATCAAACCCTCTTTAGGAGAGTGTCCCCCATCTGTATTGCATGTGAAGAATTAGGGGAGGGTTCCTGATCTCCTGCTCATCTAGGGATTCTGAGTCTAAACTCTTGCATATCCAATCCTCAGTACGTCAAGGATCATTCAGTAAAAGAGCTTATAGAACAGAAGATAATCTCTGGAGCTGCCTGAGGAAACCAGAAATAAAATGTTTTAGCATTGTTGCAGCTTCCAATAACACTCTTTTAAAGTCCTGATGTAACAGATACTTCTATGTCTGCTCAGAGGAGTGTAAATCATAAACATTATGTAGATACAATTGTCAATCCTACTTGGACTCTAAATGAAAGAATACAGAAAATAAATAAAGCCAAATTTAAATATATACTGTATATGAAATCTGTTTATCTTCCAAAGGATTTGAAGCTCTGTGCAGACATTTTTGTGATCCTGGCACTTCAGCGAAATATCAGGCATGCCCAGGACCTTTATTACAACAGCAGAACAGCTTAGTCAAAAACGCACCCCCAGCCTGCTAACTGGACAATGAAACATCAGCAATATACTGATAAGTCATCATTCTGGTCTCTTCTCCAGTCAGCATGTTCCCTTTAGGTTAAGGTGAATCAATACCAGGGACTATAACAGGCTATTTTGACAAATTATGAGACTTGTGGCTTGGCATTGCATGCTATTGCTATATCTGTGATCTACAACCACCCCAGATCATTTTCCATCACTGCTTCTCCCAGGGGAGCCCCACATAATATGTTTCTTACATGTGTATTTTTGCCACCCAAGTGCATAACTTTACATCTCTCAATATTGAACCTCATCTGTCGTGTAGCTGCCCAACCCCTTATTTCGTTGAGGTCTTCCTGTAATGATGCTATATCCCGCGCCAAACTTATTTCCTGGCATAATTTGGTATCATCAGCAAACACTGAAAGCAAGCGCTTGATTCTAACCTATATATCATTAATAAACAAACTGAACAGCATTGGCCCCAAGACAGAACCCTGGGGCACAGGACTCACGGGTTTAGACCATTCAGAGTGTGAACTATTTATCACTACTCTCTGGACCCGATCATATAACCAGTTACCTGTCAATGTACACTGAGCAAAATTATAAACGCAACACTTTTGTGTTTGCCCCTATTTATGATGAGCTGAACTCAAAGATTGTTCACAAATCTATCTAAATCTGTGTTAGTGAGCACTTCTCCTTTGCTGCGATAATCCATCAACCTCACAGGTGTGGCATATCAAGATGCTGATTAGACAGCATGATTATTGCCCAGGTGTGCCTTAGGCTGGCCCAATAAAAGACCACTCTAAAATGTGTCTTTCATAAATCCATCTGGTTCTCACTTATGACACCATTATCACAGACACATTTCTGTATAGAGTCCTTTACCATTCCCTCAAATACCTTACATACTATTGATGTTAGACTGACTGTTCTATAGTTTCTTGGTATGCATCTCATCCTTTTTTCTAAATTAGTACCACATTTGCTCTATGCAAATCACTTGGTACCATTCCAGTCAGTAAGGTGTCTTTAAAAATTAGAAATAGCAGCTTGGTTATAATTGGTCTAAATTCCCTAAGGACTCATAGGTGTAGGCCACCTGGACCTGATAACATCCTTAGAAACACCCTATTACATGTTCAATCAGGTTTCATGAGGTATGTACATTGCCTACACCTATAACAAGGGCATTATTCAGCTTTAGTCAGACCTGCACAGTTTGTTTTTATCTACAGACGCCCCTTATCTGCATAGGCAGTTTTTCGGTAAAGGTGAATCAGCCCTTTTCGTTTCTCCAGTCTCTTTTGTATTTGGTTTTCAGTCAACCACAAAGGCACAGTAACTTTGGTGAAACAAACTCTTTTTTATCTGTAAAAATTCAAGGGGAAAAATGGTTTAATACATATACCTTTTCCTTGTCATTGGTGACACAGTTCATCTGTTATAGGGCCTATCTGTTCTTTTAATAACCTTTAATGAATGTGTCCAAAGTACTTCAAAATTATTTTTTTTTTTAACATTTGATTTTAGAACAAATGGACTTTCCCAAAGGAAAAACACCTACACTACTGGAAACTGACTTGTTCAGGAATTTTTTTCCATCCTTCTCCTTTATATTTCTCACTGCCAAGGAACACAAATGTTTGCTTGACCCCACTAACAATGAGAAAATCAAACAAACATTCATATAACAAAAAAAAAATCCAACTACATTTTATTAGTGTATGGTCAGCTTTACACTAGCTGTAACACAAACATGGAATAGATATTTAATGAATACACAACCCATTGGTATTTTTTTTATATATGTCTGTATTACAGCTGTAAAATAATGTATGTTTTGTAGATCAATTTCACAAACTCTGAGCATGACAGTGAGCAAAAAAGGGAAATTGGACGGCCGCACTCCATTGAAATGCCTTAATTGTATCATGAAGAGTTAAAATCCATAAGCAGCAGAAAAATGGATAAAAAGCCGCTAACGTGTTTCACACCTTCTTTGGCGCTTAGTCATAGTGAAACGCGTTACCTGCTTTTTATCCATTTTTCTGCAGATTTTTTGCTCATATGTTTATGCTGAGCCTGTACCCTTTGGACAGCAAAGAAGGTGACTCCCTAGAACCACCTCTTAAAGCGGCTCACTTCTGGCTCTCTGAGCATGACAGTGCCAGTTGCCTGGCTGTGCCTGTGTTCAATGCTGCTGAGTCATGGGACATGCAAACTCAAAGTCAAATTTACAAAACAATGAATCTGCCATTCACAAACATTCGCTCCAGGTGAATTTTCTTGGTTAGACATGTGCAATTCGTTTTGTTCCGAATTCATTTTTCGTCAAAATTCGGCATACTCGTTAATTTGGAAAAATCTGAATTAATGAAAGACCGTTTAACAAATCTTTTCTAAAACAAATTTTTTAAAAGAACAAAAATTCGAAAGAATGAAAATCCAAAAATGTGAAAATCCAAAGATCACAAAGAACGAATATCCGAAAATAAGAATGAAATCCGAAAGAACAAAAACAATTTGGATAATTTCTATTATAATTTAAATATTACGTTTATTAACCATTATTATAGTTTTTTTATTATTATTATTTATTAATAATAATAATAATAATAATAATAATAAAAACTATAATAAAAGCTCTAAACTATTAAATTATAGGTATTGGAATTTCCTTTCAAATTTGGCTGTTAGTGAATGTAACGAATACAAATTTATCCAAAGTTACGAATTATCCGGCATTCGTTATTTTGGATAATTCGTAACTTCAGATAAATTCATATTCCTTACATTCACTAACAGTCAAATATGAAAGGATATTCCAATACTTATAATTTAATCGTTTATAACTATTATTATAGTTTTTATTAACCACTTTGCGCAGGGAGGATGCCCATGGATGTCCTGGACTTTGAATAGTGATATCTGAATGATGCCGGCAGCTACCGGCATCATTCAGATATCATTCTTTCCGGCCGGCAATTCCCTGCCCCATAAGAATGATCATAGCGGCAGTTCAGCTGCTTCATTGTTCTTATAGGCAGCGAGAGGGGGGAATGCCCCCCCCTGTCGCCGCCCTCCGGTGCTTCTCCCAAGCCACCCGTACGGACGGCGGCAGGGAGAAGAGATCCACCACCGCTGGATGTTTGTCAGGGAGATGACTGGTGACCATCTGGTCACCAGTCATCTCTATGACATTCGGAGGCCCAGGCGCAACATTATGATGCCACGTCCAAGCCAGCTTTAGTAAACAAAGCTGTGGATGTGGCTGGAGAGACCGAGAGAGTTCATTTTTTTCTGATCTCGTTCTTTCCAGCCTGGAGGAGAGATGTGGGGTCTTATTGACCCCATATCTCTCCATAAAGAGTACCTGTCATGCAGTATTCCTATTATAGGGAGACAGAGACAGTGTAAAAATAAAGATAAAATAAACAATAAAAAAAAATTAATTAAAGCGCCCCGTCTCCGTGAGCTCGCGCACAGAAGCGAACGCATACGTAAGTCACACCCACATATGTAAACTGCGTTCAAATCACACATATGAGGTATCGCCGCGCGCGTTAGAGGAAGAGCAATAATTCTAGCACTAGACCTCCTCTGTAACTCTAAACATGTACTCTGTAAAAAATGTTAAAGTGTCGCCTATGGAGGTTTTTAAGTGCCAAGTTTGGCACAATTCCACATGTGTTTGCAATTTTAAAGCATGACATGTTATCTATTTACTCTGCATAACATCATCTTTTATAATGTACAAAAAAATTTAACTAACTTTACTGTTTTGTTTCTTTTTATTCATGAAACAGTTTTTTTCCAAAAAAAAAAAGGTGTTCAAAAAATCCCTGCGCAAATACCCTGTGACATATAAAGTTGCAACAATTGCCATTTTATTCCCTAGAGTCTCTGCTAAAAAAAAACATATATAACGTTTGGGGGTTCTGAGTAATTTTCTAGCAAAAAAATTATGATATTTCAATGTAGGAGAGGAGTGCCAGAAATGCCCCAGATGGGAAGTGGTTAATATTATTATTATTTATTATTAACAAAAAATTATAGTAATAGTAAAAACTAAAATAATGGTTAATAAACATAATATTTTAATTACAATAGAAATTATCCAAATCTTTTTTGTTCTTTTGGATTTTCGAATTTTCTGATTTTCGTTCTTTCTGATTTTGGGATTTTCTAATTTTCAGATTTCCATTCTTATTTTCGGATTTCTCTTCTTTCAAATTTTCGTTCTTTAGAATTTTCAGATTTTCGAATTTCGGATTTTCGTCCTTTAGAATTATTATTATAAATTATCAAAATAACGAATACCGCATCTAAATGAATGGAAAGTAACAAATCCAAACTTATTCAAATATTCGAATTATCGAAATAACGAATACTGCAGCTAAACAAATGGACCGTAATGAATTTGTATCTATCTGAAGTTACTAAGTTATTCGAAATAACAAATAGTGATCATAACCAATGATCCCAAAAAAAAAAAAAAAAAAAATTATACGGAAAGGAAAAACAACTAATTTTTCGGCAGTGCACATGCCTATTCTTGGTGCATGTGCTTTAATTATTTAATCAGTAATTGATTCACCACCTAAGAATGTTCAGTGAAAGACACATTCACTACTTTATCAAGTACTGAATGCAAAGTGTCAGCATAACAGCCAGGAGAGTAGTGTAAGCAGGAGCTTGACTAGAGACAGAGAGTGATTTAGGACACTGTTGCAGTGCTCTCTGTGCTCCCTATGGGCTTCAGCTGAATGGGTTAACACTACCTCACCTCCATCCACCAGAAGGGGTTTACAAGTAGAAGGAGCTCAGGAGACTTGATGGTTGGCAACATTGAAACATGGGAGATGAAGTCTGGGAAAGAAACTTTACTATGATAGTTAATGGACTATTGGACTACAACTCCCAATGCAAGCCGAGTATAACCACTTCAATACTGGGCACTTAAACCCCCTTCCTTCCTGGACCAATTTTCAGCTTTCAGCACTGTTGCAGTTTGAATGACAATTGCGCGTTCATGCGACACTGTACCCATATGAAATTTTTATAATTTTTTTTCACACAAATAGAGCTTTCTTTTGGTGATATTTAATCACCCCTGGGTTTTTTATTTTTTGCGCTATAAATTAAAAAAAGACTGAAAATTTTCAAAAACAATGCATTTTTCTTCGCTTCTGTAAGAAAATTTTGCAAATAAGTAATTTCTCTTCATAAATTTTGACCAAAAATGATACTGCTACATTTCTTTGGTAAAAATAACCCAAATCAGAGTTTATTTGGTGTTGGTGGACAGACAGATGTTTTGGGGACTGTGACAGATGTGACGGGGACATACAGATGTTTTGTGTATGGTGACAGATGTGACGGGGACATACAGATGTGACGGGGACTGTGACACATGTTTTGGGGACTGTGACAGATGTGACGGGGACATACAGATGTTTTGTGTATGGTGACAGATGTGACGGGGACAGACAGATGTGACGGGGACTGTGACAGATATTTTGGGGACTGTCACAGATGTGACGGGGACAGACAGATGTTTTGTGTATGGTGACAGATGTGACGGGGACAGACAGATGTTTGGGGACTGTGACAGATGTGACGGGGATATACAGATGTTTTGGGGACTGTGACAGATGTTTTGTGTATGGTGACAGATGTGATGGGGGACATACAGATGTTTTGGGGACTGTTTTATGGGGACACTTATGTGTATGGGGACAGGGGTATCAGTGTGCTTGGTGCACTGTATGGGGGGCGATCTGTGAGAGCTCTCTGCATGAAATCCTCATCATACAGAGAGCTGTCATATTGCTGCAGATTCCCCCCTCCCCCCCGCACTGAGCTCTCACTGAGCCCGGCGGGGGGAGAACTGTCACAGAGACGTTCGTCTCTGTTTACAATGTGACGGCTGTGATTGGACACAGCCGTCACATGATTGGGAGGGCCAGTCACTGCGCCCATATCCCGATCTCTGCTCAGCTGGATCCTGTGATCATAATGATCACAGGATCCAGCCGCAGCGCACCGCGTGGCCGCGCTGCGAGCTCCCATTCTGCAGGATGTATATAGACGTCCTGTCAGAACGGGGAAGCTCCCAGCCGGCCATATATGTACAGTGGCCAGGTGGGAGGTGGTTAAAGAGAGAGAGAGAGCTGTATTTTCTCAGGCTGAATACCAAGGGATTTCCTCTTTGCTGGGAGGAAACTGAGATGTTCCCAGCACATCAACCTGCTACAAGCCTGAGGCCGTGTGCTGAGGACCAGAGTTGTTCCAGGCAGATCTAGAAGTGAGCTGACATCTGAACAGCAGGATCCCTGTTGCAGTAATGCTGTGAGAGGATAATGCTGCCATTAACCTGTTGCTGCTAGCAGAGACTAAGCAGAGACTGAGCACATAGAGACTGGCTATCTAACTAGCAAGAATATTTACTGCATGCAGACTTTGCTGGGACTGTACTCATGTGCACCACTGTAAAGACTGGGCCCCAATGCTCGTCATCTGAAGAACTAGGACTAAAGACTACTCACTCAGATAGCGGCTTCAAAAGAACATTTTTCATAGTAAGAAGTACCTCTTTAGGGAGTTTTAAATGTCATTATTACCATTCATATAGAGTGCACTCTAAAGTGGATATAGCAGAAGAGTTATCATAGTATTGATTATTATTGCTGTTATTGTTTTCTAATGCTGATTTTGTGGATTGCCAGCTTTTCTCTAATTTAGCTGCATAGAATTCCATTCTATGGTGCTCTACCCTAGTGAACATTGCCTAATGAAGTGTGATTGACCTACTCTTTACTTATTCATTTATGTGCATATTGCTATTTACTTCAACCCATGACAATATATTAAGACCATTTACCACTAACTAGTCGGATGTTTGCTTTTTTGGATACTGAATGCTTGAGGTGATTGTAGCCGTATTAGTGCAATTGCGCCAGAGAAAAATGAGTACTGTTCGTGATACTTTCTTTATTTGCACTAACATAACATTTTTCAGGACAAGCTTTTGGGGTATCTCCCCTTCTTCAATTGTATGTTCATGCAAATAAAAAAAGTATCACGGACAGTACAAATTTTTCTCTTGGATACTGAACCATAGTTGTGTGTGGGTTATCTATATTTCTGCTCCCAGTAGCAGCGCAGTATCCAGGTTATTCTCACAGCCAAGGCATAAGAAGTGAGAACCCAATCTACCAAGTGGCTCCTGTGGGAGTAGCACTATAGTAGCATCTTCAGAAGACAGTCAGTTGGAATTAGCAGAGTGATTTTGGTCAAATTGATTTCAGTCTGAAATGACTGATTTTGCCATCCAAGGAATTTCACCAAAGTAGAAACTCTCCATTTCTATCACTGAGTTGTTTAGGTAAAATGTCTTTATTTAGAGGTTTTTGCAGGTGTATTTAAAGTAATTTAGGTTATTTTCTTTACTGGTTTTGTATTCATGTTTTTTTCCTATTTTGTGGGTTTGGTTGGTATTTCTGTACTGTTGCTTTACATTTTTTATTTTACTTTTCAACTGCTTTTGTGAAAAAAAGCAAAATAAGGGAGCTATTGGGGAGCCCCTCAGGCACAAGAACAGGTCCAGGATAATAAAAAGGCATTAGGAGACATTAAGGGGTGTACTTAAAAAAGTTGCACAGCAATTTGCCAAGTGAAAGTACATGCACATTTGTTCTGCGTTTGGTCACTAGATGGCACTATGTATCTATGTATCATTTCTTATGATACTTTTCACCATCTAGAGGCCAAATGCTGTATTTTCCATTCTAAATCAATGAACAACATTCAACCAGCACATGAAATAGCCTAATAACATTATTTTGTCACACTCTAACAGAACAAATGTACATGCACTGTTAATTGGGTAATACGAAAAGAAAAACATTTTTATATACACCACATAAAGTTAACTGCACACGTAAACCACCTTAACCACTTCAGCCCCGGAAAGTTTTACCCCCTTCCTGACCAGAGCACTTTTTGCGATTCGGCACTGCCTCGCTTTAACTGACAATTGCGCGGCTGTGCAACATTATACCCAAACTAAATTTGCGTCCTTTTTTCCCCACAAATAGAGCTTTCTTTTGGTGGTATTTCATCTGCTCTGCTTCATTTCTGATCACCACTATAAACAAAAGAAGAGGGACAATTTTGCAAAAAAAAAAAAACAAATTTCTTACTTTTTGCTAAAATACAAATCCAAAAAAAATATAAAAAAACATTTTTTTCATCGGTTTTGGCCGATTTATAGTCTTCCTCATATTTTTGGTAAAAAAAAATCGCAATCGGCGTTTATTGATTGGTTTGCACAAATGTGGCCGCGTTTACGGATGATGAGAATTCATTTCTGGGGTTTTTAATTTTTTTTTTACTAGTAATGGCGGCGATCTGCGATTTTTAGCAGTACTGCGATATTGCAGAGGACATGTTGGACATTTTTGACACTTTTTTGGGACCAATGACATTTATTCGGCGATCAGAATAAAATTAAATATCCACTGATTACTGTATAAATGTTATTGGCAGTGAAGGGGTTAACCTGCAGGGGGAGATCTAGGGGTTAACTGTGTTCCCTGGGCGTGTTCTAACTGTGGGGGGGGCTGGGCTACCATGGGCATAAGAGATCTAACTGATCCCAGTGACAGGGATCAGTAGATCTCCTATGCCCGCACTGACACCGTGTTTATATCGGCGGTTCCCCGTTCTTTAGCTATGGCTGCTCATTCCGGCTCGCTGGCAGACATCGGGTCTGCCCGAGCCGCGGACACACTCCTCAGGAGTATGGCGGCATGCACGCGCCCCCTAGCGGCCATCCGCCGATCGCCGCTTTTTTACGGCGATTCGCGCTGGGCGTCCACACTGCCGCCATAAATATGCGGTAGGCAGTGTGGAACCGGTTAAACACACCTTAAAGGGGTTGTAAAATCTCATGTTTTTTCACCTTAATGCATTCTATGCATTAAGGTGAAAAAACTTTTTAGTGCTTTTACTTACCTGAGCCCAAACCGATCCCACACCGGGGACGAACCTTGTCCCTCTAGCTGTCGGTTCTGGTCCTCTTGGATGGATTGATGGCAGGGGAGCCATTGGCTCCTGCTGCTGTCGATCAAGTCCAGTGACACGGGAGCCGGGGGCGGGGCTGAGTCTCGCTGTATGCGTGAATACACGCAGCAGCAGGACTCTGAAGCGTGCCCGCACGGGTGACCATCAAGGAAATCGCTTCTCTGATGGGTCATTCGATGCGAGCCAAGATCGCTGCCGAGGGACCCCAGAAGAGGAGGATCGGGGCCACTCTGTGCAAAACCGCTGCACAGAGGAGGTGAGTATGACATGTTTGTTTTTTTTTTTTTAAAAAACAGTTACCTTTAGTATCACTTTAACCATAGACCCCAGTGCATTTAGCTAAAATGGTGAAATTCCACCAAAATCTCACGATTTTCACTGACATCTTAGGGAAATGAAAACTCTAAATTTTAGGTCAGTAAAGGCAGTCCCCCATATTTCTTCATGACAAAGTTTGGAATAAAGAGATAACTGTGCCATTATATGTCGCAATGCCATAGATTCTACTTGAGAAGCCAGAGAAAGCTGTTCTAAAACTTTGTGAAATGTTTCTATACAAAACTGTCTCCTGAAGTATAATTATTGAACATTAAATTCTATACAAAATGTCAAAAAGTAATGACCAATTTTCTCTATAAATGTTCCTGTCACAAAGTGTTCAGAAAAGTCTAGCACTAATAGCACCGCCTGAATCAAAGCATGATTGAAATGTGATGTTTGCGCTTGAACATCACTAAGGGGAAAGAAAGAATATAAAAGGTGTTCTCTAGGTGAAGTATATGTACTGGTGGCATTGTCCTGCTGTTCTTTACATGTTGATGTGGGAAGGACCTAGAATTAGGAGCTATTTTTTGCTGTCAAAGAATTTATATTTCTATGTCATCTTCTGAGGAGCTCTACAAAGAAATTCTCACAAATAATGTTAACAAACACAGATGTTTAAAGCGTAACTCCACTTTTGTTGATAAAAAAAACTCCCCCCGGGTGATCTATGTACGTTGCAAGGATTATAACAAACTTTGTTGCAGATTCCTACCTTTTGTTATCCTGACGAAATCCCTCTGTGTTTCTCTGTGCCCCTGAACTGAGTGGGTCTAATGGGAGTGGTTTTATAATTATCTATCAGGTGTGCAGCTGCAGAGCACTAATGAGGATATTTGCTGGACCTGCATCCCTTTAGACGTGTTCCTACTGGTAGTATCTCACCAAAAATGACATTTTTGTTGCAGGGGATGCCTGAAATCTGACTTGTATCTTAGGCAGACTTCTAGGAAAATTGGTGAGCCAATCACACAAGTGGGAAATTATGTTTCTGGGGAGTGGTCAGTACACATTCTGTGTACAGAATAACTCCAGGTAGCCACATTGCATTGCATTTATAGAAAATTACAGACGCTGCAGATTGAAAAGGAAAGGTCATTTTTAATAACATTCAATTACAATATGACTTGTATCGCATTTGTACACACTATATTATTTTTTCTTTATGTGCTATTTTTTTCTCTACGAAAGTGGAGTTACCCTTTACAGTAGAAGTCTGGTCTAAACCTATCTAAGATTAAACCTGCTTCCACCCCTATTCTAAGCCCTATAGTAACTAGCCTGTAAAGGAAAGACCTTTATACTTACCTAATCTAGGGGCCTTTCGGTACGGTCATGTGGTCAGCTCCCAGTGCCAGCTTCAGGGGAGAGGGGGGACAGCCGACAATGGATGCCCCAAAGTAAGCTCATGGGTGACATCACCACCCAGGCTCTGCAGCCATTGTCAATGCTCTCTCCTCTCTACTGAAACCAGCCACTGGGGAGATCACGTGACTGGACTGGAGAGCCCCGAGAGAGAACTAGGCAAGGCTGATAAGTCTGCTTAAAGTGGAACTCTAAGATAACCTACTACTACACCTGTGCTTACTAACCTGTGAAGGAAAGATGTGTATACTTACCTATTTACAGTCCGATCAAGAGATCTCTTCTGTGTCAGCTAGGGGCAGCTGAAGGAAAGAGGACAGAGTGCTTCAACAATGGCTGGTAATCCTGGAACGGTGAAGTCGCCCATAGGTTCTTATGACCCATCCATTGTCTGCACTCCCTCTTCTCCCCTGCAGCTGGTCATGTAGGCTGAGGCTGCTCTTTATCCTTTATAAATTATCCTTTATATATTATCATTATGCGCTTTGTTTAGTGCCCTGCCTGCACTTTTATTGTTCTTTCTGCCATTCTTTGCCTTTTTGGCATCCAAAAAGCGTCCCTCTACGTCAAAAGTGCTTTTGGACCAACTAGCAGAAAGCAACAGTGAATTACAAACACTTGCAGAATGTAGCGATAGTGTTTCATGTGGAAATTCATCATCAGACATTGACGACAGCTATTTGAACGCCGTTTACATATGTGGGCGCGACCTACATATGCGGTTATTTCTGCAAGCAAGCACACGGGAACGGGGTGCTTTTAATTTTTTCTGTATTGCTTATTTTATTTTTATTTTTCTATTTTGACGCTTTCTTTTTACTTTTTTTTTATCAGATTTATTACTATTACAAGGAATGTAAACATCCCTTGTAATAGGAATAGGGCATGACAATTCCTCTTTACAGCGAGATCTTGGGTCTATAAATCCCCTGATCTCGCCTCTAGGCTAGGAATCCGGAAAAAAGTGACTAGTAATATTGCACCCTTGTTTGGACAAATTTCAGTGTTTTTGGTTTGATTACATTATTG
>BLSH010215857.1:75139-89101 GCA_018402905.1 Glandirana rugosa | reverse complement strand
CCCCCCCCCCCCCCCATATGCTCTACTCTGTTGCCCCCTGTGCACTGCTTATCTCAGGTTCGACCCAGAATTGAGGCATCCACGCAGTGTAAGCTGAGGGGTTGGGGCTTTGTGTGGGTGGGGCTTGAGTCTGGGCGGGATACACAGGGGGCCCCATGATCTCATGTTGCCCGGGGGCCCCATGAGTTGTCAGTCCGCCCTTGGCCATTGATGTGTTTTGCGGGGATGCACAAATAAAGTTAGAGCATATGTAAATTTTAAAGTGATTCTAAAGCCTTGTGTGTGTGTTTTTTTTTTTTTTTTTTTTTTCCATTTAAAAATAACAAACATGCATTCTGTTATGTTAACACCCGTTATACTTGCCTGCTTTGTGCAGTGGTTTTGGCCCTCACCCCCTGCCAAGTGCCCCCACAGCAAGCAGCTTGCTATGGGGGCCTCCGAGCTGCAGCTCCATGTGTCTATTCAGACAAGGTGCTGTGGCCGGCCCCGCCCCCTCTCCTCATTGGCTCATTGACTTTGATTACAGCGGCAGCCAATAGCGCTGCACTGCTGTCTCAGTCAATCCCGAGGGAGAGTCCCAAACAGCCGAGTGTCTCGTGGACATCACTGAATAGAGATGGGACTCAGGTAGGTAATAGGGGGGCTGCTGCACACGGAAGGTTTGCATAGAATGCATTAAGATAAAAAAACCTTCTGCCTTTAGAATCACTTTAACAATGGTCTTCCCTTATTTGCTTCATTTGTTATGCTCTTTAAGCGTTGAAAATGCCTTTTGCCAGAAATCTTGTGATTTGATAACTTCAAGGATGGGTTGTGTAGATGAGGAGGGAGGACTATGTGTTATTTGTAATCCATTAAAAATTAAGTAGGCAGGGCTGACGCCATGTGCTGTAGAATTCAGAGCCAAAAATACACATTATTATCAACAGGGGAGAAGGGGGCACGCTATATCTCTGGCAGATCAGTCTGTATTTTTCTGT
The DNA here is from genome assembly GCA_018402905.1 of Glandirana rugosa. NCBI lineage: Eukaryota > Metazoa > Chordata > Amphibia > Anura > Ranidae > Glandirana > Glandirana rugosa. The sequence continues at coordinate 88,121 of BLSH010215857.1, read as the reverse complement.
ACTTAAAGCATTTTTAAACAGTGATGCAGGGGATGAATAGGTGTATGTAATGTAGAGATGTGCAAAATATGATGACCCTTCATTGATACACTTGTAATTATTATTATACAGGATTTATATAGCGCCAGCAGTTTGCGCAGCGCTTTACAAAAATGAAGGCAGACAGTACAGTTACATCACAATTTGGTACAAGCGGAATCAGAGGGCCCTGCTCGTTAGAGCTTACAATCTAAAGGGGATGGTCAATTGATACAAAAGGTAAAAGCTGTGGGGGTGAGCTGATGTAGAAAGAAAGAGTATTAGAAAGAACTGATGTTGAAAGAAAGAGTGTTAGGTAGAAGCAGGATAGGCTTCTTTAAAGAGGTTTTCAGGGATCGAAGCGACCAAACTGCCGCTTTGCTATTCTAAGTTGCAACTAAAAATGAGCTCAGTTCATCCATACAGTACATTTTTTGGCTTTCCTGATCTTATACATAGACTTAGACTCTGAACAGTGAGGAAACTCTATTAACATATCTTTTCAGCAAACTAAGCAGGAAATGGAGCCTGCACGCGATCAAGTATGATTGACATAAATACCTTTACAAACTTTACACAGAAGCAAGATTTAAAGTGATAATAAAGCTTTGTGGTGTGTGGCTCCCAAGCCCCACCCGTCCATAAGACACAGCCGTTGCTTGGCCTCTCTCTCTGGCTGTCATTGACAGCAGTGGGAGCCAATAGCTTGCACTGTTGTCTCAGCCATTGAAGGAGAGAAAGACCCAGGACAGCCAAGGCTCCCATGCACATCACTGGATGGAGAAGGGGCTTGGGTGAGTATTGGGGGGGGAGCAGCACACGGAAAGTTTTCACCCTTTACATTGACTTTTAAACCATTAACAGTCTCAAAAATGATTTACTTAAAGTTAAAGTAAACCTTGTATCAAAATGCAAAATGCTGTTATTTAATGGAGTCCCATCACCCCATGTAAAGACACTTAAAAAACCACCAACTTAAACATGGGTTTGAACTACCCAACTCCTACTTTTTCCGGTTCCTCCAGCTCCGTCATGCCTTCCCTGCACAGTTTGGAACAACTCCACTGCTTCTATATCAAGCTGTTATGGAGTCTCTCCTACATGAAGAGCCCCTCACAAAACCAATATATGCTATTTATAAAGCATTACAACCAACTGTGCATCATGGGTTGGACAGTCTTCATTCTTTCTGGGTGGCGGAGCTTCTGGAGCTGGACAAAGAGGATTGGGAGGAGGTGTGGGAACTACCCTTCTCTCACCTCATGTCCTCCCAGAGATCGTTCGATCCAATTCAACATTCTTCATAAGTATCACTTTATGCCACATATATTGCATAAAATATTTTCAGGTTGTCCATCATGTTGTTGGCGATGCCAAGTTGAATCGGTCAGTTATATACACATGACTTGGTCCTGCCCTTTCCTGCAGATATTTTGGTCTGATGTTCTCCCATTCATTACTGGCTTAACTACTATCTCTATACCTCAGAAGGTTGATGCGTGTATTCTGGGACTTGTGAATGCTCTGGCCCCCTCCAGGGCTGTTCGTATGTTACTAGGCCTGCTCCTGTTTTACGCTCGAAAGAGCATCATACTCAAGTGAAAGGTCTCTTCTGTACCTACTCTGAATATGGGGAAGTGAGTAGTCAATTCGGCCATTCTCCTCTATAGGGAAACCTATTTGCATAGGGGCTGTCCAAAGATATTTAACAAAGTATGGGACATCTGACTGGAGTCTGATACTACTACTAATGAATATAACAATTCAGGGGATGTCACATCTTAACTGAATCACTATCATTTAGTGTTTACTCGGACGAATGGTATAACCACAGCCAACGCACTGTACGGCCTCTCATATTAGATGAGCTCCTCCCATATTAATGGCACTGTTAGGACGGTATGGACGGATGGTGTCACTGGTCTTGTCATGTCACCCCAGTAATTATATCCTTAGTGTACTTGAGCACTCGTTAATCCTCGACTTTAGCAGCAAGTTCTTGGGATGTTTAATTTTAGTTTAGTTTTTTTTTTGTTTTTTTTTTGCTTGTTTTCGCAAGCCGGGGTATGCCCTGCTCTGTTTTTGTACCTTTTTCAAAAATTGCAATAAAAATAATTAAGAAAAAAAAAAAAAGAAGCAATTGAGAAACAAAAATAACTTGCTAACACCCTGGCTACCAGTGTCCCCACTTAGGCAAAGATGACAAAGGGGGCGTAGCCTGGCCATGGCTCCATATCTAAATAGACACAGGGAGCTGTGGCTCGGCTCGGGTGCCCCCATAGCAAGCTGCTTGCTGTGTGGGCACTCAACAGGAGGGAGGGGTCAGGAGAGCCAAATAGGGACCCAAGAAGAGGAGGATCTGGGTTGCTCTGTGCAAAACCGCTACACAGAGTAGGTAAGTATAACATGTTTGTTATTTCTAATCAAAACAAAATGAGACTTTAGTATTACTTTAAGTGATATTGCTGATAATTAAAGTTTTATAAAGACAACAATTACAGAGCCTATCAATTTGTGGATTGGTTACCTACATAAGACTGTGCTCATTGCTGTATCTCCGACATCTCTCAGCTGAGCTATTCCTAATGAAGAGACTGTGATCAATGCATGGCTTCATGAGTTGGACTACAGTGAGTTATGGCAAATAAGTAGTTTGAGTTTAGGATATTTGTGATGCTGAACTGGTGATCTGTCTAAGAAATGGCCTAGATTTTCCAGGAATGTTTACTTATTAAGTGTTTGGTGGATGTCCTTGTGTCAAGCAGTGTTTCCTGCTATACTTGCTCAGTGTGAAGCCTAGTGCTGGCAGATCTGAAAGTCCTGTGGATTACTCCTGTTTAACAATGCCTTTCCTGTGTCATTTTATGGCAGTCAGCTGATTTACTTATGGTATTGCTAACCTTTCTGACCCCACTCAAATTGAATAGCATACAAACCGGGCTTGAGGAAATTGTTAATCAGCTTTAGCAAAGAATACAATGTAATCTGGGTTACATAAAATATGATGACGTGTTTAGTGAGTAGGGTGTTATGTGCTTTATGATTTCGTGCTTGTACTGTGTTCCGGATACTTTGCTTGGTGTTTTTAAAGGACCTGTCCTGTGTGCAAACAGCTTTACATGGAGTTATACAAATGAATTGTCCATGACCGCATGTGGGTGGCCAGCAAGTTTTCGTTCCCCTGCGCAAACTTAATTTGCTTAAACAGGAGTCAAGATTATGCTCTTTCCTAAAGACCACTCCGTTTGGTCTAACTGATGTCCTTCTGATCAGTCTTGGGAGCATGCGGGGTATTATTTTTTATCCCTTGATGGCAAATTCAATCAAACTAGGCAAAGGGTAAAGGTGATCATAAAGCCCCATTGCATGAGTATATTTTAACTGCAGCCCTGAGTGGGGCTTTAAAGTTTATCATAGGGAAATACAATTACAATTCTTGAAACGGGTACATTTCACCTGGCCCATGTATGTGCATAAGAAATGTATACAAGAAATCCTTACAGGCTGAAATACTGTACAAATCCAGCCGCAATATGTTTTATAAGGCACATCAATGGGGAAGTGTGTTGTTAATAAGCATATACATTTTAAGGAACTTGAAAGAGGGCACCAGGGCAACAAGTCCTGGCAAGGGGACGGAAGGTTTAGAAAGGAAAGGGGGAGATAGAGAGGGGCCACTTGATGACTTGAGCAGCCCAAAGAAGGAGAGGAAAGAAGAAGCGGGAGAGAGGGGGGAAAAAAGGGAGAACTTCCTGGGTACATTTTATCGTGACCTGAAAAGGATGTATGTACCGTTCAGGCGTGGTAGAGAGGGGATATATGAATGGTGCATCCACAGCTGCTGCCCGTCCTGGCTCCTGCAAAGGTGGGATGGAGTGAAATGCATTGGGTATGTGGCCTGGTTGGAATCCAGGCTGAGGTTGCCACTCTGTTCACCTCTCTAGGATATCTTGGATGTTCGACTCCCAGGGGCTACCCCTTTTCTTCTTTTCAATCTATGGTGCCACTCTTAAGATGAGGTGTTATCGACGGTCATATCGATAGCCAACAGCAGTCCAGGCCCAGGCTGTCATTTATAGGTGAGCCAGGGGTGCCATACTTTTATAAACTTGGAGCGGATGTCCATGAGGATGCACGTGAGCTTCCCATGCACCATGGCTTCCATAGAGTGCTGTTTAACCTCAGAAAAGTTAAGGAATGATTGGCGCCGGGCCTCAGCTATGGTCTGTTCTGCCAAGAAGACCAACTCCACTTGAAGTTGCGTGACGTAACGTGCAGAGCGTGTCCGGAGCATATTGCGGACCGGAAGTGATGTGAGAGGCTCTGAATGGTGCGGTTTTTAAACATACATGCAATTTTTTTTTTTTAAATGTAAGCAGCCAATTTGCTTAAATAAAGGCATTTTATTGATGGTTTTACACTATGGGAGGCATATTTGTGCTTTATTTCCTTATGTGATTGGAGCCATGATATTTAAAGCACCGGAGGATTGGATATAACAGTGGCACAGGGTGGATTCATACCAAGCCTAATTGGTTCGATTTCCAGGCTGTGTTTGAAAGGTCTTATATAGCGATACATTAAGGATTGACCACCTACCTATAAGTGAATGTGTTCCTAAGGCTTTCTTGATACTGTTTTGAGGTGAGAGTTCTGTGAGCAAGGAGGTGATTGGTGAAGGCAAAAGGCATCACAGGATTGTATATCTAGAAGAAGCACTGCAAATTTGCACTTTAATATTGGTCATTCAATATTTATTATTTTATTTTTTTATTCACAGAATTGTGTATACTTAATAAGCACTGCATCACTGTACCTTAAAATTGGATACTTATTAATTTAATGGTTTATTCATATAATTTATACTGCAAATAGCAATTTGCCACTACACAGATAATTCCGTATTTATGAAAATAATGTATAAATAGCACCAACTGGAGTGATTGCGAAAAATCGCATATATTACCTTGATATGCCTTTAGGCAGGACCACCGGGTATGCAGGAGAGTGCCAGGCTCCCTGCAGCCATGGAAATAGAAGGGGAATGCCAAGGGAACAAACTTGGTCACTCGTACCGGGGTCATTTTCCAAAGGGAGAGAAGCTTGTAGGCATTCCTAGATCATTTAGAAGAGTTCAGCCAAATGTGATTCCAGGTCTGGCCAAACTTGTTTTAGAGTAGGGATTGTCCATAAAAATTTGGGTTTTTTTTTAATGCTGTCTGTGTCTCAGCTGTGGTGATTTTTACCCTCTGATTCTCAGAAAGCATTGTCTAGATCAGGGGTCTCCTAACATTCTAAGCAAAGGGACAGTTTAGTCATTCAGTCTTTAGGGGGGCTACACTGTGGCCAGCGGACGTAGAAAATGTCCCAGCGTTTGTGGCAGTAAACAATTCCTCAGGCTCGGTGGTCAGTAGGATTAAAAGAATTACAAAGCGCATGTGGTTAATAGGAGGGATAATGCCCATTCATTGGTATTGGTGGGAGGAACAGTACCCACTCATTGGGGTCAGTGGAAGAAACTGTACCCCATTGTCAGTGGGGAATGGTGCCTCAATTTTGTTGACAGTGGGAGGAATAGTGCCTCATATCAGTGGGAGGATAGGGCCAGATAAAGGCAAGCAAAGGGTCACATCTGGCCCACAAGCTGCAGTGTGGAGATCACTGGTCTAGAAGCATATGTTCTGGTGACAACTGTCTAAGGATGCTTTCCTGTTGTGTTTCCAGGACAGAAAGTGAAGGGAAATCTCCCCAATTGGATACAGGCAGCAAAAAGAACATGGATGTTGAGGATTTTCGGTCACATCCTGCCCTTGTGAACCTTGGTGCTTGGAACAAAAAATTATAATAGACACTGCAAAAAAAAAAAAAAAAAGATTTTATATCCTCTGCTTACATTTTGATAGTCATGCCTTCTGTCCCAGTATTCCTGTTCTGATATATTCAAGGGTAAAATGCCAGGAAAAGTCTTGTCAATGGAGCCACTGAAAGCAATACAAAAATTGATACAAATTTGAGTCCCTCCAAACACTATCCAAAACTAAGAAAAATCAAGTTGGCTGAATTTTAACTGATGCATGTAGTGTACACCATTGCGTCTCCATTATTGATAAATAATGCATCAAAGTATAAATTTGGAAGAACCTTTTTTTTTTCTTTATTGTACAGGACAGACTTGCTGGAAAGTTGCCATGTGCAGGCCCTAATTTTTATTTCTCTAAACTCCATAAATGGTAAAATATTTCATTAAAAGTTTTTTTTTCTTTTTTTTTTTCTCGTGTTCAGAAAATAAGTTGTAAGACATAGAAAAGTTATACCTATCCCAGGAATCTGTTTTTCCATAAAAGGGCAGCTAACATGGGAATGCTTCTTGGAATTCTCCGGGTAGAACCCAAGCATAGTGCAAGTCTGTCCTTTCCTAATGTGCCCCTCCCCCCCCAACTAAGGTCAGCAGCTTAAGTTCACTAAAAGCCTACGCACTGGAGCACATGCATATAGATAGGAAGGGTTGCACAAGAGTGCAGATCAGCACAGATATGCACAAATAATGACATTATTTTTGTAGGCATATTGGACCTTATTGGCCATTTACATCAATCTATTCTCCAAAGGGGCAATCAAATGTCCTTACCAGTCATACAGTCACTACAGGGGCCAATTTTGCTAAAACAATTTGGCTTGTTTTTGGGGTATTAGCTAGGGTAAACCATTGCAAACATGAGGAGGACATAAAAACTCCAGGAACTCTTCCAAGCACCGTTTGGCAGTTGTGTTAACCACTCGTCCATTATGCTTTCCTTGTGCAAATCACGAGAGTCCGTCAGTTATATAAGCTGGTTGAAGTACATTTTGCTGACCCTACATTTACACATATTGAGACAGCAGTCCAAACTGCAATGTGTCATGTACGAATAAACAAGCATTATGCTGGGGAAAGGCCATTGGCAGGGAATGAAGGATATGATGGAACCTGTCACATCAGCACATTCCTATATGAGCAATGTTTAAATTTGACCATTGCTCAGCATTCTGTGTTGTATGCTTTGCTCAGCATAGCAGGCATTCTCCACACTCCCCTTCTAGCCTTTCATTTAGGATCGTGCACAAGTCTCAACTGTTTTGTGTTGAGAACAGAAATGTTAATTGCTACTGTTGTCTGTCTAGCATGATATATGTGGTGGTTGTGCTTAAAAGGTAGATTTGCCACAAATTGGCTGTAGTAGGTGTAGAAGCACAGAACTGATCCAGTGGAGCAATAGCACAAGTTTTTATGATGTTAACTGACAGCCTAAAAAAAAGTGCCCACTCTCTCCAATGGCAGATGGCTACCATTCTAATGCAGGTCTTGCTGTATGTTGAGATATGCACTTTGTTTCCTTTTCTGGTTCAGAAGGACACCCTTGAAACACAATTCAGAAATAAAAAAACCCCTTAAGGCACCCTCCTTAGCCCTACTCTGATGTTTACATGATCGCTGCCAAAATCTTATATATATATATATATATATATATATACAGTATCTCACAAAAGTGAGTACACCCCTCACATCTTTGTAAATATTTTATTATATGTTTTCATGTGACAACACTGAAGAAATGACACTTTGCTACAATGTAAAGTACTGAGTGTACAGCTTGTATAACAGTGTAAATTTTCTGTCCCCTCAAAATAACTCAACACACAGCCATTGATGTCTAAACCATTGGCAACAAAAGTGAGTACACCCCTAAGTGAAAATGTCCAAATTGGGCCCAAAGTGTCAATGTTTTATGTGGCCCCCATTATTCTCCAGTACTGCTTTAAGCCTCTTGGGCATGGAGTTCACCAGAGCTTCACAGGTTGCCACTGGAGTCCTATTCCACTCCTCCATGACAACATCACAGAGCTGGTGGATGTTAGAGACCTTGTGCTCCTCCACTTTCCGTTTGAGGATGCCCCACAGATGCTCAATAGGGTTTAGGTCTGGAGACATGCTTGGCCAGTCCATCACCTTTTACCCTCAGCTTCTTTAGCAAGGCAGTGGTCGTCTTGGAGGTATGTTTGGGGTCGTTATGTTGGAATACTCCCCTGCGGCCCAGTCTCCAAAGGGAGGGGATCATGCTCTACTTCAGTATGTCACAGTACATGTTGGTATTCGTGGTTCCCTCAATGAACGGTAGCTCCCCAGTGCCAGCAGCACTCATGCAGCCCCAGACCATGAAACTCCCACCACCATGCTTGACTGTAGGCAAGACACACTTGTCTTTGTACTCCTCACCTGGTTGCCACCACACACGCTTGACACCATCTGAACCAAATAAGTTTATCTTGGTCTCATCAGACCACAGGACATGGTTCCAGTAATCCATGCCCTTAGTCTGCTTATCTTCAGCATACTATTTGCGGGCTTTCTTGTGCATCATCTTTAGAAGAGGATTCCTTCTGGGACGACAGCCACGCAGAACCAATTTGATACAGTGTGTGGCGTATGGTCTGAGCACTAACAGGCTGACCACCACTGCTTCAACCTCTGCAGCACTGCTGGTAGCACTCATACGTCTATTTCCCAAAGACAACCTCTGGATATGACGCTGAGCACGCACACTCAACTTCTTTAGTCGACCATGACGAGGCCTGTTCTGAGTGGAACCTGTCCTGTCCCCTGTATGGTCATGGCCAGCACAGTTTCAGGATCTTAGCAATCTTCTTATAGCCTAGGCCAGCCTCTCTCAACCTTTTCAACACAGAGGAACCCGTGACAAAACTTTCCAGTCTCAGGGAACCCCTGCTAAAAATGACTATATCTACAACTCATGATAAATTAGTGTGATGGTCAGTGGGAAGAATGTTCCTTACATTTGTGGTCATTGGGAAGAATTACCCCATTACAGAAAGCTAAAAAGACCATTTGGTGCCAATGGGAACTTATCTGAGAGGCAGAAATTGTCCAATACTGAAGGAACCCTTAGCAACCTCTTGAGAAACCCTGGCCTAGGCCATGTTTATGTAGAGCAACAATTCTTTTTTCAGATCCTCAGAGTCCTTTGCCATGAGGTGCCATGTTGAAATTCCATTGACCAGTATGAGAGAGTGAGAGCGATAACACAAAATTTAACGCACCTGCTCCCCATTCACACCTGAGACCTTGTAACACTAATGGGTCACATGACATCGGGGAGGGAAAATGGCTACTTGGGACCAATTTGGACGTTTTGACTTAGGGATGTACTCTTTTGCTAGCGGTTTAGACATTAATGGCTGTGTGTTGAGTTATTTTGAGGGGCCAGTAAATTTACACTGTTATACGAGCTGTACACTCACTGTTTTACTTTGTAGCAAAGTGTGGTATGTATGCGTGTGTATATATCAATGTAGCCTCAACCACTCATAATTCAGCACACCTAAATACCTGCAGTGAGGTGAGAAGAATTCTCAGGTCAAAAATCTGTTTCATCAGGGACATAGAAGGTATACAGTATATGAGGTTGCAGCGTATATAAAGGGGGCCCCAGACCATCACAGCTCACATAGAGCTTCAACCAATCAGTTAAATGTATTTAATGGGCAACTGAAGTCCTACTGTATAAGATGGATGATAAATGCTATGACACATGCTATGATTTGTTATACATTTTATCTGGCACCTTTTGAGCCGGGGTTCACATTAGTGTGATCTCAGACATCGCATGTGATTTGCACCCGCCCCGCAGGTGCCTATCACATGCGGTGTCTGAGCAATTCAAGTTGAGCCATACAGTTGTATGGCTGAACCCGCAGTGGATTTGCACAGAAAAAGTTGCAGGGACTTGTTTTTCCCTGCACTGAAATTGGATCTCACCTATGCGATCCGATTCCTGTACGAATCCAAAGTTCACCCTGGGATCTGTGAACCGATCAGGGGGTGTCATTAACATTGTATTGACACTGGTAGCGGTTTGCAGAATGCAGTGTGAACTGCCTGCGGGAGAGATGCGATGCGGGAACCAGCGCTGGAATTGCGCTGGTTCCTGCATCACACCAGTGTGAACCTAGGCTAAAAGTACCATTTGTCAATATAAGTTGTTTGTTGTCAGAAGGTAACAGTAGTATATGGAGCAAGTACATATGGAGCTTGGAAAGAACATTCAAATACATACTTGCATCTACATAAGTTGTAGCTATATATCGGAGCCCACAGACTTAGGGCCTCTCCGGTATATGGTGGTTCACATCCTTGGTCCAAAATAAAGAAAAACACTGGGGTTTGCTACATTACAGAGATTATTGCATCAGTTAAACATGGAAATGCTGGTTCGAACAGCGCAACCAATTCTACATCCAACCTATCCTCTAGTTCTGAACATGCACCTTGTAGGACCTGCGCTGATGACCCTGGCACAGCAAGTGCTTCCCACATAGCCACTGCGCTGACCTATAAGACAAACTTACCTTAACCTTATGACAGAGTTTCCTTTTCATTATTAACTGTTTTCTATGTGCCAAGAGACCACTTCTGTATATTTATCCTGTTTTTATCTTTCTAATTGTCTTCTGTTATAAAACATTCCTCACTCGCCTTTGACTTGTTCAAAAGCTGCATCTGGCTAAGACATTACCAGGTCTTCTGAGATGAAGCTGAATGCAAAATGTTTTCCATTAGCACGGAGGGGAAACCACAGAAGTACAGCAGTAATTCTTGGAGACTGAATCTACGTCTTCGTCTCCTTGGAAACAGGCAGGGAAATCCGTTAAAAATAATTCTCCTCAGATTTCTCTCATCAAGATGCCTCCCTCGATTCCCTGTTTTTCTCACAGCGCTTTTTATTTACGTGAAAATCCTGCCTAGGCGCTAGTGGGATGCATTTTCAATCTATTCATGCTCACTAAAGCTGTGTTAATTAGTACCGAACCTGGATCACAAATATAATTAAGCTTGAAGTGTGGTCTGTGGAAGTGGCAACATACAGAAAAAAAAGGTGTTGATCTATAAAATAGTTTCCTAACAATTTAATTGATCTACTTGTTTTTGTTGCTCTACAGACGGGTAAAGAGTGTTGAATGCCATGATTGAATGCCCCTATCAAAGTCGCTTTTGTCTTGCTTGGGGTTCCCTGTCTGTTCCCATGGTGACGAAGATGCATTTCCTGTTTCTGAGGGCCATGGCTGCCTCTGATTCAGGCTTCTGTGGTTTCATTCACCACTAATGGGAAAGCATTCACAGGCTCAATTGCTTCCTCTTTTGACAAGCTCATGACTTCAGAAGAGAAACAAAATCTAATCAGACTGTCCGTGTATTGATCTTGGATATCCTTTTTAAAGTATGATCTTACATAGGTTTTAGCCTGGTTATAAAAGGAGTATTTATGACATCATAATTGGCATGTTTGTTTTATTGTTCGATTGGGGTCTCCAAACTTTCTAAAGGCCAGTTTGCTGTCCTTCAGACTTAAGGGGGCCATTGGGACTAGAAAAGGTCCCAACATCAGTGTAAATAAACAATGCCCCATCTTTGGTGTCATTGGGAGTAATTCTGCCCCTTCATTTGTGTCAGTGGGGAGAATTATGCCCCACTGTTTGCATAAGTGTATGATGCCCCAAGGGCTGGATAAAAGCAAGTAAAGGGCTGCATCTGGCCCCTAGGCCATAATTTGGAGACCACGGTTTTAGATACACTTTGTATGACCCGATGAACCGCCCCCCGGCCACCTTTCACCAAAACAAGCAGTTACCTCCCAGATGCTTACATGCCAGGTTTGCTCCTATGTACTGCACCTGAGTACCCCAAAAACTTGGGTTGTCCTGTAATGTGCGATTCGGCTTCAGAAGTCTTTCTTCTGCCTTGTTGGCTAATGAGGACACTGTGATGGGTGAGTGTGGGAGAGGCAGAAGCCCAGAATCAGCAACCACAAAACCTAGTAATATTACAGATATTGAGATGATGGCTAGTTTACATTTTGATTACATGATCTGGAACTCTCAAATTTGGTTCCTGATTGTAAGTGAGCTGGAGCTACAGCCAGGGCTGATAACCACCAATCATGTAAAGTGTCACGGTTGGCCCTCAGAGAACATTTATAAACTTCTCACCAGCACAGAACATCATGTTGGGGAACATTTATCTACAGAATGTTGGTGGTAATAATTACACTTAAAAATTGTATCATGCATGTAAATACTTTGATTAAAAGAAAAAAAAAAAGTTTATTTGGTAAGTGGGGATAGCCAATGATTCCTATGGAGCATCGGTGTAATTGTAGGCTACCCTTCTGATGGTAAATATTGATATTGATGGTACAATTTATATTTTTAATATTTTCTATATGCCTTTTTTGGTGGAGGATATGTTCCTTCTGAAACTTTCTTTTTGTTAAAACTGATTACTATTTATATGAATTAACCCTGTTATTTTTATTTTAATCCTAGGACTAAAGTCAAGTTGGAAAGCCTGGAAGATGCTCATGTTCTGTCGGGATCTGATGATTCTCTATCAGACAAACATGGCTGCCCAGCCTACGTTAGTCCAGAAATCCTAAACACCAATGGCAGCTACTCTGGCAAGGCGGCTGACGTATGGAGTCTAGGCGTAATGCTCTACACCATGTTGGTTGGACGATACCCATTTCATGACATTGAACCTAGCTCTTTGTTCAGTAAAATCCGTCGCGGCCAGTTTAACATTCCAGAGACCTTGTCACCTAAGGCGAAATGCCTCATACGTAGCATTCTTCGACGGGATCCGTCAGAACGGCTTACATCCCAAGAAATTCTGGACCATCCCTGGTTTTCCACAGATTTCAATACATTGAATTCAGGATATGGTGCTAAGGAGGTTTCAGATCAACTGGTGCCTGATGTTAATATGGATGAGGAAACGGACCCTTTTTTTAATTGAGCACAAAACTCCTTTTTCGGTACTTGAGCTGAACGTGGCCACATGAATTGTTTCTCGATCCAAGTTACAGTACTTTACCCATAGCAGGTTGGTTGTACCACATCTCGTAATGCGGAT
>BLSH010215857.1:50401-67020 GCA_018402905.1 Glandirana rugosa | reverse complement strand
AGATTGAGGCCAAAAAGGGGTCAGTAGAAGGTCCTGTCGGGAACTCTCCTATGTGTTCATGAGTGAGGTAAATCCCACCCTGGTGACGAACCTCCTGAAAGGAAGGTTTGCGAACTAGGACTGAGGGGTTGTCTAGGTGAGCCATTACAGCTTACTTACACCTGTATGAGCTGGTGCACCGTCGAAACGTATAGATGAGGCCCCATCGTGGCCGAGAAAGGCGGGTCCTTCAACGATTACGGGAACACCTTACTCGTAAATCGGGAACACCTCCTGAGTTCACATTACGGAACATCGGAAGACAATATCGGTAAAATTAGGTGGAACGATAGCAGGGAATAACAGAAGGCTACAAGGCATTACACTTGAGTCCTCCACAAGGGCTAAATGCTCATTCCACAAGGGCATTAGCAACTTCCTGGGCGGAAAGAGCCGGTGCTACCCCGGAGTAGATATGCAAAGCTGCCACGTGGTCGAGTATGTCCACATTCATTCGACATTACCGAGTGGATCTGTTGGGGAGTCAGGATCAAGCGTTTGGAAGGAAAGTCCTCCAAGCAGTGGTCCCACCCTAAATGGAGTGAGTACTTGTGTATCCTCTCAAGGGCTGTCCTGGAAGATGACTGGGGAAAAACCGGAGTTAGACTTACCGGTAACTCTGTTTCCAGGAGTCTTCCAGGACAGCACGTTCCCACCCTTGTTGTATGCATAAATAAGTCGGTGTATGTTTTTTAAAACTGTCTTTCAGCTCCGTTCTTCGGTTCTTGGATAAAACTGACCAGATGCCTGAGGGACCGCCTTTTAAAGAGCTGTGCAATGTGTTTCCTGTCAGGTGTGATGAGCTCCATCTCTCAAGGGCTGTCCTGGAAGACTCCTGGAAACAGAGTTACCGGTAAGTCTAACTCCGGTTTTTCCACGGTCGGTGCGGTCAGGGGTATGGGTGGTTTGTTGCAAGATCCCCGTTGAAAAATTTGGTCAACAAGTAAAAAGAAGTGGCAATCTGTTCTTCATGGGGTGAGGATTGTCAGAGCAGGGTTTGGGGAGGTCAACTGTTGATTATTAGGGGGGTAATAGTATCATTCAGGGAGGAGGGTGGTAAGGCTGGCCATCAATTACAAAGTATGAGGCCTGTTGGAAAGATTGGGAAGGGGCTACAGTCAATGATCATCTGTGGTTTAGGTAACATTTATAATAATAATAGTGATGGTGGCTGTCAGTAGAAAATATGGTGCCACCGTTTTACCATGCCTGCACAAGGCCAGTATATAATGGTTTGATCAGACCGTGTTACGGTGGTTTGTTCACATTGATGGCATCGCTGCATGAACAGTATAAGATATCATGGCCATATCCTCAGCATCAATGCCCATAATGTAGCAGCAGGGTAAGTTTCTGCAGGGTTTTGAGACGTTTTCTTGTGGATTCAATCTTGACTGCAGGTATAGAAGATGGGGCAGTAGAGGCCAGAGGTTGTGTGCTCAAGAGCACTGAACCAGACCAATCCACAGTGTATTCTACAGGGTGGGCCATTTATATGGATACACCTTAATAAAATGGGAATGGTTGGTGATATTAACTTCCTGTTTGTGGCACATTAGTATATGTGAGGGGGGAAACTTTTCAAGATGGGTGGTGACCATGGCGGCCATTTTGAATCCAACTTTTGTTTTTTCAATAGGAAGAGGGTCATGCTTGGTTTTAACGTAACTTTATTCTTTCATGAGTTATTTACAAGTTTCTGACCACTTATAAAATGTGTTCAATGTGCTGCCCATTGTGTTGGATTGTCAATGCAACCCTCTTCTCCCACTCTTCACACACTGATAGCAACACCGCAGGAGAAATGCTAGCACAGGCTTCCAGTATCCGTAGTTTCAGGTGCTGTAATCTTGTATCTGCACAGCATATGTTTTTTTATGGTTTTTATGGTCAGTAAAAACCAATACCGGGTGAGCTGCTCCTTCCAGGAGGTACCGCCATTCCTCCAAAGCCGACTTGATGGCCAGCAATTCCCTATCACCGACATCATATTTCCAGCAAGATGGTGCACCACCACATTATGGGTGTCAGGTCCGAGCATTCCTAGATGAACAGTTTCCTGGAAAGTGGATTGGTCGTCGTGGGCCAGTTGAATGGCCCCCAAGGTCTCCCGATCTGACCCCCTTAGACTTTTATCTTTGGGGTCATCTATGCTGTGAAGATACGAGATGTGCAGCACCTGAAACTAAGGATACTGGAAGCCTGTGCTATCAGTGTGTGAAGAGTGGGAGAAGAGGGTTGCATTGACAATCCAACACAATGGGCAGCACATTGAACACATTTTATAAATGGTCAGAAACTTGTAAATAACTTATGAAAGAATAAAGTTACGTTAAAACCAAGCACACTATTGTTTTTCTTGTGAAATTCCCAATAAGTTTGATGTGTCACATGACCCTCTTCCTATTGAAAAAAAAAAGTTGGATTCAAAATGGCCGACTTCAAAATGGCCACCATGGTCACCACCCATCTTGAAAAGTTTCCCCCCCTCACATATACTAATGTGCCACAAACAGGAAGTTAATATCACCAACCATTCCCATTTTATTAAGGTGTAACCATATAAATGGCCCACCCTGTACACATGGAAACCTGGATTTCTGCACATATGCACCGATCAGCCATAACATTTATGACCACTGACAGGTTAAGTTAAATAACATCCATTTACAGTGGAATCTGATAGTGGGTGAGATATATTAGGCAGCGAGTAAACGTGTTGAAAGCAAAAATATAGGAATCACAGTTTGTTGTGTATGGAGCTGTGAATAATGAATTAATTTTGTTACAATGGCACCTGAAAGTTAGTGGAATGTATTGGACAGCAAGTGAACAATGTTGCCCCTGAAGTTATGTTGAAAGCAGAAAAAATGGGCATTGCAGTTTGTTGTGTATGCAGCTTTGTAGCTACAGGACAGCCAGCGTTGACCTGTGTTCACAGCCAAAAATCACTGGTAATGGTGACGGTCAGAACTGGACTATGGAGCAATGGAAGAAGGTGGCCTGGTCTGATGAAACTTTTTGTTTTTACATTATGTGGATGGCTGGGTGTGTTTGTGTCACTTGCCTGAGAAAGAAATGGCATCAGGATGTAGTATTGGAAGAAGTGAGGCAGTGTGATGCTTTGGGCAATGTTCTGCTGGGAAACCTTGGGTCCTACCATTCATGTGGATATTACTTTAACATTTTTCCTTCTTGGAAATGGTATTCTCTGAAGGTGGTTGCCTCTTTAAGCAGGATAATGTACCCTGAAACACTGCAAAAATGGTCCAAGAACGGTCCAATCCATGGAGGTCCCACCTCACAATTTTACATGAGTTAAAGGATCTGCTAGTAATGGTTTGTTGCCAGATGCCTTGATGGGTCAAGACTGTAAGTCATGTCCCTTGTGCTGATTCTTCTGTCTTTTATTTAGACTTTAAAGAAAACTCCAGACCTCTATGCAGGCTAGATTGCATGGTCTAAGGCCTGATTCACACATATGCATTTTTTTAGTGCATTTTCAATTTTGCGGAAACACACTACAGTCCATTTAACATGGTTTCCTATGGGTCACGTTCACATCTGTGCATTTTATGGAAAGGGCCAGGGACTTTTTTTCTGGTTTTTGGTTTCATAGACTTCAATGGATTAAAAACGTGTATTGAAAAATGCAAAATGCACCTGGAATATACAAACTGCAACCTACACAGGTGTGAACCAGGTCTGAGACCTCCCCCAGTCTGTGATAGGACAATGAAGTGCTGCTGTACAGGAGACTGATTTTAAGATGTATATTTACTAGGTATATAGGGAAACCCATTTTAAGAACAGCTACAACACTATAGCACAGTCATAGGAATAAAACCAATTTACAAAATCATTAGATTATTTCAAATTTGTATATGTAATGGCTGTATCTCTCCTATTTTTTCCCCCCTGATTTTAAGATTACCTCCCAGACACTTTAAAAACAGCATTTATACACTTGTTTGCAAGCTGTATTTTTATATAGAGCTGGTGAAAGTACCTGAATCTCTCTTGATACCAGCCTCTTCTAATCCCCTACACAGCAGGATTGAGAGGGGGAGGGGAGGCACTCTGACTCTACTGAATTACAGTGCTGTTCATCTACCACTGGGAGCTTCCTAAAGTGTATACAATACCAAGAGCAAAACTGTAATATATTGCAGCTTACCAGTCCTTTGATGGAGTGGTTGGAAGTGAATATATAGGAAAAAAGCAGGGTTTTTGTTTACCTATAGTTTCACTTGATGATCCTAGTAACACCTCCTGTCCTAGGATGGCAACACTCACTCTCTGTGCTGCAGAATTGTCACCAATACCTTTAGCCTCTTCTCATCTCAATGGGATAAAGGTCAGATGTTCTGTAATACACAGAGAGAACTGAGCTGGGTTGATAATACTGCTTGCGATAAGACTGTAGAGCAGTGTTCCCCAACCCAGTCCTCAAGGCCCACCAACAGGTCATGTTTTCAGGATTTCCTTCAAATGAATCAGATGTGGTAATTACTAAGGCAGTGAAACTGATCAAATCACCTGTGCAAAATAATGGAAAGCCTGAAAACATGACCTGTTGGTGGGCCTTGAGGACAGGGTTGGGGAACACTGCTGTAGAGGACACAGGACCTCATTGGATTTCTGGCATGATCAACAGGTATTGGCTGCAAGCGCTGATCGAATGCTGGTTTTCCAGCAGGATTGTTAGAAGCCTTGCTGAACTGTCTGAATTTCGATACATGTAGAGCCAGCTTTAGACTCCATGAACTCTCCATTGTTGGTGGTAGTAGTGAAGGATATTAGTGGGAGGATGCTTTGGGAGGGGGGAGGTTGTGAAACACATTATTAGTACCCTGGTGCAGTGGGGGAAGGTTGGAACTTTTTTTTTTCCTCAACCTTTCTACACCTGAGGAACTCCTAACATAATTTTTAATATCTTGGGGAACCCATATTAAAATCAATTTATCAGGGGTCAATGACCAAAATGGCTCTTACATAGGTGGTCAGTGGGAAGAATTCAGCGTTTACAGTGGGGGTCAGACTGCTACCCTAAGGGCCGGCTCACACTGCAGCGGGGCGGAGCGGCGCGACTTTGCGCCCCGTTCACATCTAGGCGAATTGTCAGGCGACTTGAGTCGCCTGACAATTCGCCTCAATGCTGTGCAAATGGGACCGTTCTAATAGGAGCGAATCGCTTCGCTCCGCATTAGAAAAATGGTCCCTGCACTATTTTTAGGGCGATCTCAGGCGGCTTGCATTGACTTCTATGGTAGAAGTCTCCTAGCAAGCCGCTTTGAGATCGCCTCAGGCGCCGCATCGCGCCGCTCCGCCTCGCTACAGTGTGAACCGGCCCTTACAGACACCTAAATAACCATGTCATGCAGCTCTCTGGTTGAGAATGGCTGCTCTAGAGAGACAACCCTCAACTTCTTTTCTGGGACATGGGGTTTCATCAAGATGTGAAATGACCGGAAACTGACACAGCAATAAAATTTAACAGACGTTCTTTCCTTTCCCTCCTATATCAAAAAATAAATTGGACGGGAAGCACTGCTGAATTTATAAGGGAGCAAAAGGGGCTATTGACAGTGGGGGCCCCAGACTTTCTTTATTAAAAAAAAGTAATCATTCTAAAATTAGTTTTATTAAAAAAAAATTAAAGTGCGTGAGTGTCAGGATACGGAACAGTTAAGCCTGACTTCAGAGGCAAAGAAAAGGATGAGGGCTTCTGGCAGATGTTTCACGTTTCAACTTCAGAAAGAGCTAATGTTACTGATGCCCTTGTAGAGATAAAACCACTCTGTTTGAAATGCCCTCATAGATGTTGAAAGTCATTTGGAGCAAACAACTGAAGCAAGCCATTGGGAGACAAACTGGACTGTTTTGAAACCACTCTGATGGCTAAGATCTGGAACATAACCTTTGTACAGTTCATCAGTACCAGTAAAGCTTTCCAAGGCATTGGCCTGAAAAAGAACTGGGGGCGGAGACGGTTCCCTAAACCAAGTCTCCATTGGGAAAGAAGGTTTTGTAATGGACTATCTTGGTAGCAGGTAAACAAAGTACATAATTGAATAAAAATAGAATTTTATTTATAGCAAATAGATAAAAAACAATAAATGTCCAAAATAAGGTAAGGACATTCATGCATAAAGTACATAAACCTATATAAAATCACTGCGGTGTCTATACATCTGTAGTGTTGATAGTGCTTCCCCAAAACGTGGAGAAATCAGTTTTAGCTTCTCGCAAGACATATGAACCTCTACATGTTTCGTGGTTTGTTGCCGGTTCATCGGTTCATCAGGAGGATGTCTAGAGGGTGAGAAGTAACACATTATACAAAGCAATCAAAAATACAACAGTGCAGAGTACTTGGCTATATACATAAAAAAGATATACAGTATCTCACAAAAGTGAGTACACCCCTCACTTTTTGTAAATATTTTATTCTATCTTTTCATGTGACAACACTGAAGAAATGACACTTTGCTACAATGTAAAGTAGTGAGTGTACAGCTTGTATAACAGTGTAAATTTCCTGTCCCCTCAAAATAACTCAACACACAGCTATTAATGTCTAAACCCCTGGCAACAAAAGTGAGTGCACCCGTAAGTAAAAAATGTCCAAATTGGGCCCAAAGTGTCAATATTTTGTGTGGCCACCATTATTTTCCAGCACTGCCTTAACCCTCTTGGGCATGGAATGCACCGGAGCTTCACAGGTTGCCACTGGACTCCTCTTCCACTCCTCCATGATGACATCACGGAGCTGGTGGATATTAGAGACCTTGCACTCCTCCACCTTCTGTTTGAGGATGCTCAATAGGGTTTGTTTGGAGACATGCTTGGCCAGTCCATCACCTTTACCCTCAGCTTCTTTAGCAAGGCAGTGGTCATCTTGGAGGTGTGTTTGGGGATGTTATCATGTTGGAATACTGCCCTGCAGCCCAGTCTCCGAAGGGAGGGGGATCATGCTCTGCTTCAGTATGTCATAGTAGATGTTGGCATTCATGGTTCCCTCAATGAACTGTAGCTCCCCAGTAACCTCATGCAGCCCCAGACCATGACACTCCCACCACCATGCTTGACTAGGCAAGATACAAGTGTCTTTGTACTCCTCACCTGGTTGCCACCACACACTCTTGACACCATCTGAACCAAATAAGTTTATCTTGGTCTCATCAGACCACAGTACATGGTTCCAGTAATCCGGCTTGTCTTCAGCAAATTGTTTGAAGGCTTTCTTGTGTATCATCTTTAGAAGAGGCTTTCTTCTGGAACGACAGCCATGCAGACCAATTTGATGCAGTGTGCGGAGTATGGTCTGAACACTGACAGGCTGACCCCCCACCCCTTCAACCTCTGCAGCAATGCTGGCAGCACTCATACGTTTATTTCCCAAAGACAACCTCTGGATATAACGCTGAGCATATGCACTCAACTTCTTTGGTCGGCCATGACGAGGCCTGTTCTGAGTGGAACCTGCCCTGTTAAACCGCTTGCCACCGTGCTGCAGCTCAGTTTCAGGGTCTTGCCAATCTTCTTATGGCTTAGGCCATTTTTATGTAGAGCAACAATTCTTTTTTTCAGATCCTCCAAGAGTTCTTTGCCATGAGGTGCATTGTTGAACTTCCAGTGAGCAGTATGAGAGAGTGAGAGCAAAAAGACCAAATTTAACACACCTGCTCCCCATTCACACCTGAGACCTTGTAACACTAACGTGTTACTAGACAGGAGGGAAAATGGGTAATTGGGCCCAATTTGGACATTTTCACTTAGGGGGTGTACTCACTTTTGTTACCTTTGAGAAGGGATATCTGAATGGTGCTTGCAGCTGCAGGCACCATTCAGATATTGTTTTTTTCAGCCGGCGATTCTGAACAACATAAAAGTGATCTTAGCGGCGGATTCGCCGCAAGATCACTTTTATCAGCGGCGGGAGAGGTGCCCCCCCTCCCGCCGCTTTACGGTGATCTCTGCTGCTTACCGGACCAGCCGGCAGCGGCGGAGATGATCCGATCCTCTCCCCCCAGTGTCTGTGAGCCGAATGAGTGGCTGAAGCTGCTCACTCGGCTCCATAGTAAGGCAGGGCGGAAATGACGTCAGAAATGACGTCCGCCCAACGGTCTTAAAGGGCCCGCTTTTTTTTTTTTGTCCTGTCATTTTTTTCAGATTTTTTATTTTTTTTTGCATTTTAGTGTAAATATGAGATCTGAGGACTTTTTGACCCCAGATCTCATATTTAAGAGGACCTGTCGTGCTTTTTTCTATTACAAGGAATGTTTACATTTCTTGTAATAGGAATGAAAGTGATCATTTTTATTTTTTTTTTAAAAGAACAGTGTAAAAATAAAAAGTGAAATAAATAATTAAAAAAAAAATTTAAAGTGCCCCGTCCTTGCGAGTTTGCGTGCAGAAGCGATCACATACATAAGTCCCACCCACATATGAAAACGGTGTGCAAACCACACATGTGAGGTATCGCCGTGATCGTTAGAGTGAGAGCAACAATTCTAGCTCTAGACCTCCTCTGTGGCTCGAAACTGCTAACCTGTAGAATTTTTCAAACGTCGCCAATGGAGATTTTTAAGCTGCAAAGTTTGTCGCCATTCCGCGAGCAGAAGCATGACATGTTGGGTATCATTATACTCGGCGTAACATTATCTTTCACAATGTGGAAAAAAATTGGCCTAACTTTACTGTTTTCTTATTTTTTAACTAAAAAAACTGAATTTATTAAAAAAAAAGCACGCTTGGAAGACCGCTGCGCAAATACGGTGTGACATAAAGTTTTGCAATGACCGCCATTTTATTCTCTAGGGTGTTAGAAAAATATATATATATAAGGTTTGTGGGTTCTAAGTAATTTTATAGCAAAAAAAAAATATTTTAACTTGTAAACAACGAACCCAAAAAACAGCCCCCTAACTGAAGTGGTTAATGGATGCGCGTTGAGTTATTTTGAGGGGACAGCAAATTTACTCTGTTATACAAGCTGTACACTCACTACTTTACATTGTAGCAAAGTGTCATTTCTTCAGTGTTGTCACATGAAAAGATAGTATAAAATATTTACAAAAATGTGAGGGGTGTACTTACTTTTGTGAGATACTGTATATACCGTGTTTCCCCGAAAATAAGACACTGTCTTATATTTATTTTTCCTCAAGAAAACACACTATAGCTTATTTTCAGGGGATGTCTTAGTTACTTACTCAGGAAAAGCAGAGATAGGCCAGAAAAGCTGATGTGTACTATAAGTGCTGAGTTTTACTTCTTCCCCCTCAGGTCTTGCAGCATGTGGCACAGAACGACCGGAACCGAACGACAATGTTGCACAGAACGACCGGAACCGAACAACCGGGACCTGATAGGGGGAGCCGACCTTGTTGATGGGGCTGCCCGCACCTCTCTGATCACCTCCGAGGTACGGTAGCAGCTGTCACGATGGGGTGAGAAGAAGAAAAGAAGGGCTGCCTGTCTTTGCCGCTCCATGCCATGAATAGCCACGCCTACCGCTTTGTCTTATTTTCCTGGTATGGCTTATACTGCACAGATGTGGAGAAATCCTGCTACGGCTTATTTTATGACTATGTCTTATTTTATGGGAAACACGGTAATACAGTTGAAGTATGCAGGGGGTGAGTGCAAAGTCGCTTACCCACAAAGTCGCATGCACAAACAAAACACCGCTTAGAGTTCCCCTGCGGCGGACACGGGGGACGTGCTAGGTGGTTTGCCCATTCACAAGAGCTAGATTACAAATATATATGTTATATTATATGGTATCTAGTGTTAGATTGAATAGAAATACATACAACCACAAGAAGAAAGGGAAGGGGAACAAGGAGAGAAAGAGAGAACCTGAAAAAGGTGATGGATCTAACTGATTCTGTGGAAAAGCTTCTGCAATCACTGAGAGATTAGTATGAAGAGCTGGAACTGTATACCAGGAACTTCTGTGGCAATGCAGACCACAAATCAACTACCAGCAGGTCAACAAAGAGAAACAAGCGATATGATGCAAACCCAATCTCTGAAGGAACTGTTTTTTTCTCCCAAAGAACAAATCAGATGTGAAACTTTCAATGTTCTTTGATTGGTTACCATGCACAGCTGCATCAGATTCTGCATGCTCCAGTTTTAGTAAATCTACACCTAAGTGCTAAGTACTTACTAACTGTTAGGCTCGGTTCACACCTAGGCGATCCAACTTTGCTAGGCGATTTGAAAGCGTTTCGAAAGCGATTTGAAAGAGACTTCAGAGCTACTTTAGGCATTACAACGCGACCTGAAGCGACCTCCATGCCAGGAGAATTTGCCTGTGGCCAATCAGAGAAGAGAGGGAGGGAGAGTTGCCTTAAAAAAATATTTTCTTTTTCCTGTAAAGTCGCTTCTTCATAGACGCTGATCCGACTTGGAAGCGACTTCCATTGACTTCTATGGGCTCAAATCGCCTAGAAGTCCCTTTGAAATAGTACAGGAACCTTTTTTGAAATCGCCCCGGAGTCGGAGCGACTTGAGTAGCGCATATTAAGACGGCTCCATTCATTTCAATGGGATTTCTGATGTCAGGCGATTTGAGGCGAATTGGGGCGACACAAGTCGGATCGCAAATCGCCTAGGATGGCCTAGGTGTGAACTGGCCCTTAAGAGCAGTGTCCTCAAGATGATACAGTTTGATGAATTAATTAAATATTTTACAGATCCTAAGTGCAGGAAGAAAGAGGTTTTGTAAATATTGTAGTGTGATGCATAAGTGTGATGTATGACTTGCCAGTTCCAATTACCTGTGCAATGTGTATTATTACAGTCAAAATCAAGAAAAAAAATCAGACAAGTGTCTTCTTCGGAACCTAACATATTTTTTTTAGAACAAATGTGGTTTATCATTCATTTCAGTTCACTTTTTTATTTGTTTTATAATATAATTTTTATGTTTAGGGGCCCCCAAACTTGAAGTGCCCCAAGGTCAAAATCGAGTCCAAGATACATTGTAACGAGTCCAAGATACATTGTAGCCTGTTAGACATTCATTGTTTAAAAATAAAACCTAATGGCAAGGAGCAATCTAGTTTTGACTCTGTCAGCAAAATAAGAAAAGTAAAATTCACACATTTTCCACTCCACTTCTCTTGACTTATTCCTCATGGCATTTGTTGGCACAGTCTGTACTCCATAAGTTCTGCTTGAACAGGATTCAGGACTAACGATTAGTGGGTCATACTACAGAAGTCGCTTTTCACATCAGAATTTCCAGCAGGAAGCGTTGTCATTGCCTCCGCATGTTGACAATTTTTTTGGATAACTGTTCGTAATTCTTTTCATGCTGTGACACTTTGTCCCATTATCTGTCAATGTCATCCAAGCTGGCAAGGGCATAGAGCAGACAACAGGACACACGTTCCCACAGAAAGTGTGCTGTGAACTTGGCCTGGAATGAGCCCTCATTACTAATTGCAACACTTGGAACATGTAGACCTTTATCTAGCCTAGTGATTTATTAGTTCAGTAAGTTGATGATTTAAATCCAATCTGTACACAAGAGAAGAATGGAGAAGTTCACAAATGAAATTCAGTTGTCTTTCTGCAGAGCCTGCCAGACTGTGCAGAGTAGAATAGTAAAGTGACACTAACCTCTGGTGTAAAAAAATAATTATATTAAAGTATACAGGTGCATCTCAAAAAAATAGAATATCATCCAAAAGTTCATTTATTTCAGTAATATAATTCAAAAACTGAAACTCATATATTATATAGGTTCATTACACACAGTTATATATTTCAAGCATTTCTTTCTTTTAATGTTGATGAGTATGGCTTACAGCTAGTGGAAACACAGATTTCAGTATCTCAAAAAAATTTGAATATTACATAAGACCAATAAAAAAAAAGGATTTTTAATACAGAACTGTTGGCTTAATGAAAAATATGTCCATGTACGGTATAGTGTGCACTCAATACTTGGTCAGGGCTCCTTTTGCATGAATTAATGCATCAATGCGGCGTGGCATGGAGGCGATCAGCCTGTGACACTGCTGAGTTGTTAGGGAAGCCCAGGCTACTTGGATAGCCACCTTCAGCTTGTCTACATTGTTGGCTCTGGTGTCTCTCATCTTCCTCTTGGTAATACCCCACAGATCCTCTATAGGGTTTAGGTCAGGCAAGTTTGCTGTCCAATCAAGCACAGTGATACCATGATCATTAAACCAGGTATTGGTACTTTTGGCAGTGTGGGCCGGTGCCAAGTCCTGCTGGAAAATAAAATCAGCATCTCCATAACTCTCCAATTATCAGTGCCAACCATCAGTGCTTATCAGTGCCACCTATCAGTGCCCATTAGTGCCGCCTTATCAGTGCACATTAGTGCAGCCTTATCAGTGCCCATCAGTGCAGCCTATCAGTGCCCATCAGTGAAACCTATCTGTGCCCATCAGTGCAGCCTCATCAGCGCACATCAATGAAGGAAAAAAATTACCTGTTTTCAAAATTTATATAAAAAAACTATTAAACTGTTTTTTTTTTTTTAATTTTCTGTCTTTTTTTTTTAGCAAAAAATAAAAAACCCAGCAGTGATTAAATATCACCAAAATAAAGCTCTATTTATGGGGGGAAAATGCTAAAAATTTCACATGGGTACAGTGTTGCACGACCGCGCAATTGTCACTCAAAGTGCGACAGTGCTGAAAGTTGAAAATTGGTCTGGGCAAGAGGGGGTTTAAGTGCCCAGTAAGCGAGAGGTTAATAAACGGTTTTTAAAGTCTGCACTTAGACGCACCTCTTTTCTTCTATTGTTTTCTAAGGACTTTGCTTCTGGTCCAAAGAAGGCTGACCTTTGTGCTGGGACTTTTTACTAATGCCAGTTCCCATACCAGCCACATATGGACTATTGTTTTTCAGGGTGTTGCGCCATATACTTGTTTGCATTGAATGTTCTGGCAAATTCCTGGAGAGTAGTGTCCAGAAGGGTGCTGGAAGGGTGATAAACAGTCTGAGCCACTAAAGAGAGGTGTTTCCCCAGAGACACTACAGAGGTGTAAAGAGAGACATTTCCCCCAGACTGAATGCCCCCCTAATTTTCAACCAAATTAGTACACCTAGAATATTTTCCCTTTTTCAAAATTAGAGTTCTTCTTGAATTTGTAAATTCATTGATAAATCACTTCTTAAGTACAAAAATGTATTTGCAAAAGAGTGGTCATTATATATTTTGTAATCAAGGGAGGTCTGTAACATATGCATGTTCTGTTATGTATGTTTAGGGTGAGTACTTCTGGTCTCCTGTTTGTTGTTTTTCCTCCATTGTGCCCAGCACAGAAGGGCCCCAGTGGAGCGTTCACACTTCCGCTTTGGGGCCTCTCTATTCATCTCCTTCACTGTATTTGGCTGGTAGAATTCCGCCCCCGGCTGGAACGTGCGGGTGACGCTATTGTGCTGGCGGTTATAGCCCCTATACACAGGCGTCGCTCTGGCCCCCGGATGTTGACATCACGGATACCGGAAGTGATGCCGTCCCATAGCCCTCTTTCTGGAGGTTCCTCTTTTCAATAATGTCAGGTGAGCCTACATTACCAAATCCTACTGGGGGCTTATTGTGAATTACTTGAAAAACTTTCTAAGTCTATAGAATATGCCCAATAGTAATTTATATACATTCTATAGTCTTTTTAGGCTCACTACATAAATATTGAGCCGGCCGTGGGATTACAACCAATCCTACTGTCCCGGCATGATGGGAAGTGTTTTTTACACTGGATGGGGGAAGCCCATGAAAGACCAGAGAGTATAAAAAAAACCTTTTCCTTTTTATCTTTTCTCCATCTGTAAGTGTTATTGAATGTGCATTATGTTTGGAACTAAATGAATCAAAATTATTCTGTATACAAAGTATTAGTATGTACACTTCTCTGTATTGCAGATAATGGTATCATCCCTGAAGAAAGAATTAGTACAAATTATATTCTGAAACGCGTTGGAAGTCCCCACCAACTACTGACCACCCCTCTTTCTGAGTGTGTTCTCACCCTGGTTGGGGGATACCATAATCCCTCCGGGAAAGTGTTCTATATCTATGTTTGTATGATATGGTTTTCTATTCATGACCTTGTATAATGTTTTTTTAAAATTGAACTTCTTACTTTGTAATCTAAACAAATAAAAGTTTATAATTTTTTTAACAATTGTTTACTTTTCAAATTGCCTCAAAAATCCCACCCTTAAGGGGCCATTTATTTGATTATAGTTCTAAGGGATGATGGCAATTAACACTTTTGATTGCGGGGGTAATCAATGTTCTTTCCTGGAAGCCAATTGCAGGACCTCTGCGAAGGGATCTGGTCTGGAGAAGGACTGTCTCAGTCACTGTACCGTGTCCGGAGGATGCTGGAAGGTGGTAGCTGTCCTTGGGACTTGTGAGCAAAGACCCTAAACTTATTCTTGTTCTGGAGATTGCCCTGAGTACCAGCAGTTGTACATAGACGCAAGGTGTCAGAGACTTGCCTCATGGTCTTCAGCTGTGACGCCTTAGACTCTCGAACACTTGCAAACACTTATCATCTTGGAGTATCTCATGCACTAACCTCTCTCCTGTTAACGTTTCTTTAAGCAATAAATCTTAAAAAGACATCCTCTAGACTGTTATCTGAGCCAGTGTGAATGGACTGATGCTTTCAGTAATAGGCAAACGTTGTACTTTTGGGGAAGAACCAGTTAATACCAGCAGCCCCTACGGGGATAGTGCTACAGACATGTCATATGTACCTGCTCTGTACAATGATTTTGCACAGAGAAGCCCCAATCTTCCTCTTCTCTCCCTGCTGGGGCTACTGGCTCCCCCCTTCTGAGTGCCCCATAGCAAGCCGTCTGGTATGGGGGCATTCCTATTTGCTCGATCTCGAGCCACACTGTGTGTGTCCATTTGCAAAATATTCTTCCATTATTGCAGGCAAGCCAGGTGAATAGGCACTAATGGGAATGCTTGGCTATCTACTGTAGGTTCGATTCTGGGGCACATGAATAGATAGCAGTAAAGGGGAGTGCTAGGTCATCTTGATTAATCTCTGGGAGAGAATACTTTTTGGAAGTAAAGGGGAGCGCTAGGTTATCCTGAATTGTCTCAAAGGGAGTTTAATAGATGACAACAGTGGGATTTGCTGGATTATCTTCACTATCGCTAAGGAAGATTAATAGATGGCAGTAATGGGAAGTGCTGGGTTATCCTGATTCATCTCCAGATGAGATAAATGGATTGCAGTAATGGGGAGTGCTGGGTTATTTCAATTCATCTCAAAGCTTACAACCTACCAAATGTGTTTGATTTGAAGATGGGTTTTCCTGAAAGAGTCTTTAGTAACTACACTGTTTGATTATTGCACAATCCACCTTATCCTTCAATATTTCACCATGCATGGCTAACTCCAGTTTGTTTCAAAATAACATTAATTTATTTAAAAATCTTATCTTTCTAAACTTTCACATTCAAATCGAAAAGGAGCCATTCTCAGCCCCACTTTCAGTTAATGATTTATTTTCTGTGAATCAAAGCCACTAGCAGTCTATGTCCATTTATACTAAAGGACAACACCAAATATAAGCTGGCCATAGATGGACCAAAATTTGGTCGATTTGAATTTCAATCCATCTATGGAAAGGCTGATTGTACAGAAGTCGATCTCTCTGTCAGAATACAATAGTTTTGACGTCTAGGTCAATTTCTTTTCTTTTGTTAAATCTGCTGGTTGAATGAAAGAAAATGAATCATGTATTTTCTGCTATAGCCATGCTTATTTTGAAGCATCCATGCCAATAAGGAAATTGTCTCTATTCGGTTGAAATAGTCTCATGGTACTCAAAAACGGAAACACCAGACATTGTCTGTCTCCTGGGTTCCTTGACACTCTTACTGGTTTCTCCCACTACATCCCTGTTGGAGATAGTAGTGATGTGGGGTAAGAAGGAGGAACCATTAAGAGCTAAGGGGACTTAGGAACAAGACACTCCCAGTAGTATCAGTTTCACAGCAGACTCAGTGGAGGCTATTTCCACTGATCAAAGTGCCATTCAGTGGTGAGGGTATCAAGAAAGGTATTTACTGCCTTCTTCTTGCATTACATTTCCTAAGGTCACTTTAGAGGTAACTTTAACTGATGGTAATATGAGGGCTTATTATTACTGATCTTCTGAAAATATAGGTCGGCTAGTTGTTTCTGGCACAGTTATTTCTGACTTCAGAGGCAAGCAGAAAGCTAGAGGGACTGCCATTTTTAGAAGAATAATGACAGACCTGTATTTCTTTAACCCCTTGCCGACCGCCGATCGGCATTTGACGGCGGCAAGGTGGCTCGTGAGCGCAAATCGCCGTCATATGACGGCGGCCGCGCTCACTGTGTTCGGGGAGGGCCGGGGAGCGGGTGCGGCGGCTTCGATTGCCGCCGGCCACCCGCGATGCCCCCCCCGGAGAGAAAGAGCGGAGGTCCGTGTATGTAAACACGGACCTCCGCTCTGTGTGAGGGGGAAGGGCTGTGATCACAGCCTTCCTTTACGTGAAGGCTTCGGGAGTATAATGGTAGTCAATTTCA
>BLSH010215857.1:38012-49653 GCA_018402905.1 Glandirana rugosa | reverse complement strand
GGACGAGTCCCTCTTTAGTTTTCCATACATGTCCGAAGGTTTCCACGGTAGAAAATTTCGTTTAGAAGGTAATTGGTGAAGTCGGGGCCTTCCTAAACGACGAAATCCTGGCCTCGGGAAAAACGCTAAGCCGCTACGCAGCGAAATTGACTGTTAACGCGCCAGCACGCTGCAACATGGGTTTGCTTTAAACGCAGGAAAAAAAGGGTGTTTGTCTCGAAAGAAAACCACCATAAACTAGGGGAGACCCAGTAAAGACTAGC
This sequence comes from Glandirana rugosa, assembly GCA_018402905.1. Classification (NCBI taxonomy): domain Eukaryota; kingdom Metazoa; phylum Chordata; class Amphibia; order Anura; family Ranidae; genus Glandirana; species Glandirana rugosa. The sequence continues at coordinate 49,390 of BLSH010215857.1, read as the reverse complement.
GGCGATATTTGTTTTCTTCTCGCTGTTAAAACGCAACGTCGCACGACCGCGCAATTGTCAGTTAAAGCGACGCATCGCCGAATCGCAAAAAGGGCTCCGGTCCTAAAGCAGCAAATCCTTCCGGGGCTGAAGTGGTTAATGGAAGATTTGCTTTAAAAGATGGCACCTTTGGAAGCCTGTACATACCTTTTGATTTCTCCCTGAGCAGGAGCGGCGGGTCTATAAGGGGTGCTGCCCCCTTAGTTTGCATGCGGGGCGTCGGACTCATAGGTTTTTTTTTTTCAAGCCACATGATTAGAGTCAGAGGCCCTAATTGGCTTGAAAAAGGTTGAGCTTGTGACACTAGCGAATCAATATTCGCTATTGTCTTCAGGCTTCTCCTCCCGGCCATCCCGATCCGCCTCCTGTCCTGATTGGCCGAAGCTGAGAATGCAGTGGAAGGGCTGAGTGAGCGGGCGGGGGACCGTGGAGGGCTAAGTGCGGACCTGGGCAGGTTTGTCTTCCGCCCCACCCCCCAAAAAGTTTAGCACCAGCTGCCACTGTCCCTGAGCCTTCTGGAAGCTCCAAAACATGGAAGGCAAATCTAAAATTCAGACTCTGCATATTTTATAATTCTGTATTACAGTAGATGTACTTTATATTTAGATTATGGAAGAGTCAGAACCCCTGAGAGGTTTTTTTTGTTGCCTGTGCCTCGCTCTTTGTCCTGGTGACCACTGTCTTTGGTACAGCAATTAATCGGAAATCCGAAATGTTTGAGATGTCACAGTAGCAGGAGACAAGGGGAAATTTTCCAGTGGGGAAATTTTCCAGTAGGGAAATTTTTTCTGGTGACAACTATTTATGAGGGGATATCCCCTCACTTTAACCACTTCAGTCCCAGAAGGATTTCCCACTGTAGGACCAGAGCACTTTTTGCGATTCGGCACTGCGTCATTTTAACTGACAATTGTGTGGTCTAGCGACATTGTACCCAAACTAAATTGATGCCCTTTTTTTCCCACAAATAGAGCTTTCTTTTGGTGGTATTTGATCCCCTCTGCGTCACTTCTGATCACCGCTATTAACAAAAAAAGAGCGTCAATTTTGAAAAAAAAAACAATATTTTTTACTTTTTGCTATAATACAGGGTGGGCCATTTATATGGATACACCTTAATAAAATGGGAATGGTTAGTGATATTAACTTCCTGTTTGTGGCGCATTAGTATATGTGAGGGAAACTTTTCAAGATGGGTGGTGACCATGGCGGCCATTTTGAAGTCAGCCATTTTGAATCCAACTTTTGTTTTTTCAATAGGAAGAGGGTCATGTGACACATGAAACTTATTGGGAATTTCACAAGAAAAACAATGGTGTGCTTGGTTTTAACGTAGCTTTATTCTTTCATGAGTTATTTACAAGTTTCTGACCACTTATAAAATGTGTTCAATGTGCTGCCCATTGTGTTGGATTGTCAATGCAACCCTCTTCTACCACTCTTCACACACTGATAGCAACACCGCAGGAGAAATGCTAGCACAGGCTTCCAGTATCCGCAGTTTCAGGTGCCGCACAGCTCGTATCTTCACAGCATAGACAATTGCCTTCAGATGACCCCAAAGATAAAAGTCTAAGGGGGTCAGATCAGGAGACCTTGGGGGCCATTCAACTCGCCCACGACGACCAATCCACTTTCCAGGAAACTGTTCATCTAGGAATGCTCGGACCTGACACCCATAATGTGGTGGTGCACCATCTTGCTGGAACTATGATGTTGGTGATAGGGAATTGCTGGCCATCAAGTCAGCTTTGGAGGAATGGCGGTACCTCCTGGAAGGTGCAGCTCACCCGGTATTGGTTTTTACTGACCATAAAAACCATAAAAAAACCATATGCTGTGAAGATACGAGATGTGCAGCACCTTAAACTACGGATACTGGAAGCCTGTGCTAGCATTTCTCCTGCGGTGTTGCGATCAGTGTGTGAAGAGTGGGAGAAGAGGGTTGCATTGACAATCCAACACAATGGGCAGCACATTGAACACATTTTATAAGTAGTCAGAAACTTGTAAATAACTCATGAAAGAATAAAGCACACCATTGTTTTTATTGTGAAATTCCCAATAAGTTTCATGTGTCACATGACCCTCTTCCTATTGAAAAAACAAAAGTTGGATTCAAAATGGCAGACTTCAAAATGTTCGCCATGGTAACCACCCATCTTGAAAAGTTTCCCCCCTCACATATACTAATGTGCCATAAACAGGAAGTTAACATCATCAACCATTCCCATTTTATTAAGGTGTATCCATATAAATGGCCCACCCTGTACATATCCAAAAAAAAATCAAAAAAGAACAAATTTATTCATCAGTTTTGCCCAATATATATTCTTCCTCATATTTGTGGTTAAAAAAAAAATGCGATCAGCATTTATTGATTGGTTTGTGCAAAATTTGCTGTATTTACAAACCATGAGAATTAATTTATGGTGTTTTTACTTTTTTTTTATTTTTTTTTTTACTAGTAATGGCGGCGATCTGGGATTTTTATCGGGACTGTGATATTGCAGCGGTTATGTCGGACATTTTTGAAATGCGGTCCTCAGAGGCAAAATGATCTCTTTCGCCTCAGCCTTTAAAAGGAAAGCGTCCTCTGAATACTTCCAAGTGAGCAAATTGCTCCGGTCTGCACATTTATCCCTGAATACTTTAAACTCCCCAGCCAACAGGGAGACCTGGCGGACAGCCAAAGACCATTTTGACCATTGGGCCATGACCCAAGAACAAATGTACAAATCCTCACTTGATTGCAGACTCCACAAATTCAGCAACAAGCCAAGAAAACTCCTTTCTAGTCTTTGCAATGTTCCCCACGCTCCAATCAATATTGCTGCACTTAGAGACAAACACGGACAACTGTCCAACTCCCCCAAACGGATTAACCAAATTTTGGAGGGATTTTATGCCTCACTGTATGGGGAAGACCCCATTGACAAACATAAGGCCTCTTCCTTTCTCCAAAACCTCACACTCACCAAAATACCGCTGGAAACTCTAGACAAACTAAACGCCCTTTTATATCTACTTCAGAAATTGAGAAAACCATCAAGACCCTAGCTCCAGGTAAAGCCCCAGGACCTAACGGTTTTACCTCTGACTTTTATAAACTCACTGCTACCACGATCCTTCCCACGCTCCATTCTGTCTACCAGGGAATTTTTGATGGAAACCCCTACCTCCCAACTGGCCACCAAGCTCACATTAAAATCATACCAAAAAAAGGTAAAGACCAGACTGACCCAGGCACCTACCGTCCAATTTCCCTTCTGAACCTAGATTCAAAAATACTTAAAAAAATTATAGCCAACAGATTAGCCCTCATTTTGCCCTCTCTCATCCACCCAGCCCAGGAGGGTTTCACCCACGGCAGGCTGCCACCAACAACATTAGAAAGGTACTAGCAGTCCTTGAAGCAGCCAAGTCATGTTCTGCTGGATATGCCGCTATTATTACATTAGACGCAGAGAAAGCGTTTGCTAACGTTAGCTTTCGTTGTCTCTTTCTGTCTCTCTTTGCGTTTGGCTTCTCAGGACCCTTTTGCCACCTCATAGACTCATGTACTCAGACCCCTCTGCGTACATCCTGGTTGTAGGCCACATCTCCAACAGAATCAGTTTGCACAAGGGAACCAGACAGGGCTGCTCCCTTTCACCGTTACTCTTTAATATAGCGCTGGAACCACTCTCCAGATACCTGCTCACTCAATCCGGCCAATTGTGTATACAAATCGGCAAACTCTATCTGAAAACTGCTTTATTTGCAGATGATATGCTGATTTTCACCTCTGACCCCTCCTCTGATATGTTATTTATCCAAGACACTTTCAACCTTTTCCGCCAATGTTCAGGCCTACGTATAAATTTCACCAAGAGTGAAATCCTCCCTCTATTCAAACCACGCACCCGGTCTGGGCTCCTCAATCCATCTTTAAAATCGCACACAGCTCCATCACATACCTGGGGATAAAAATCGGTAAAACCCCTCCCTCCATATATCACCTCAATTTCACCCCGACCATTCAAAAAATTACTCAAGAACTAAACAATTGGGCTAAATTACCCCTCTCCCTCTGGGCAGATGCCACCTATATAAAATGATGAGCTTCTCAAAGTTACTTTACCCTCTCCAAACCATCCCACTATTGCTCAAACACAAAGACATTCAACACCTACACAGGGCCCTCTCTTGTTTTCTATGGTCTGGACGCAAACCCTGCATCTCACTCCACAAGCTTATCCTCCCTAGATCTGAAGGAGGCACTAGCCTGCCTGACGCCAGACTCTACAATTTATCCTGCATTTTACGGGTAGCTCTAGACTGGATAACAAATTCCTCTAAATATTCCAACTATGCTATCAAATCCTCCGTGGCAGACCCTCTTGATCTTTCCACCTTACTTCATTGTAAATTCAAAGACATACCCCGCCACCTGCAATAAAATCTTTTGATATGGGACATAGTGATAGAGTGGAGAGAAATTAGGAAACTGCTAAAAGTCTTGGCTTACATCTCCAAGCATCTAGAAATCTGTGGCCATCCACAATTCCCCCAAGCACATCACCACCCGGCCTTCAAATCCTGGATGGACAAGGGACTATGCAAATTCTCCCAACTATTTGACACTAACACGGCAGCCCCCTCCCCATTTCTACAATTTTGGACAAGTTCTCCCTCCCCGAACATCATCACCTACAAATCCGACAAGCTGTAAGCTTTGCCACGAGCATCCTCCCCTCCAAATCCTTCCTCTTCCAGCCGTCACTGATAGATTTCTGGGTATCCAAGGCCTCTACCAAAATCTCAGACCTTTTCAAACCTTTAAGCCTCACTCTCAGTTCGCCTTTGGCTGCCAACTCCTCCTCTAAGTGGAACAAAGACCAATCTACAGATGCCTTTAACACCATTTTATTAGGCTACAAAACCACCTGCAAATACATCACTAATGAGTTCTGGAGAGAGCAAGAGCCCGCTATGCAACTCCATGAGACCCTCCCTCCTTCACAAACTTTGGGACTGCCTGCAAATAGCCTCTATTTGGAAAGACATTGAACGTTTCACAAGTGCCATCACTAGCTTGACCCCCCATGGCTATATTTATCCCCTCCTGTTTGGTAACCTAGAGACCCTCACTCCAAGAATCTCTAAGGAGCAACTCAACCTTATTCAAAAGAACAAGCCATGGATAGTTACCTGCTACATGTCCGCCAGAAGAGTAACTCTTCCTGCAACTAGATATCCCCAATTTTCCCCAAGCTTAGGGAGCTTGTCTCAGTTTACTTAACCACTTCAGCCCCGGAAGGATTTCCCACTTTAGGACCAGAGCACTTTTTGCAATTCGGCACTGCGTCTATTTAACTGACAATTGCGCAGTCGTGCGACGCCCTACCCAAACAAAATTTGTGTCCTTTTTTTCCCCACAAATAGAGCTTTCTTTTGGTGGTATTTGATCGCCTCTGCGTTGTTTCTGATCACCGCTATAAACAAAAGAAGAGCGTCAATTTTGCAAAAAAAAAAGTTTTTCTTACTTTTTACTAAAATACAAATCCAAAAAAAATATAAAAACATTTTTTTTCATCAGTTTTTGCCGATTTATATTCTTCCTCATATTTTTGTTGAAAAAAAATCGCAATCGGCGTTTATTGATTGGTTTGCGCAAAAGTAGCCACTTTTACGGATGATGAGAATCCATTTCTGGGGTTTTTATTTTTTTAAATTTTTTACTAGTAATGGCGGCGATCTGCGATTTTTTAGTGGTACTGCAATATTGCAGCGGACATATCGGACCATTTTGAAACTTTTTTGGGACCAATGACATTTATACAGCGATCAGAAATTTAAATGTCCACTGATTACTGTATAAATGTCACTGGCGGTGAAGGGGTTAACCTGCAGGGGGAGATCTAGGGGTTAACTGTGTTCCCTGGGTGTGTTCTAACTGTGGGGGGGATGGGCTACCATGAGCATAAGAGATCTAACTGATCCCAGTGACAGGGATCAGTACATCTCCTATGGCCGCACTGACAGAGCGGGGAACTGCCATGTTTACATCGGCGGTTCCCCGTTCTTTAGCTGTGGCTGCTCATCGCGGCTCGCCGTCAGACATCGGGTCCGCCCGAGCCGTGGGCACAAGCCTCAGGAGCACGGCAGGCGCGCGCCCCCTAGCGGCCACCCCCAGATCGTTGCTTATTTACGCGCGGTGTGGAAGCTGTTAAACTACTTAAAATTGAAAAACTTGAACCTACCTCAAGGGACTCTCACGAAAACCATCGGTTTCTCCAGAAATGGTCTTCCTTTCTGGAGAAAAACACCCATCTTTGGACAAACCTCACTTATCTAGGACATTGACTCTGGATACTGGTCTCCATAGCCAGGAGACAAAAAGCAACAAACAGAATGAAACATCTCTCCACTCCCACATCTAATTGGATATCAGTTTTGCCCCAGGGCAAAGTCTACAACTTCTACAACTTCCTAACAACAATTTCTTGGTGTATGTCCCCCCTCCTATTCCCCCCCCCCACCTCCGAGACTACGGCTTTCATTTGTATCCCCAGGAGAAATATTTTTCTGTTTAAATGGTCTTTATTACTTTCAATATACTGGAAACATTGTCACACCACTTTAAGGCCCCTTTCACACGGGCGGATAGAATGCAGCTTTTAGCTGCGGATAGATGAAGTTATCTACCGCAGATATACTCTGACAATGCTTTCCTATGGCCCCATTCACACTCTGCATTTAGCAACGGTTTTGTTACAGACGATTTTGTGCGATTAGAAAAAATGGATTTGAATGCGTCCAGGAACAATGTAGCTCAGCTATCTGCACATAACTGCAGGTAAAACCAGTGCACTGTGTCACCTACGGATAGCAGTGGCAACAAGCATAGAAAATCAACAGGAAGCACGTCAGAAATGTCAAGACTGTTCCATTGCTTCCAGTTTTTTTGTCAATGCTTAATTGAACAACCTGAAGTTACATGTTAAATGGCGCCCATGCACAGGTGCAACAGGTTTTGCACTCTCCAGTTTTAGTAAATCAACCCCATACTGTCTGTAGCATTAGAAAAATAAAGGAATAAAAGCTTGAAAAAACAAACTAATGCATCCACCACATTTAATGATTGGTTGGGTAAAGCAGTGTTTCTCAACCAGGGTTCCATGGAACCCTAGGGTTCCTCCAGAGGTTGCTGGGGGTTCCTTGAGCAATGGTCAATTTCTACCTCTACCTACCAGATAAATTCCCAATGATACCATTGATCTTTTTAGCTATCTGTAAGGGGGTAAATCTTCCCAATGACCACAAGTGTAAGGAGCATTCTTCCCATTGACCATCACACTAATGTATCATGAGTTGTAGATATAGTCATTTTTAGCAGGGGTTCCCTGAGACCGATTCAAGGGTTCCCCTGTGTTAAAAAGGTTGAGAAAGGGTGGGCTAAAGTATATTCTTATTTTGCTTTTGTATTTAATTACGCTTTAAATTGAACTCAGAAGTCAGGCCCCCCTTTGACTGCACAGTACATTTTATTTCAAAGATGAATTTAGCCTTTAACCACTTCAGCCCCGGAAGGATTTCCAGCTTTAGGACCGGAGCCCTTTTTGCGATTCGGCGCTGCGTCGCTTTAACTGACAATTGCGCGGTCGTGTGACGTTGTACCCAAACGAAATTTGCGTCCTTTTTTTCCCACAAACAGAGCTTTCTTTTGGTGGTATTTGATCACCGCTGCGTCATTTCTGATCGCCGCTATAAACAAAAGAAGAGCGACAATTTTGCAAAAAAACCCAAATTTCTTACTTTTTCCTAAAATACAAATCCAAAAAAAAAATATAAAAAAACATTTTTTTTCACCGTTTTTGGCCGATTTATATTCTTCCTCATATTTGCGATAAAAAAAATCGCAATCGCCGTTTATTGATTGGTTTGCGCAAAAGTGGTCGCGTTTACGGATGATGAGAATTCATTTTTGTGGTTTTTTATTTTTTACTAAAAATGGCGGCGATCTGCGATTTTTTGCGGTACTGCGATATTTCAGCGGACATGTCGGAACGTTTTGACACTTTTTTGGGACCATTGGCATTTATACAGCGATCAGTGCTATAAAAATGCACTGATTACTGTGTAAATGCCATTGGCAGTGAAGGGGTTAACCTGCAGGGGGCGCGCTAAGGATTAACTATGTTCCCTGGGCGTGTTCTAACTGTATGGGGGACTGCCTATCTGGGGAAGGGAAGCGATCACAGCCTTCACGTAAAGGAAGGCTGTGATCACAGCCCTTCCCCCTCACACAGAGCGGAGGTCCGTGTTTACATACACAGACCTCCGCTCATTCGCTCCGGGGGGGGGCATCGCGGGTGGCCGGCGGCAATCGAAGCCACCGCACCCGCTCCCTGGCCCCCCCCCCTGGACACAGTGAGCGCGCGGGTGCGCCTCCGGCGGCGCGCGCACGCTCACTATACACGTTCCCGCAGCCGCCGTCATATGACGGCGATTTGCGGGAACGAGCCACTTTGCCGCCGTCAGATGCCGATCGGCGGTCGGCAAGTGGTTAAGGGAAATCTCTCTGAGAGGATACCGACCCCACAGAGCCTACTCTATCCAAAAGTATAAAAAAAAGTTTTGCCTTTACTTATTGACACTATTTTTCTAACTCGGTAATGGTTTATAACCTTCTGTCTGTAGGTTTTTAATTGTATATCTCGCTTATGAACAAGAAGTTAACTTGAAATGTGAAAGGTCAGAGTCCTGTTCCAATTATTTCACTGGAACACTTGCAGCAGATTATGGCTTTCATAGAAGTCCCTGGATAAACACCCTTTGCAGAGAGCTAGGTTAAATCCTGCTTAGTTTCTGAAAGGAATGGATTTGGTGAATTTTAGGTCAGATCACATTTAAGCTTCACAGAAGCACATAGTGTTCAGTCTCAGCTTTCTGCTGGGAAAAAAAAGTTACACAAGCCCTGCTTGCTTTTTATATTTCAGTAATATCTTGAATTATAATGTACGAGAATTGCTGCTGTTCTGACCTATTGTTCTCATCTAAAACCATGTTTTCAAAGAACGTCCAACTCAATACAAAATTCAATAATAAACACATAAAGTGAAAAGTCCCTTCCTTATGTATGCTTATTGCTTATGGAGGCACTGGTTGGAAAAATACATTGCATAAAGATTTCAGCCTGTAGAAGAAAATAAAGACTGTTTTAAGGGAACCTGTAACATAAGTATTTAGAGGCTGCTGACCTGTCCTGAGAATTCTAGTTGCCTGGTATGGTAATCTATCGGCTTTAATATCTCTGAGTATATAGGATTTCTGATTTCACTTGCATTTTCCTGGCACCAACATGGTGTTATGCTACACATGTATGCTGCCATGGAGTGACACCAAAATAGAAAAAATATGGGTAAGTATGATATATTTTTCTGTTTTCCAGCCAGGTAATTAATATTCTTAACCACTTGCCGACCGCAGTCTGACTGCGACAGAGTGGCTCGATATCGCAAACCGCCGTCATATGACGGCGGCTGTGATTTCTCTCACTGTATATTTTTCTGTTTTCCAGCCAGGTAACTAATATTCTTAACCACTTACCGACCACCGACCGCAGTCTGACGGCGACAGAGTGGCTTGATATCGCAAACCGCCGTTATATGACGGCGGCCGCGATATCCCTCATTATGGCATTTACACAGTAATCAGTGTATTTTTATAGCACTGATCGCTGTATAGATTCCAATGGTCCCAAAAAAGTGTCAAAATGGTCCGACATGTCCACTGCAATATCGCAGTACCGCTAAAAATCGCAGATCGCTGCCATTACTAGTAAAGTATAAAAAAAAATAAAAACCCCAGAAATTAATTCTCATCATCCGTAAAGGTGGCAACTTGCGCAAACCAATCAATAAACGCTGATTGCGATTTTTTTTTTACCATGTCCGTGTAACTAAACACGGATCTCCATTCTGTTAGAGGGGGAAGGGCCCACCCTGTAGTACTTTTGTACACTTTAAATAAAGTTGTGCAAAAAAAAAGAAAAAGGGAGAGCTCTGCGATGCTCTGAATTGTGCACCACACAGCCCCCTACCACCGACTGCAATAGCTGGAACAGACAGCTGCTGGATAGTAAACCAATGCAGATGTCTGTTTAGGTGTGAACAGGCCCATATATATATATATATATATATATATATATATATATATCGGCCACAGTTCTACTTTCAGGGTCTTTTCACACTTATATGCTGCAGTAAAATGTTTTTTTTTACGTATTTTACCTCAGTGCACATGCTGTAATGAAATGCGTTCCAGTGTAATATATTATGAATAGCACCACAACGCACTAACATAATGACCTTCACTGTGGTATGTTGGCAGTCCATTCAAAATGAATAGCTACTTCATTAAAAAACACAGCAGCACAGCTCTAAAATATGAATGAGCTCTATGTTAATGGTAGCATATAGGCATGACCCCCAACTTTTTTTAGCTTATTCCAATCATCTAGTTCTTCAGAAATACATATGCAGCCCTCCATATTATATGATTAATGTTCTTTTACTGTATTTTGTTGTTCAACGGACTGTAGCACCCTATAACACTTTGAATGGAAAAATAAGAGCTTAAAGCGGAGTTCCACTCAAAAGGGGAAGCTCTGCTTGTTTGCTTCCTCACCCCCTCTGCTGGCACATTTGGCACCTTTTGGGGGGGGGGGGTACCTGTTTTTGACAGGTACCTGTCCCCACTTCTGGGTGACTTCACCGTGGTGAGGTCTCACGGAAGTTTGGCCCCCTCCTCCTTCCCTTGTTGCTGGGCCATTCACTAAGCACAGCGCGATTTGTGCATGTGCAATATAAGTGTCCTTATATTAAAAGTCAGAAGCTACAGTATTTGTAGCTGCTGGCCTTTAATTTTTTGGTGGTGGTGGTGGGGGGGGGGGGGGGTTGGAGCTCCACTTTAAAGAAGAAGGTGTCTTTTTACCCATAAGGTCTCTTTTAAACACTTCAGTACTGGGCACTTTCACCCCCTTCCTGTCCAGGCCAATTTTCAGCTTTCAATGCTGTTGCACTTTGAATGACATTCGTGTGGTCATGCAACACTGTACCCAAATGAAATTTGTATAATTTTTAGACAGATAGAGCTTTTTTGGTGGTATTTAATTACTACTGTTTTTTTTTATTTTTTGCTAAACAAACAAAAGAGTAACATTTTTTAATTAAGAAGAAAGTTTTTCTTAGTTTCTGTTATGCAATTTTGCAAATAAGTGATTTTTCTTCTTCATTAATCTGCACTGATGAGGCTGCATTGATGGGCACTGATGAGGCGGCAATTATGGGCAC
>BLSH010215857.1:25675-38002 GCA_018402905.1 Glandirana rugosa | reverse complement strand
TAAGTGTCCTTATATTAAAAGTCAGAAGCTACAGTATTTGTAGCTGCTGGCTTTTAATTTTTTGGTGGGGGGGTTGGAGCTCCACTTTAAAGAAGAAGGTGTCTTTTTACCCATAAGGTCTCTTTTAAACACTTCAGTACTGGGCACTTTCACCCCCTTCCTGTCCAGGCCAATTTTCAGCTTTCAATGCTGTTGCACTTTGAATGACATTCGTGTGGTCATGCAACACTGTACCCAAATGAAATTTGTATAATTTTTAGACAGATAGAGCTTTTTTGGTGGTATTTAATTACTACTGTTTTTTTTTATTTTTTGCTAAACAAACAAAAGAGTAACATTTTTTAATTAAGAAGAAAGTTTTTCTTAGTTTCTGTTATGCAATTTTGCAAATAAGTGATTTTTCTTCTTCATTAATCTGCACTGATGAGGCTGCATTGATGGGCACTGATGAGGCGGCAATTATGGGCACTGATGAGGCTGCAATGATGGGCACTAATAAGCATTGATGGACACTGATAGGCAGAACTGATGGGCAGTGATAAGCAGCACTGATGGGCACAGATGGGGCTGCACTGATAATTAGGACACTGATGATCAGTGTAAACTGTGTGCTGACAGGCTTGCCAATTATTGGCAGTCTTTTCCTCGCACAGACACAACTCGTGAGGAAAGGACTGCTGATAACCGGCAAGTCTGTTTACATGTGATCAGCTGTGATTGGACACAGCTGATCCCATGGTAAAGGGCTGCTGTGCATAGAATGCACGAGGTTAAAAACCTTCAGCCTTTAGAACCACTATAAATACTAGATTTTCTCAGTAGTGTAATATGTTCTCAATTAACGACGAGGTTCCCATATATATGTGATATAATGTTTATTTGCTCATTTTTTTCCAAGCATTGTCAATGCAATTTATGTTATACCTGTATGATAAGCTGAGAGCTTTGTGTCTTTCCTTGCTTTGAACTTTCCATTCTTGTACAATTGTTATCTTTAATAATTGAAATATAAAAAAAAAATACATGTATTGATTCACTAATGAATATAGTCTGTAATAAAGAAGAATTCCAGGTATGGATAATTTGCATAGTTCAGTTTGGACCAATGTGACTATGCATATATCTTACCTGTGGGATCCCTCTAGAAGCTGGAAATCACTGTAATAGACACCCTTACTCCACTGATCTCCACTGGTTTCCAGGTCCTGTGTTGAGCAGATGCCCTGCTGCATTTTGAACAGAGGAGGTTGGCCGCTTGGTACAGGCATGGGTGCCATTCAGAGATTGATTTGCATTTTCTCAGTTAATACAAAGTGCCCTCTGATAGAAAGAGGTGGACAGGTGGGATGATGACAAATCAGTGGAATAGGCACGGCTACTACAGTGATCACTGCTAGCATATGGAGATGATTGGAGTAGTAGCATCTACTTCAGTGATTTCTAGCTTTCAGGGCCATAAGCCAGGTATGGTGTATATATATATATATATATATATATATATATATATATATATATATATATATACAGTATCTCACAAAAGTGAGTACACCCCTCACATTTTTGTAAATATTTTATTATATCTTTTCATATGACAACACTGAAGAAATTACACTTTTCTACAATGTAAAGTAGTGAGTGTACAGCTTGTATAACAGTGTAAATTTGCTGCCCCCTCAAAATAACTCAAGACACAGCCATTAATGTCTAAACCGCTGGCAACAAAAGTGAGTACACCCCTAAGTGAATATATCCAAATTGGGCCCAAAGTGTCAATATTTTGTGTGGCCGCCATTATTTTTCAGCACTGCCTTAACCCTCTTGGGCATGGAGTTCACTAGACTTTCACAAGTTGCCACTGGAGTCCTCTTCCACTCCTTCATCACAGAGCTGGTGGATGTTAGAGACCTTGCGCTCCTCCACCTTCCATTTGAGGATGCCCCACAGATGCTCAATAAGGTTTAGGTCTGGAGACATGCTTGGCCAGTCCATCACCTTTACCCTCAGCTTCTTTAGCAAGGCAGTGGTCATCTTGGAGGTGTGTTTGGGGACATTATCCTGTTTGAATACTGCCTTGCAGCCCAATCTTTGAAGGGAGGGGATCATGCTCTGCTTCAGTATGTCACAGTACATGTTGGCATTCATGGAGTGTCATGGTCTGGGGCTGCATGAGTTTTGCCGGTACTGGGGAGCTACAGTTCATTGACGGAACCATGAATGCCAACATGTACTGTGACATACTGAAGCAGAGCATGATCCCCTCCCTTTGGAGACTGGGCCGCAGGGCAATATTCCAACATGATAACGACCCCAAACACACCTCCAAGATGACCACTGCCTTGCTAAAGAAGCTGAGGGTGAAGGTGATGGACTGGCCAAGTACGTATCCAGACCTAAACCCTATTGAGCATCTATGGGGCATCCTCAAACGGAAGGTGGAGAAGTGCAAAGTCTCTAACATCCACCAGCTCTGTGATGTCGTCATGGAGGAGTGGAAGAGGACGCCAGTGGCAACCTGTAAAGCTCTGGTGAACTCCATGCCCGAGAGGGTTAAGGCAGTGCTGGAAAATAATGGTGGCCACACACAATATTGACACTTCGGCCCCAATTTGGACATTTTCACTTAGGGGTGTACTCACTTTTGTTGCCAAGGGGTTAGGCATTAATGGCTGTGTGTTGAGTTATTTTGAGGGGACAGCAAATTTACAATGTATACAAGCTATACACTCACTACTTTACATTGTAGCAAAGTGTAATTTCTTCAGTGTTGTCACATGAAAAGATATAATAAAATATTTACAAAAATGTGAGGGGTGTACTCACTTTTGTGAGATACTGTATATATATATATATATATATATATATATATATAGTTGCATTCGTCCAATCCAGATCAATAAAAGTATCCATACCTGACACCTCCTAAGGTTTTCAATTACTGCAATCAAATTATGAACAGACTGTCCAAAGCACTCTACCCTTTATGCCAGATCCTCATGTACTATTGTTTGGTATTTAAGATAATCTTCCCATACAAAAATATGCTAAATCACTCCTTTTTAATGCAATTTACCACACTAAAACTCTCCATGCCACCATCTTATAATGACTGGTGCCTGGGTGTTAGATCCACACTTCCTATGTACCAGTTGACATACAGTATATTAGCTGAGGCTGTTTAGCCAAATATGACAAAATCTGGTCCGTATGGATAGATTCTCCTTGAGCACCCCCTCTTCCCTATCTTCACTTTATTCTTATTCCTCTCCTCTCCTCTTTGGATTGTTGATGATGCTTGCTCCATTAATGCCGGCTTACAAAATGTCATGGGGTATGGTCTCTGTAAGGTCTATACAGATATTGAGCTTCTTTACATACTATTTTCTGTATGTTGATTATGATCTGTGGGACAACTTTTGTCTCTTTGTAACTCTGAAACTTTTGATAAAGTTTTTTATTGTTAAAAAAAATATCCATACTAAGAATTCTTCTTTAAAGCGGAACTTCATTTGAAAAGGGAAGTTCTGCAGATCCTCCTCCACCCCCTTCCTCTGCCTGTTTTAAAACCTTTTTTTTTTTATACCTATTTCTGGCAGGTACTTGCTCCCTCTTCTGCGGGTTGTGAGCCAATAGGAAGTCAAAGTCAGCTTCCCACAAGCACCGGGGAGCCGAATACTGGCAAAGAACTGACCCAGGTGATGACAGCGCTGGATCCCTGGACTGTGTGGAAGTGTTTATTAAAAGTCAACATCTAAAGTATTTGATTTTTTTTTTTAAAAAGACTGAAGATACTCTTAAAAGAGAATCTTTGCCCCCCCCACTCCCCCCTCCCACTTACCGGGTGGTCCATTGTGCAACTTTCCACCTACCCAGAGGATCCAGCATTGGTCCCACTGAGATCCTCTTGTATTTTGCAGCCACCTCTCCGTCCCGCGCCACCATGTTGACATCATCAAGAGGCCCACTGGCTTTTCTTGGTTCAGCCAATGTGCTGCTAGGCACAGCCCCCTCCTCCATACTGAGTGAAGCGCTACACACTTTAAATATCCCTTGAGGCAAAGGGAGGACAGTGCACGTCATTTGCCAAGGAGAATGAAGTGCAAGCGGGTTGGGTCTACACTTTTTTGTACTAATAATGTAAACAAACAAACAAAATAGACAGCCTTATTCTGGTAGTGGGGGGATGGATAAGAGTGAAGTCTTAATTGAGGATGAAGATCCTCTTTAATTTATGTATTTTATATCTGCTAAAATTACATTTTAAGTCACTGCTAAAAAGTACTCCCTTAACGGTCCCTTTTTTCATTTACATACTTACTCTCTACATGCTTCTCTCTACTCTGTATGTATTTATTTTTATTATGATCGTCAAATTGCAGCTCATTGCCTGTGAGTCAGCCACACCCCTAAAGCAAGATCTGGTAAATACCTTTTAATTGTGCACATTGTTAGGTATAGAGGTTTTTTTGGATGGAAGCCATTGGGAATCCACATACTTCCTTTCTTCCCCCCCTGGCTATTAGACCCTCTCCGGTCCATTCATTATTAAAGCACTACACTCCCATGGAGGAGGTAATTTTAGACATCTTAATTACTGCCTGAGTATGTCACAGGAATTAAAAGCATAATCTACTGTTGACACGGGAAACAAACAATGGTTGCTTCTTAACAAAGACAAAGAAACACAATGTAAACACTGTCAATAGCGACATACTTACATTAAAGAGTAAAACACAGTATTTAGTAAGACGCGGGTTGTATTAACCCTGTGTGATGCCGTTAATTTCCTGTTCTGCTTTATTCAACTCAAAGCCATCTGAATCATTAACTCCACATACTGTGTTTTACTTACTACAGAAGCTGGATGCAGACATAAGACGCTTGACGGATGTGTGCTCATGTTGTCATCATAAGCAATCTTCGTATCATATGTCTGGGGACACAACAGCATGGCGCTAAAAAAAAAAAAAAAAAAAAAAAAAAAATCGAATTCCTGTAAGAATAATCTTCCAAAGGAGTCTTCAGATACCCACAGGAGCGTCACTTGCTGCTAATTAAACCAGTTGAATCAGAATGTGTTCATCTATTTTTCTTCATTTTTTAAATCTTTAGATGGAATTGATAAGAATTAGCTACGTAAAGAATTAAAACCTAAGTTTAGGTATTTTTGTCTTAAATCAGCACAAGGGACGGTCCTTACATTTAATCTAAAGTGTCCCTTGTGATGGTACTGATCATGATAGTTGAAATCCTCTGTCCCCCTCCCATTCCCGTAATCCCCCTGCTCTGCAGGGGTCTTAAGTAGAGTTGAGCGGACACCTGGATGTTCGGGTTCGGCCAAACTTTGCAAAAAAGTTTGAGTTTGGACCCGAACCCCATTGAAGTCAATGGTGACCCGAACTTTTGGGCACTAAAATGGCTCTAAAAAAGTCCTGGAAAGGGCTAGAGGGCTGCAAAAGGAAGCAAATGGGGGTACGAGTAGGACAAGTGCCCTGCAAACAAATGCGGATAGGGAAATAACTTAAAATCACATAAAAAAAAAATAAAAATGGAGGAGGAGGAGGTGGATGTGGAGTAGGAGGTTGAGGAGGCCTCAAAAAAAGAATAAGTTCACTTAAGTATACCAATGGCTGCGTGAGGCCGGTATAAATGTCTATTCTGCACAAGGTACAGACAAGTCTTGTGGGATCCATGCCTGGTTCATTTTAATAAATGTTAGCTTGTCCACGTTGGCTGCGCTTGTCTCTGATAACGCCCCCTGCCATGCTAAACACACGTTCAGACATTACACTGGCTGCAGGGCAGACCAGCACCTCCAAGGCATAAAGGGCAAGCTCAGGCCCAATTTGGAGACCCAGAAGTTGAATGGGGCAGACCCATCAGTCAGTACATGTAGGCGTATGCACACATACTGTTCCACCATGTTGCTGAAATGCTGCCTCCTGCTAAAACGTTGCCTATCAGCTGGTGGTGCTGTTTGTTGTGGTGGGCTGCTGACAAAGCTTTTCCACATTTCGGCCATGCTAACCCTGCCTTCTGAGGTGCTGGCGGTGCCACAGCTGTGTTGGCAACCTCTTCCTCCTCCTCTGCCTTCGCCTTGTGCTTCCACTGAACCCCCAGTGTCATTTGAGAATGCCCTCAGCAGCACCTCTACCAGTGTGCGCTTGTAGTCACGCATATTCTGATAATGCTCCAGTGAAAGAATTAAGGACGGTACATTGTCCTTGTAACGGGGATCCAGCAGGGTGGCCACCCAGTAATCAGCACAAGATACAATGTGGGCAACTCGGCTGTCATTGCGCAGGCACTGCAGCATGTAGTCGCTCATGTATGCCTGGCTGCCCAGAGGCAAAGACAAGCTGTCCTCTGTGGGAGGTGTATCATATGTGTTCTCCGTATCCCCCCAACCATGCTCCAGTGATGCCCATGAGCTGCGTTGTGTGCCACCCTGCTGTGAACACAGTTCCTCCTCATCCTCGTCCTCCTCATCCTCCACAACTGTGCCCTGGCGTGAACATTTTTTACCTGGCCTATGCTGGTGCAGGAACCCACCCTCAGAGCCATTTGTGAATGACTGGCCTGATAACCATGGAAATGACCCTTCTTCCTCCTCCTCTTCCTCCTGTGCCACATCCTCTTCCATCATCGCCCAAAGTGTTTTTTCAAGGAGACATAGAAGTGGCATAGTAATGCTGAGAACAGCGTCATCGGCACTGGCCATGTTGGTGGAGTACTCAAAACACTGCAATACGCTACACAGGTCTCGCATGGAGGCCCACTCGTTGGTGGTGAAGTGTTCCTGTTCCGCAGAGCGACTGACCCGTGCATGCTGCAGCTGAAACTTCACTATTGCCTGCTGCTGCTCGAACAGTCTCTCCAGCATGTGCAAGGTGGAGTTCCACCTTGTGTGCACGTCGCATAGGAGACAGTGAGCGGGAAGGCCGAAGTTCCGCTGCAAGGCAGACAGGCGAGCAGCGGCAGGGTGAGAATGCCGAAAGCGCGCACAGACGGCCCGCACTTTCTGCAGCAGCTCTGACATATCTGGGTAGTTTTTTAGAAGTTTCTGCACCGCCAAATTCAGCACATGCGCCAGGCAAGGGATGTGCGTCAAACCGGCTAGGCTTAGAGCTGCTACGAGATTTCTCCCATTATCGCACACCACCAGGCTGGGCTTGAAGCTCAGTGGCAACAACCACTCATTGGTCTGTTGTTCAATGCCCGTCCACAACTCCTGCGCAGTGTGGGGTTTATCCCCCAAACATATCAGTTTTAAAACAGCCTGCTGTCATTTCCTCCTGGATTTGCTGAAGTTGGTGGTGAAGGTGTTACGCTGACCAGATGAGGAGGTGGTAGAGGAGGAGGAAGCGAAGTAGGAGGAGGAGGCAACAGGAGGCAAAGAGAAATGCCCTGCAATCCTCGGTGGTGGAAGGACATGCACCAAACTGCTATCCTCCTCAGGCCCACCCGCCACTACATTTGCCCAGTGTGCAGTTAGCGAGATATAGCATCCCTGCCTAAGCTTACTGGTCCACATATCAGTGGTTATGTGGACCTTGCCACAGATGGCGTTGCGCAGTGCACACTTGATCTCGTCCCCGACTTGTTTGTGCAGGGAAGGGATGGCTCGCCTGGAAAAGTAGTGGCGGCTGGGTACCACGTACTGTGGGACAGCCACCGCCATCAGGTTTTTAAAACTGTCCGTGTCCATCAGACGGAATGACAGCATTTCAAAGGCCAGGAATTTTGAAACGCTGGCATTCAGGGCCAGGGATCATGAGTGGGTGGGGGGTACTTCCTCTTTCTCTCCAGTGTTTGGGAGATGGACAGCCGTAAGCTTCCATGGGACCGTGTGGAAATGCTTGGGGATGGTGGCAGACATGGTGGCATTGCTGTCACATGGTCTGTTTGCTGGGTGGCAGGTGACACTGGCACTGTAGAGGTGGAGGAAGAGGCCAAGGCAGCAGTAGAAGAGGAAGCAGGAGGAGCCCGAGACCTTTCTTGGATTTTGAGGTGCTTATTCCACTGCAGCTCGTGCTTTGCATGTAGATGCCTGGTCATGCAGGTTGTGCTCAGGTTTAGAACATTTATGCCTCACTTCAGGCTCTGATTGCACAGCGTGCAAACCACTCATGTCTTGTCGTCAGCACATTGAAGAACTGCCACGCCAGGGAACTCCTTTAAACTGCTTTTGTTGTGCTAGGTCCCTGGGTGCGGTGGGTAGTAGCAGGCATAGTGTCTAGGGGATGGCCGCTCCGCTTTTGCAACCTGCTTCCTCTTTTTCTGTGCTGGTGCCTCTGTGTGACCACCACCTCTTCCTCCAAAATGCACACGTCACTCGCATGGCCTTCATTCCATGTGGGGTCTAGGACCTCATCATCCTCCACATCATCTTCCACTCGCCCTTCACCACTGCCCTCCTTGGCAGTCTGTACACTGTAGAAAGCCGCAGCAGTTGGCACCTGTGTTTCGTCATCATCAGAGACGTGCTGCGGTGGCCTTTCCATGTCCTCATCCTGAAACAGAAGTGGTTGGGCATTGGTGCACTCAATGTCTTCCACTTCTGGGGCAGGGCTATGTGGATGGCCCACGGAAAGCACACCAGCAGAGTCATCAAAAAGAGACTGCTGCATGACTTGGGGCTCAGACTGCTTGGCTGATTTACAAGGGGCTGAGGTGAAAGACAGATGGCCATGGGGTTCAGGTGCCAACTCTGAGCTTTCATCAAGGGACCGGGTGGGAGACAATGTGAAGGAACTGGAGGCATTGTCAGCCACCCAATCTACTATCACCTGTACTTGTTCTGGCCTCACCATTCGTTGAGCTGCATTCGGGCCTACCATATAACGTTGAAGGTTCTGTCGGCTACTCGCACCTGAGGAAGGTGTTTCACTTGTTCGTGTAACTGGCACAAATCGACCATGTCCTCTCCTTGCAACAGGAACTTCACCAACACCACCAACACCAGCAGCACCACGACCACCAAGACCACGTCCCTTATTTGACGCTCTCCTCATTCTGGACGCAAATGTACTATTTAGCACAAATTTATATTATTTTTTAAACTGGCAATGTGCAATTTTGTGCAAGAAATGCACAGCAAGGTGCAAATGTACTATGTAGCACTATTTATTAATAATAAAAAAAAAGAATAGTAAATTATTATTCTTTTTTTTTTAAACCAGCAATGTAGACGCACTTTTTATTTTTGTGCAAGAAATGCACCGCTGGCCGCAAATGTAGTATTTAGAATATTTTTTTTTTTTAAACCGCAATGTAGACGCACTTTTTATTTTTGTGCAAGAAATGCAAAGCAAGGTGCAAATGTATTATGTAGCACTATTTATTATTAATAAAAAAAAATAATAAATTATTATTATTTTTTTTTAAACCTGCAATGTAGACGCACTTTTTATTTTTGTGCAAGAAATGCACCGCTGGCCGTAAATGTAGTATTTAGAATATTTTTTTTTTAAACCAGCAATGTAGACGCACTTTTTATTTTTGTGCAAGAAATGCACTGCTGGCCGCAAATGTAGTATTTAGAATATATATATATTTTAAAACCAGCAATGTAGACACACTTTTTAATTTTGTGCAAGAAATGCCCCACTGGCCACAAATGTAATATTTTGCAAAAAAAAAAAAAAAAAAAAAAAAAAATTTGGGTTAATTTGTCTAACTACAATGTAAAAGCAGTATTTAAATAAGCCAAAATGTTGCCAACTGAACTAACAGAACACGATTAAAGTAGTCCCACCTAACAAACAGAAAAAATGTTTAGGTTTTATATGAGGCACTTTGCTTAGCAAACAAAATGTACTCTAGCAAACAAAAATCTCCTCTAGCACCAACCCACCAATAAATCGCTTTTTAACAGATTTTCTAAAGCTAATCTGTCCCTCACACCAGCGGCAGCATCCTCTCCCTACACTAGTATGAGATGATTTTCGAAAGCTAATCTGTCCCTCACACCAGCAGCAGCAGCATCCTCTCCCTACACTAGTATGAGATGATGTGACATGCAGCACTACGTGACTCCAGCTTATATAGAGGCTGGGTCACATGATGCACTGGCCAATCACAGCCATGTCATTAGTTGGCATGGCTGTGATGGCTTCTAAGGGCAAACAAGGGAAACGCTTGTTGATTGGCTGCCCAAAAAGGAGCGAAAAAATTCCCCAACCCGGACTTTTTCTCAAATGTCCGGGTTCTAGTTCGGGACACGGACACCCTAAAGCCCGGTACGAACCCGAACTTTACAGTTCGGGTTCGCTTAACTCTAGTCTTTAGAAATTAGGGACTTTTCATAGGCCATTCAACAAGACTAAGCCAGATCCTCCCACCTACCTTCTCCATTCATAGAGGCTGTACTATAGCTTCCATAAATGAAAAGTGCTCTATGAATAGAAGACGAGTGGGATAAATGAAAGGTCCACCTCCTATGTTCATAACAGAAAACCAAAATAGATCTTTCCACTTGCACACCGACTAAAATAGATCAAAGATCCGCACCACTATAGATGTAAGTATCCAACCACTTTCACTAAACACAGCAGCCAGTTTAAATAAATCGATGAGTCAAGGTACAACTATATCCATAGGACATAAGCAGCGCTACAGTACATCAAATTAAACATCAAAATAACATGTAAAAACAGCACCCACGTGATAGGTGACAGTCCATAGTAATAAGGAATTTTCAAATAAAATCGATATAGGTCCGGTTCAACAAGGACACTTTCTTAAGAGCTTTCTTAGGATTTCATCCACCATACACCACGTGAACATAAAGGTGCCCGACTTCCCCAAAAGTTGGACTCACTGCAACTAGTTGCTAGGCATTCCTCGTGCTCTATCCACAGTGCTTGATAGTGCTACCACTGCACTTAGCAATCTTTTTGGTTGTGGATATGGTTCATTCACTCCAGATAGCGTCCATATACAGGGTGAAAAGCAGAGACTAGAACATTCCATTAAGATTGCTGATGTCAATTCACTAACCAGAAATGCAGAACCTGATTACTTTGGTCCCCATCAAAGTGCTTTGATACAGCCAGCCCTACTATTGTTCTGACCACACTCCAAGCCTATCTTTACTTCAGACAATCCCCAGGGATTGTTCCACAACCAAAAAGGATTGCTAAGTGCAGTGGTAGCACTATCAAGCGCTGTGGCTAGAGCACGAGGAATGCCTAGCAACTAGTTGTGGTAAGAGTCCAACTTTTGGGCACCTGCATGTTCACGTGGTGTATGATGGATGAAATCCTACGAAAGCTCTTAAGAAAGTGTCCTTGTTGAACTGGACCTATATCGATTTTATTTGAAAATTCCTTATTACTATGGACTGTCACCTATCACGGGGTGCTGTTTTTACATGTTATTTTGATGTTTAATTTGATGTACTGTAGCGCTGCTTATGTCCTATGGATATAGTTGTACCTATGTTCATAACAGCTTTCCCAAAACTGTTAGTCTAAGTTCACACTTGCCCATTTTCTGAAAAGGGACCCTCAGTTGTTTGCTTTTTCAGAGCGCAGCAAACAGCAGGCTGTTAGGCATTCAGGAGGCGACCCTGCCGCCTCCTGAATGCCTGTTCTCTTTTGCCGAGTGACAATTTACAATGAGACTAATGTACCGCAACCATGAGCCAGGCATTTAGTTTGTAACTGCTGCGCGGCCCCATTGACTCAAACATCTGAATTAGACAGTCAGTGCTGTCCCCTGTGAACAGCCCCTCTGGCTGTATTGTGGACTTTGGATGGGGGGTGGGGGGGTTAAAACCATAGGCCAACCGTCTGCTTTTAACACCCCCAACCACCTGTATGAAAGAAGCCATATCGTTTCTAGTGTGCTTATGTTAGCCCTCAACTGAACTGTCAAGCCATCAAATAGTTGGTGTCATAGCTGATTACATGTACAGCACCATGAAAAATGCAGCTCACACAGAGGCTTAAATGACAGCTTCCTTGGCTGTAAAGGATAGGAGGGTTTAGTTCCACTTTAGGTGCAATACAAGAATGATCTCATTAGCAACACGTACATTATAGACAGACCGAATAACATTCACGAGACCAGGACACACCGGCACACAGACATCCTGAACGACAAGAGAAAGGTGTAGTAATGTAATTATATGGAACGACGTAATTGGCCAGAGACACACTTAAAGGAATGAGACGTCCGTCACTCGGATCCGGTGTTGATGTGAGAAAAATTATATCGGAAGATAGAGGTTTACGGTCGAAATACTAACGGATTCCTCATTATTACTCTAGTAAGAACATAACGTGGATTTCACCTTGATTTGGGAGGATAGGAAATGTCGGTTCC
>BLSH010215807.1:38649-49538 GCA_018402905.1 Glandirana rugosa | reverse complement strand
GCAGTAACATTATATGGTTATTTAGCGGTAGTGATTAACTACCGGACGCGCCCCCAGTCGGTAGCTTCTCGCCGTGGGCATAAGGTCTTAAGAAATAACTCGGCCAAGTGAGTTGACTACCTGGACGATCTTTGTAAAGTAGATAAGTCATCTATTAAATGTAATGCGACAACCCACCCCACCAAGTGAAATAGTTAGGAGACTACTGGATTTCATTCTTTAGGGGGTTGTTTAGATCAAAAGACGAATCTTACTTCCCTTTCTTAGTTTCTATCTTGTTCCCGTGAGGGACGACCTTACTACACCATAACAGTGTCAAGAAAAGCGGTTACTGCACATTACGGGAAGTAGATGACCCCTTGACGTCCAGGGGACGGACCATGTATCTTGTTAAAAAAAACCCCCCCCCCCCCCAACATGTAATCAAAATATAACGTATATGTAATGATCACTAGTAATGTATATGCAATATAAAACTAATGTACAACCCCCCCCCCCCCCAAAAAAAATTGTTCTATGTACCAGGCAGGGGACCTGCAGTTCCCCAGTAGATGAAGGGCATTACACGTCATTGGCGAAAAGAACTGTGACAATACCACATCATTCCAGCAGGGAGTGCCCTTGTTCTATCTTTGATTCTTTCCCTTCATTCTAAGCAGAAAACTAGATTTGTTGGGGGATTTCTTACTTTAGGTCATCAGAGGATTGATAAAGTGAACCACCCCACCCAACAGCGTAATGTAAATTATCTACTGAATAGATGAAATGTTTCTAGCAGGTCCATCAGTTGAGTGAACCGGCTCAATAAAGAATTCTGGAATACGGGTGCCGCTCTTCGATGGCTGACCCCCGCGCAGGCCATCAATTAGTGATGGCGATTTATTGGTATATTACAATGACGGTTGGTTGGGTCACACAGGTGAGTACACCCCTCACATTTTTGTAAATATTTTATTACATGCAAAACCATTCACAACTCTGCCCCAAGCTACATCACCAATCTTATCTCCAAATATCACCCAAACCGTCCTCTCCGCTCCTCCCAAGACCTTCTGCTCTCTAGCTCCCTTGTCTCCTCCTCCTATGCTCGTCTCCAGGACTTCTCCAGAGCCACTCCCATCCTCTGGAACTCTCTACCCCAACCTGACCGGTTATCTCCCACTCTGTCCACTTTTAGGCGATCCCTGAAAACTCATCTCTTCAGGGAGGACTCCACCTAACAACCGAATCTTCTACTCCCCTAATCAGTTCATCCCTCACAGTCCCTACCTTTTTGTTTCACCAGCCCCTCCCTCTTAGATTGTAAGCTCCAAAGAGCAGGGCCCCTCCAGCCCTCTCGTTTTGAATTGTACTGTTGGTGTATTGTCTCCCTTTACATTGTAAAGCGCTGGGCAAACTGTTGGCGCTATATAAATCCTGTATAATAATAATTCTATCTTTTCATGTGACAACACTGAAGAAATGACACTTTGCTACAATGTAAAGTAGTGAGTGTACAGCTTGTATAACAGTGTATGGGCGGCACAGTGGTGTAGTGGATAGCACTTTCACCTAGCAGTAAAAGGGTCGCTGGTTCGAATCCCAACCATGGCACTACCTGCCTGGAGTTTGCATGTTCTCCCTGTGCCAGCGCGGGTTTCCTCCGGGTACATGCTGATAGGTATATTGGCTCCTGTCTAAATTGGCCCTAGTATGTGTATGAATGTGAGTTAGGGACCTTAGAAAGCTCCTTGAGGGTAGGGACTGATGTGAATGTACATTGTATATGTAAAGCGCTGCGTAAACTGGCAGCGCTATATAAGTACCTGAAATTAAAAGAATAAATAAACAGTGTAAATTTGCTGTCCCTTCAAAATAACTCAACACACAGCCATTAATGTCTAAACCACTGGCAACAAAAGTGAGTACACCCCTAAGTGAAAATGTCCAAATTGGGCCCAAAGTGTCAATATTTTGTGTGGCCACCATTATTTTCCAGCACCGCTTTAAAGTGATTGTAAAGTCTTGTTTTTTTTTTTAAATAACAAACATATTATAATTATCTTATCTGTGCAGTTGGTTTTGCACAGAGCAGCCCGGATGCTCCTCTTCTCGGGTCCCTCTTTGCTACTCCTTTCCCCTCCCTCCTATCGAGTGCCCCCCTCAGCCAGCAGCTTGCTATGGAGGCACCCAAGCCGAGTCACAGCTCTGTGTATCCATACAGACACAGAGCGCTGACCAGCCCCCTCTATCCCCTGATTGGCTGGCTGACTTTGATTGACAGCCACGGGAGCCAATGGTGCCGCTGCTGTGTCTCAGCCAATTAGGAGTGTCCCGGATGGCATAGACATTCGTGGACATCGCTGGAGAGAGATGGGGCTCAGGTAAGTAATTAGGGGGTGCTGGGCAGCCTGCTACACACAGAAGGTTTTTTATCTTAATGCATAGAAAGCACCTTCTGCCTTTACAACTCCTTTAACCCTCTTGGGCATGGAGTTTACCAGAGCTTCACAGGTTGGCACTGCAGTCCTCTTCCCCTCCTCCATGACGACATCACAGAGCTGGTGGATGTTAGAGACCTTGCGCTCCTCCACCTTCTGTTTGAGGAGGCCCAAAGATGCTCAATAGGGTTTAGGTCTGGAGATGCTTGGCCAGTCCATCACCTTTCCCCTCAGCTTCTTCAGCAAGGCAGTGGTCGTCTTGGAGGTGTTTGGGGTCGTTATGTTGGAATACTGCCCTGCGGCCCAGTCTCTGAAGGGAGGGGACCATGCTCTGCTTCAGTATGTCACAGTACATGTTGGCATTCATGGTTCCCTCAATGAACTGTAGCTCCCCAGTGCCGGCAGCACTCATGCAGCCCCAGACCATGACACTCCGACCACCATGCTTGACTGTAGGCAAGACACACTTGTCTTTGTACTCCTCACCTGGTTGCCGCCACACAGGCTTGACACCATCTGAACCAAATAAGTTTATCTTGGTCTCATCAGACCACAGGGCACGGTTCCAGTAATCCGTGTCCTTAGTCTGCTTGTCTTCAGCAAACTGTTTGCAGGCTTTCTTGTGCATCATCTTTAGAAGAGGCTTCCTTCTGGGATGACAGCCATGCAGACCAATTTGATGCAGTGTGCGGCGTATGGTCTGAGCCAGTGGCGGCAGGCTCCTGTGTCTTCTCCTCCTCCTCGCTTCCGCCGCGCATCTCCTCCCCTCCACCTAGGTGTCCAATAGGATCTCCTGAACCTTTCAGCCAATCAGATGACTGGTCTCAGACCCGCTTCCTGATTGGCCGAGTGGAGGATCAGTTTTACCATTGCGAATATTCATTCGCTATTGCACCATAGCTGGGTGGGCTCCAGATGCAATGCTCTGCGCCCCAAGCCCACCCTATTTTGAAGCCTATTAGATCATCTGGCTCTAATCAGTGCTTCAAAAAAACACCCCCCATAGGAATTCATGCGTCCGTCATCCTGCAAGGGGCTGGACGCATGGATGGGGGTGCGCTTGTGCTCCCTCAATGGAAAGGCTGCCCCTGGTCTCAGCACTGACAGGCTGACCCCCCACCCCTTTGACCTCTGCAGCAATGCTGGCAGCACTCATACGTCTATTTCCCAAAGACAACCTCTGGATATGACGCTGAGCACTGCACTCAACTTCTTTGGTCGACCATGGCGAGGCGCTGTTCTGAGTGGAACTTGTCCTGTTAAACCGCTGTATGGTCTTGGCCACCGTGCTGCAGCTCAGTTTCAGGGTCTTGGCAATCTTCTTATAGCCTAGGCCATCTTTATGTAGAGCAACAATTATTTTTTTCAGATCCTCAGAGAGTTCTTTGCCATGAGGTGCCATGTGGAACTTCCAGTGACCAGTATGAGAGAGTGAGAGCAATAACACCAAATTTAACACACCTGCTCCCCATTCACACCTGAGATCTTGTAACACTAACGAGTCATGTGAGGTAAAATGGCTAATTGGGCCCAATTTGGACATTTTCACTTAGGGGTGTACTCACTTTTGTAGCCAGCGGTTTAGACATTAATGGCTGTGTGTTGAGTTATTTTGAGGGGACAGCAAATTTACACTGTTATACAAGCTGTACACTCACTACTTTACATTGTAGCAAAGTGTCATTTCTTCAGTGTTGTCACATGAAAAATAGAATAAAATATTTACACAAATGTGAGGGGTGTACTTACTTTTGTCAGATACTGTATAATGGCTGTTGGTTGGGTGTTATGGTTGCACTACAATGTGACCTTTATTTAGACTTGTACTCCTCCCTAACCTCCTACGTTTTCTTCTTGCTGTTTTAAAAACAAAAAAAGGTTGGTAGCAATATCTTCTCCACCACTAGGTGTCCTCAGTCTTTTGGGTTGAATAACAACCAGTGGTCATTCAGCACAGAAGACTGAGGACTGAGGACATACTGAGAGTGCAGCTCATCATTTTTGGACGTGCAAAGCATCTTTCCCATTGACAGAGGTCATCTGAAGAAGAAGAGGGTCCTGTACATCAGTGGTTCTCAACCTCAGTCCTTTAAGTACCCCCAACAGGCCATGTTTTCAGGTATTCCTTTATCTTGCACAGGTGCTTTAAGTCAGAGTCAATGGCTTAGTAATTTGGACAGCTATATTAGCTAAAGGAAGTTCCCAAAACATGGCGTTGGGGGGTACTTGAGGACTGAGGTTGAGAATCACTGCTGTGCATCACCTAACCATCTGGAAGCGGTATAGAAAAGAAACATGGGGTATACATTTGGGGTGGGGGGGGTGACTCTAGGAGGGAAAAAGAAGCAGATTAGCTGGCCGGGGGCTAAGTCCAAAGTTGGGTTTTAAAGGACTATTACGCCTTTGATCCTTTAATCAGTTTTCCAACCCGCCTAGTGCAGCCCTCCAGGGGTTATATGGTAGGGAGCTGTGAGAATGCCAAAGAAAGGAAGGAGCAAAGGAATGGAGGAGAGGGAAGCAAGGGTATTCCTTTGCTCTAAGTGCTGCCCACCAGGACAATTAACCACCTTACTCTCTATCCCCGTGATCTTCACTGTGAGGCCCTGCCTGGCCCCGCACAACCTTTCCAGTGAAAAGGTCTTCATTGGAGGACAGGTCCTATTCACACCATTGCATTGCATTAGCATGCATGTGCTCCACAGCCCCATTCATTCCTATGAGTAAGCTCTACTCTGCTAGACCACTGAAGGCCACCAATGAGTCCAACTCGTCCATAGGAATGAATGGCCTCAGGGGCCCATGCGCACTAAGAGGAGGACCCAATGGGGACATCTTCAGATGAAAAGCTGTGCAGTGATGGGCTTGGCCACACAACAAGGAGCGCTGGATTGGGAAGCAAGGTAAGAGGAAAGTGTTTGAGTTGGAGGGCTGAACTCGGAAAAGAAGAGAAGAGGGGGGTGATTAAAGGCCAACTGCATCAAAGGTACAGTTGTCCTTTATGTCCAGAAAAGAGGCACACGTGGGATACCTCTAGTGCTGCGTCAGTCATGATAAGAAATATACAGCATCCTGATTGGAGATGGGGGACTGGCACTTCCTGGGCAGCAGTAACCACAACCCTTTAGGTACCCCAGCCAACACCTGGGTGCCCTTAACTGAGCAAGCAGGAAGGTTCCTCTCCACTTTGATCCAAAGGACGTGGCGCCCCACGGTTACCAAAAAAAGAATGTCTAATTTTGATTCGTCTGACCACAGAGCAGTTTTCCACTTTGCAACAGACCATTTTAAATGAGCTTTGGCCCGGAGAAGACGGCGGAATTTCTGGATCATCTTCAGATATGGCTTCTTCTTAGCATGATAGAACTTTACCTTGCATGTTTGGATGGCACAGCGAATTGTGTTCAGACAGTGAATATTGGAAGCATTCCTGAGCCCATAGGCGTGCGCACAGGGTGTACTAGGTGTGCCTGGGCACACCCTAATCACTCTGTGCTGCACAGATTCCCCCTGCTGCTTGGCTGCAGAGAAAGGGGCTGGGGAATCTCTGTCCTCAGTCCCTTTATCTGTCTCAAAAATGAGACATCAGGAGACCTCTGCTATTACCCCAAAGCCTCCCAATGGGGCTCCTAAAAAAAAATATATAAAAAAAAAAACAAGAATTATAGCAAAAAAAAAAAAATGTAAGAAATAATAAAAAAAATAAAATTGTCAAAAAAGTAATAATAAAAAAATAATAAAAATAAACTACTGACATCGACCCCTATTGCCCTATATATATATACATATATACGCATGTGTGTTTGAGCTTTGGGGTGCAATAAGTCTTTGCAATTTTACGCTGAGGAACATTATGCTGAAATTGTTGGACTGTTTTTAGATGTAGCTTTTCACAGATTGGTGAACCTCTGCCCATCTTTTCTTCTGAGACACTCTGACTCTCTAAGATGCTCTTTTTCACCCAATCGTGTTACTGGTCTGTTGCCAATTAGCCTTATTAGTTGCAAAACCTACTTCCAGCTCTTCCTTGTTAGTACCACTTATTTTACCAGCTTTTTGTTGCCCCGCTCCATCTTCTTTGAGACCTGTCGCTGCCACAAATTTCATAATGACCTTATTTTTTTTTCTTAAAATGGTTTTCTCAGTTTAAACATTTGATATGTTTTCTTTTTTTTTTATATTGTGAATAAAATCTGGATTTATGAGATTTGCAAGTTATTGCATTCTGTTTTTTATGTTGATTTTACATGGCGCCCCAACTTTTTTGAAATTGGGGTTGCATATTGCCAATATGTACTTATCAGGGGTGTAACGATAGGGGTTGCAGGGGTTGCAATTGCAACCGGACCCCATGCTCCAGGGGGCCCCTGTGCCTCCCTTGTACACCTGGATAAGGGGGAAGGCGGGGGTGGCATTTAGAGAAACCAATCTCCCCCATTTTCCTCTATCCTGTTTACTAGTCTTCTGCTGTTCCCAGGGTCCCTGTGTGCTTCCCTGGGAAAGGCAGAGCTTTTGGGGATCTGGGGAGCCCCATGGAGGAGTCTGATTAGAGACAGCTGGGTTACCTGCAAATGGGAGAATCTGCAGTCAGTCAGGGCCACTCCATTGCTGCTGAAGCTATATAACACAGGTGTCAAACACAAGGCCCGCGGGCCGAATGTGGCCCTCCAGGCCATTTCATGTGGCCCTTGCACCTCTCCTGCAGCTGCAGGGGAGCTCCAGCCCACCTCTGGTCCTCCTCCAGACCCTGTACTTTCTGCTTTCCAGCAATGCATCCAGCTTCTTCCCAGCAGCAGCATAAGGTAAGGGGGTGCACTTTGATGTAAGGGAGGGTGGAGGATTCAACTTCTGATGGTGGGGGTGACTCCTGACATCTAATGGAAGGGAAGGGGATGCTCTGGACATATAGTCTTAAAGATACAACCGGCCCTTTTATGGGCAATCATAATGCCGATGTGGCCCACAATGAAATTGAGTTTGACACCACTGCTATATAAGGACATAGGCGTGTGCAGGGGTGTGCCAGGTGTGCCTGGGCACACCCTAATCACTATGTGCAGTGACAATTCCCCCTACTGCCCCCCCCCCCATTGGCCTCCCCACACCACAGTGCTGCTGGCTTCCCTCCTTTCCTCTCCCCCCAGCTGCTGCGAGGGATGCTTCAGGATGGAGAGCAGGGGAAGGGGCTAGTAAGTATGTAATTTACTGGCCCCTTCCTTTTCTAAAAGAACACAGTGAATATACTCACTAATTGTATCCATTCATATCTGAAGCATAGTAAACTGTGTTTACTATTCTTCAGTTTATGAATAAATAGGAAGCCACTCGGCACAGAGCACTTCCCATTCATTTACTGCCCCATGCAGATGAGGCTGCAGAAAAAGGCATGTGTGTGTTTGAGCTGTAGGGTGCAACACCCTAATGTAATAGGCTGCACACACCTATGGCTGGGAGTGTGAGTCCAGGCCTGAGTCCCCAAATCACACCACTGTCTGACTTAAGTGACAGCGGGACAAGTGGTGTAACAACAGTCAGAGCAGCAACTGTTTGGGACCTAAGGGTACAAGGGAGCCCACTGTGTGGCTATTCAGGCTGGAGCGAAGTGAAGTCCTGCTTGACCATTAAAGTCCTCTGAAGGCCCTTTGGGCTCTTGGCTGAGTGCCTGGTAGCTCTTAGATTGATGCCGATCCTACAAAAGGGTGAAAATTTTTTATTTTTTGTTATCTTAGTGCAGGGGTGTCAAACTCCATTTCATTGCAGTCTGAATCAGCAGTATGGCGCTACATACAGAGTGCAGAGTTCAGGAGTGTGCTATATGCAGAGTGCAGAGTTCAGGAGTGCGCTATATGCAGCGTGTAGAATTTAGGAGTGTGTTATGTTCTGTACTCTATATGTAGTATAGAGTACAGTGTTCAGGGGTGTGCTATGTACAGCTTTCAAGGTTCAGGGGTGCGCTATGTACAGAGTGCAGGGTCAGGGGTGCGCTACGTACAGGGTGCAGGGTTCAGGGGTGCGTTATATACAGAGTGCAGGGTTCAGGGGTGCGTTATGTACAGAGTGCAGGGTTCAGGGGAACGTTATGTACAGATTGCAAAGTTCAGAATTACGCTAACTACAGAGTGCAGGGTCCAGGATTACGCTATAAACAGAATGCAGAGTTCAGAAGTGTGTTATGTACAGAGTGCAGGGTTCAGGAGTGTGTTATGTACAGAGTTCAGAGTTACGCTACATACAGAGTGCAGCGTTCGGGATTATACTACATACAGAGTGCACAGTTCAGGAGTGTGTTACGTACAGAGTACACAGTTCAGGAGTGTGGTATATACAGAGTGCAATGTTCAGGAGTGTGCTACATACAGAGTGCAGGG
Source organism: Glandirana rugosa (assembly GCA_018402905.1). Taxonomy (NCBI): domain Eukaryota; kingdom Metazoa; phylum Chordata; class Amphibia; order Anura; family Ranidae; genus Glandirana; species Glandirana rugosa. Next base: position 40,753 of record BLSH010215807.1, on the reverse strand, counting down.
TTCAGCAGTGCATTATGTACAGAGTGCAAGGTTTAGGAGTGTGCTACATACAGAGTGCAGAGTTCAGGAGTGCATTATGTACAGAGTGCAGTGTTCAGGAGTGTGTTATGTAGAGAGTGCAGTTCCGGGGGTGCCCTATGCACAGAGTGCAATTCAGGGGTGAGCTATGTAGAGAGTGCAGTTCCAGGGGTGCCCTATGCACAGAGTGCAGCGTTCAGATTGTAGTTTTTAGAGGTGCACCATGTACAGAGTGCAGGGTTCAGAAATGGGCTACGTACAGAGTGCAGGGTTCAGGAGTGGGCTACGTACAGAGTGCAGGGTTCAGTAGTGGGCTACGTACAGAGTGCAGGGTTCAGTAGTGGGCTACGTACAGAGTGCAGGGTTCAGTAGTGGGCTACGTACAGAGTGCAGGGTTCAGTAGTGGGCTACGTACAGAGTGTAGGGTTCAGAAGTGGGCTACGTGCAGGGTTCAGGAGTGGGCTACGTACAGAGTGCAGGGTTCAGTAGTGGGCTACGTACAGAGTGCAGGGTGCGCCATGCACAGTACGCAACCTGGAGGTTGCAAGCCTGGGTGCAAGGGCCACCACAAAAAAATGCGGTTCGCAACTTGAATGTTGAAAACCTGGGTGCGAGAGGCCTGGAGGGCAACATTTTTCGGATGGCCACCAATATCACTCCACTCATCCCTAATAAGGTAGAAATGCAGTTGCGGGTGGTGAAGGCAGCCTTGTGCTTATTAATTGGAGCCACTGGGGGCCTCTGCAGACGTTTTTTCCTCCTTAGTGGTCTGGGGACGGCAGCTCCTGGGAGGTTCTGTAGAAGAGCAGCGGGATGGGTTGTTTTCCACAGCATGACACCAACTGCAGCTGCACAAGACAGCCTGGCGTTAGGTTGGCGGAGGCGGTAATTAGCGGTGGAAGAAGAGACGGCAGGAGGAGGTCCATCCGCTGCTGCGATGTACAGACTGCTCAATGGGGTCCTGACCACAGCAGTCCTCATCCAATGATGTTCAGGCATCGTGTGCCTTCAATGGAGAGAGCGACCGGTTTATTATTTATCACTTAAAGCAGAACTTTTCAAGTTTACTTCTCCTTTAAAGGGAAAAGCCAGACAAATTTTAATGGAAATATGTAAAAAACTGAGAGTTAAATAAGTCTCCAAAAATTGTTAATGACATTGAGCTTCCTCTATAAACAGACGTCTGTCAGGATTTTTGTTCATCTCTATGAATGTGACATTCGCACTCTCGCCTGTCTTGTACTGGTGTCACCGGGACAGGAAGTGAGAGGAAATCTCTACCGGGGGCACACGCAGGATGAAAGATGGAAGTTCTGACTGCTGTCTCATCTATTAGAGATGTAGAGAAAGCAGATTATGAAGAAGAATTTTCAGGAGCTCAGCAATGTGCAGTACAGTGCTTATGTACTAACTAGCGATTGCCAGCACATGGGTGACCAGGGTACAGGGGTTCTGATTCTGGGTGCCAAGTGCTTTATCCAGACTTCCACAGTACAATCATTGAGAAGAGATCAGTGATGGGAGATTTTGTGCAGAAAGAGAAATCATATCCTATGAGCCCCCTTCATGTAACCCCAACATCAACCTTCCCTGTAATCCCAACACTAACCCTCCCTGTAACCTCAACACTAACCCTCCTTTTAACCCCAACACTAACCCTCCCTGTAACCCCAACACTAACCCTCCTTTTAACCCCAACACTAACTCTCCCTGTAACCCCAACAATAGCCCTCCCTGTAACCCCAAAACTGACCCTCCCTGTAACCCGAATACTAACCCTCCCTGTAATCCCAACACTAACCCTCCCTGTAACCCCAAAACTGACCCTCCCTGTAACCCCAACACTAACCATCCCTGTAACCCCAACACTAACCCTACCTGTGACCCTAACACTAACCCTCCCTGTAACCCCAACACTGACCCTCCCTGCAACCCCAACACTAACCCTACCTGTGACTCCAATGCTAACCCTCCCTGTAGCCCCAACACTGACCCTCCCTGTAACCCCAACAGTAACCCTCCCTGTGACCCCAGCCCAATCAAAACCCCAGTGTCCCTCCCAATGACAACCCCAATGTCCCTCCCA